>CAJNDT010004013.1:403570-653570 GCA_905221615.1 Symbiodinium sp. CCMP2592
TACTGCTTGATGTTCTCAGGTTCCTTGGCAAAGCGAATGATCTCCTCATCAGTCACATCCCTGCTCACACCAGTCTCTCTGTCCACTACAGCCAATGATCCCCACTTTCCGAGCACATCATAGCGTTGGCCAAGTGCGAAATTCTCCTTCATCTGAAACAACGGCATAGTAGCCCACTTCGCGAATCCTGACCAAGCCTTGTAGATGGTCCTGCATACCACGAAAGCCATATATGAAAGAGCGACCATGTTGGCGTCAATGCAATGGGCATTTCGCTTCCCTGAGTAGTAGGATGGCTGCATGGCGGTACGTGCGAGTTGTAGCTCAGGATCGATGTTCAAAGACTGGCCGGCGATGAGGACGGGACGGCGTTCCTGTGCAACTGCATCTTGTACTGCGTCATCAAAGTCCTCTCCTGGCTCTGTGTCCATTTCTTCATCAGGTTCCTGTTCTGGATCGTCCTCCGCGATGACAGATGGTTCTGGGATTTCCTCAGGTTCCGCAACGGTCTCTACCTCCATGGCTTCCTGCTCCTCTTCGGGCGCCTCAGGCACTGCTGCTGCCTCGGCTTCCATTGTCTGAGCAATGAAGTCACTGGGGATCTCCGTAGGAGTCTCCCGTTGTGGAGAACCTTGGTAATATCCGCTAGAAACGAACTGTGACCAGCAAGACGTGCATCGGGAGAAGCATGCTGGAACGATGTTGTAGCATGCCGGGCACACCCTCATTCTCCTTCCATCCTCGTCTCTGCGTAGGTCTTCGGGTCGCCAATTCTTGATGACCAACTTGATCCCTTTGTCCATGTAGTGATGCCGAACCGTGTTCTCCCTGTGGGACTCCAGGACAGTCGTAAGGTCTCGAATGATCTGCTCCTTGCTGGTGTCGTGGGGTCCAGGAGGCATCTCGCAAAGCAATTCCATGATCTTGCTTGGCGTTCGGTATCTCTCGAACTCAGGGAGCAATGGTGATGCATTGTAGTCCAACACCAGCTCTTTCTCCAACCGTTCATCGTAGATCTTTTCCACCAGAGCGAAGGAGTGTGTATCTTGAGGATCCGGGACGCAAAACCATACCTCCTTGACGAACTGGAACGGTATCGTTCGGCCAACGATCATGATGCCGCTGTCTGTGATACGTCCATCTTCTCGTGCAAGGTCCTGCGATGGGACATGGAGGACCGCCAGCGGCATGTGCTTGGCATCTCGTCCATGTACCCGCATCTTGGTCGTCGCATTCCGGTGATCGAACGGTGCGAATACCCCCCAATAGCTGTGGAGTCTGCCGCCTTGGTTGCCTCGAAATTGGCGCCTATGGTCGAAGTCGCCGTCGGGGTCCTCCGAACCAGGCATGATGCCTTGCGTGACAATGGAATCCAGGTTGCGGCATGCCGTAGCGTGGAACGCGCCTCCAAGACGTTGCAAGAGTGTCATAGATGGAGATATTGCGAACCTGTTCTTGTCCAACTGAAGCAAATTGTTCTGGGGATCTGAGTGCGCAGAGTGACCACTTGTAGCCCGAACTGCCCATGGCTTCACCCAGCCGTTGCAAACGTTCAGGTACCTCTGGCTGTGCCGGCAACGATCATTGTTCTGTATCTCCGTGATCTGGTCAGGAATCGATACCAACATGTTCGAACCTGCGGATCCAAGAGTTTCCACGCCGGGGTCCTTCACTCTCACTCCCAGGAACTGCAACCGAATCTTGGCCTTATGGCGTGTCGTGGCTGCGAGCATGTTCCCTTGGAACAATAGCTGAAGTCTTTCATTGTACACTCTCTTCCTCTGTTGCTCATCGGTCCTTGAGACCGCTTCGGTGATGCGTCTGCTTTCATGGGTCCATAGTTGCTCATGCCTCACCAAGTCCTCGATCAGCACCCACCCTCCTTCATCACATCGAATGATGCTGCTGAATGCCACCTGGCACCTGTTGTCAAGCCATTCCGAGCCTGGGCGCCTGGCGATTCTGTGACGCAGGTCAGATTGGATGCATGATAGCGCCCAATCCGCGTTTATTCTGCGATGACGGGTGATGTTGCGAAGGACAACGTCGTTCACGATGTCCCATCGATTGTGGATGAAGCTTGCACCCTTGGTTGGGATCAGGTCGAGAATCCCGCACCGGATTGGCCTTCCGCCGCCGATGCATTCGTAGCCTGCATTGGTGTAGCCCTGAATGGTATCATCATAAGCAAAGCTAGGACGGTCTCCTCGTTGAGGTAGGCGTCGGTCGCGACGGTCCGAAAGCTGCTCAATGAGGTCCACCACCCGCTGGCTATTCTCTGGTCCCGATTCCTGCAGTGGTACGCCACAAGCATCATGTAGGCCCCGACGGTTCTCCACATCCGTGCAGAGATTGTGTTTGTTCTCATAACGGATCAAGACCACATCACCCCGTACGGCTTCGCCTCCGCGTCGCGGTCGGGCTTTGGCCTTGGGTCGTCGGTCCGAGGATGCAACACTCACATGGTCTGTGGTGTCAACGTCCATTGGCTCAGCCTCTTGTGGAGGTACTCGACGTGGATATCGAAGAAGGCTTTCCTTGATGATCTGGATGCCTCGAAGTACCAGATCCCGGGTCGCAGCATTTTCCGTGCAATTGGACAGATGGTGTGTAGATCACTGCCACAAGCGATACAGAACGTGAGGCGGTCGCTTCCGACCGACATTTCGCCCTGAGCGAGTACTCCCACATAGTCCTGAAGCTGCGCGACAAATCCTTCACGAATCGTCTGCCTGGGATCAGGGCCTTCTGCACCTTGTTCTTCTTCGGGTTGCGCATCCACATCTACATCCTGTGCAGGTATTGGTGGAGCAACGGAGAACCCTGGATCGTCCGTGACGTTGTCAGCGGCCTGTGTCTCGTCGGTTCTCGCAATCTCTACGGGGTAGATATCACCATCGACGATCACTGTGAAATCAATCACGAGGTCAGCGGACATGTTGTTGACGATCTCAGCGACTGCTTCATTCTTCTTGGGCGGTGTCCTTTTGCGTGGGGAGTCAACCGTGATCAGCTCGATAGCTTCGGCCGACGCGTAGCGGAAGAATGATCTTTCGATTCCCCTCACGCACGCATTTGCTCCCTCAAGGCCACCCCAATTCGGAAAATGACTTGGGTGTCTCATTGCAATTGTAAGAAGCCCGAGCGCCAGCTCCACCGTGTCACCCAGGAGTTCCTCCTTGGGCAAGGCTGACCCTCTGTAGCATTCTTGGCGCTCCTCCGGAGTCAAAAGCATTCTCATGAAACCAGCATAAGCGCAGTTCCCGGCATCGTAGTAGCAGATGTAGCATGTCTTGCCTTCGGAGTCGTATCCTCTGTCCCATGCCAACTGTTTGGCCTTTCCCCATGCCGCGTACTCGATGGCCTGACTGGCTGTGATTCGGAGACCACCGTAGTGAGAAACCGTCTTGCCAATGTCTTCGTAGACCACTTCCGCACAAGCTTTGAGGAACTCCTTGATGTCCATGCGAGGGTCCACAAATTGAAGCCTCAGGTCATAAAGGTGCTTTGCGCAAGCCAAGGTGTACTTCTGGGACGCGACCAAGTCATTGAAGGAGCCGATTTGATGCTGCATCTTCAAGGCTGAAGTATGCGCGCACCCAATGCAGTGTCCAGGATACCCGTTTCCAGTCGGCTTGAAGAAGGCCTGTGCGTAGCACTCAGCCAACTTCATTGCGTCACATCCAGGGCAATAGAACGTTCTCCCTTTGACATAGCCGGTGTTCGGGGTCGCATAGGTGTCGATCCGGAACCAGTAGTGCCTGTTGTCGTAGTAGGCTTCGGGGACGGTCATGGCGATGTCAAAGTCCTGCCAGGTGACTGTGGACGATTCAGCGACCGTGTCACCCTGGGCACCCGACCTGATCTGTTGCTGCTGTTCTCCCGTAAACCATGTCTGCGAAATCTTGGTGGACGTCTTGACTTCACTCTTGTCCTCCCAAATCTCGACAAGCGACGGGTGAGCGACTGAGTCGGTTCGGACAGTTTCGTCCCATGAGCGAACTTTCGATGCCTCAACAAAGCACGTGGATACCATCTTCTCGCAGAACAGCTGCTTCTCGTAGATAGCGAAGCCCAATTTGAACCTGACCCGATTGTCCGGTGCTGGCACCTTTTCGGCTGACAGTGTATGCACGCCTGATGACGCATGTTTCATCTGGCTGTACATTCTTGACCAAAACGAAGATCCATGAATCACCACACATGCTCGGGCTCGCAACTCCAGTTCAATATACATTCCCAGCGCGTGGAAACCGTTGAACAGAGAAGCTTTGTGCTGAAGGTAGTTGCTAGCTGCTCCAACGAACCGTAAGTCGTGATTGATGTTGACAATTGGAGGGCGCGTGGTACGCTTCCCTGCTGCAATGATAGGGTCAACGTACGTGATCTTGAGCTGTCGCTGCAAGTCAGTGCGAATTGCTGCTCCGTCTCCGACCTCACTCATCGGAAAGGACATGTTCTCGATGAGGATTGCCTGGAGAGACAGATGGTAATGCAATGTGACGGTTGCAAGCTGCTCTTCAGTCAAGCCATCCAATGTCGCATTCACAGATTCCAACGATCCTTTTGTGACTTGGAAGTTGTAGTTGGCACCTGCGGTGATCGACGGGCTCACAATGTAGATCTCGCTCCATCCATGCATGCCGAGGTTCTCTCTCACCGTGTGCGTTGATCCCCTGGTCCTTGCAACCATGTCAAAGTCCTGAACGAGGATTGTGCACTGAGAGCGCATAGTCGCGGCATCAGGTTTGCCACCCATACCCAAACTATTGCGAAATCCGTTCAGCGTGTTCATGGTGTTGATCCTTGCTTCTTCCGGAATGTCATCGTTGTCGACAAGATCGCTATCTGCCTCGATCATCACTGCCGAGGTAAGCATTGGAGGAGAAGGAAGATGCACGCATGATACCAATGCCAATGCATGGTACAGCCGTGAATACATCCGTAACCACACCTTTGTACTCAGCTTCACGTAGACCTTCAGGTTGAGACCCTTGTCATCATTTTGAGAGACGGAACGGATCCTTGCCAAATAGGTCACCAGTCTTCTGACGTAATGCTGAATCGGTGTGGTCCCCACGTCGTGGTTGGCCACAAACTTTGGCGTCTCATCAATGGTAGGTGGGTACTCGTCTTGATCACGGGTCGTCGTCAGCAAGATCGAGCGACAGCCCTTCTCATCGATGTTGACATAATGGTACCAACTTTCCTGAGCGCCAGCGGGGATTGGAGCTTCCTCCCATGTCGGTTGCGATGGTTCCTCTTCCGGTTGCGAAGGCGATTGTTGTGGAGGAGGTGCCGCAGAAGATGACGACGCCGATGCCGTTGCCTCGTCCGTCCTTGCCCTCTTTGGTCCGTGGCTAGGGGTGGCTCGAGGTCCGGCAGCGGATCCTTGCGATTGTTCCGGCGTTCTTCCATGCTCAGGGTGCACGATTCCTTCCGGTTCGAGGTTGCTTGCCGTAGGCATCGCAACTCTCCCCGTTGAGTATACCCAGCTAGGATGCCGTTGAAGGTTGGGCGGAAATAGGCCATCATCTTGCATAAGCGGATTTGGTGCCCTCGAGGCTTCCTATATGCCCAATGTGGCGCGTTTGGTAGAGCAGTCGACCACGTACCCAGATTCAACTCCGCATTGATTCCAGGTGTAGCCACGGAACGCATCCGGCAATTGGAAACCGTTCTTGTCCTGAGCTGCACATACAGCATCCACATGGTACTTGAGGAAAGCATACGTGGTGTAGTCGGAATCAGGGAGCACATCATTAGACCATCTGTAATGCGGGAGTCCAGTTTGTGGATCGACCCATGATACGTAGGAATGAAGCACGTGGAGACAGACACTGAACGCCTGGAGTGAGTTCATCGCAAAGGCGAGCGGATGTCCCATGCCTTGAGGCAATGTGCGCATCATCAAAGCCAGCTGGTGAACGTTGATTGGCGTAGCGCCATCGTTGCCCGCTGCACATTCCTGGTTGTAGGTCCGAAGCCCATACCCAGTGTGCTTTGCGAACATGTACATCAGCTTGCACACCCTACATAACGTAGGCTCTCCCAACAGGTCGGATTGGTCAGGTGCTCTGCCTGACATAGGCAACTTGTGGTAGTAGTCCTGATTCACCGTATACCATTGTTGAATTCTCGTGTCTGTCACGGCCTGGTAGGGTGTCTCCACGGAATTGATGAGAACGGCGAGATTGTAGTACACGTCCGCGCTGACGATGTTCCTGGTTGCAGTGTTCAAGTCGAACCGAACTTGCTTTCTTTCTTGTTCCAGTTCAACCACAGCCAACTTTGCATCATCGCGGATCACTTCCTCATCCACCATAAATCTTGTGATGGCATGAACTTCCCTCCGTAGTCAGCAACAATGTGTTTGAGACCTCCACCAAACTTGATGACCATGGCGAGTATCTCCCCATAGGGTTTGTCCATGTACTCCTCCGGGGCAGCAAATAAGCAAGCTTTGAGGATTTCTCGGACTCGAATGGAAAGATCCCCTCCTGGCGACAGATTTGCACACGTGAACAGCAAGACCAACGGAGGTGCTTTGAAAGCTGCCCATGTGCGAATGAGATCATTGTCGACCACTTTGTCTTTCGTAATCTTTGGCGGGAGCGAAACGCTCTGCGACGAGTCCCCAGAATACATCTCCAGGAACTTGTGGAGCTTCAGAAACGTCCGCATCATTCCACCAGAAGGGAAAACTTCTTCGTGGTCCACTCCCTCGAAGGCCAGCTCGTAGGCATTGTAGCTTTCAGCCATGGCTCGGGGTTCGGTCCTTCCTCCGTAGGAGAGAAGTCCCTACACCCTACTCGACTTCACGGTTCCGGGTTCTCCGTAAGAGGCACCCTTCCCCGATCCGTCTGGTCAGACCTTAGTTGTTCCTTAGTTGGGGCTGTCTAATAGCCCCTTCATCAGCGTCTACACACTGATGTTGCTGCCATGCAATGTCCTCAGATTCATGTGCATCGTGACTGACACTGACATGAGCTCGAACAAGGCTGCGAACATTCCTCGCAATCGACCGCCATGAAACATCAATGCGCTGCGACAAACTGCTCTTCGATTCATGGTCCAAGCAATCATCCAGTCTCACCATCAAACGTTCCGCTTCGGGCATGTTAGAGAACATGATCCTGCGTCCACCACCATCGCCACCAGCACCAACATGGTCATCAATCTTAACCTTCGTCACCTTGCCACTTGAAACAAGAGCATGCAACTCTGGCCAAGACCAACATGAACATGAAGAAGGCATGTCAAGCGAAAAATAGACGTCGGAAAATTCCGCACACTTCTTCAGCAGGCGTTTGAGAGATTTCAAGACACTTCTGAAAACCTTGTACTTCCCACCGGAACGTTTCTCACCCCCCACGCAAGCCCCTTCACTACTTCCAGGACCAGCACCTGATCGCAAAAGCGATGCCACGAATAGCACAGGTGTGCGCAGGTCATTCCGGCACGCATCCTTCATTGCACCGATAAGGCTGTCCTCATCGGCCTTAGAGCTAATTAGCTCCTTGCAAGTTATGCGAGCGCATCCCTTAGTGGGCTTAGGCACGGCGTAGCCATTGCCCAAGCCACAGAGGTCAACAATCATGCGGTCTGGCTTTCGTCCACCAGCCTTCGACGGCATGGCTACCAATCTCCCATCGCCCGTTGCCTGAAATTTCAAGGCTTTAAGCAATCTCCTGGAGATTTGGCTAGTCAACTCGCATTTATCAGATCGATCCTTAGCGTCCGAATCGGTCATGTGCAAATGTTTGGACGAGCACACGTCAGACGACTTAGGATGCAACGCGACGTTTGCGGCAATGTACTCCCATTCATCCTTGCAGTAGCCGAGCTCAACGGCGGTTCCGGGAGATACAGGATCCCGAAAGGTATAACGTTGCCCGTGGGTGCATCCTTGGATCTTGACGCTCTTCCACATGGCATCTTCCTGAAGTCCCTTGTACTGCTTGGTTTCCTGGACTGGTACTCGAGGAGGTACTTCGATGATGATTTGGAACCCCCATGATGCCGCTCTGCGCGCAATTCTTTGGACGACCTCCCCCCATGGGTAGTCTGTCCGCAATTTGGCCCTTTCAGGGTTGTCAGCGATTTTCCGACTCAGCCACGAATTCTTGCCTAACACCCCTGCACCAATGAAGATCACGGAGTTAGGGTTGTTTTTCCTTGCTTCCACCACATCGAAGAGGTAGGCACACATGGCGTCGTCAACTTCTCGCCCCATACTCAGAACATTTACTTGCAGCCCAGGGTCATAGTGAGAATCGGGAGCATGCTGTGCAATGCAATCCTTGCCTGGAGCATACTCATTCCACCAGTTCTCCTCATCGACCCCTACCAATGTCCACACCGTCACTGCTTTTGGAGCATCTTTGATAGTGATACGGTATTTCCACCGGCTGTAAGGATTCTTGTAAGTATGGACCAACCCTCCATCGTGGTCGAGGAATTGGATCACCAGGCCCTCCTTGGGTTTGTTTTCGGCGAAATTGACCACGTGAGGCACAATTGCTCCATCATATCCTTGATATTCCCTTTTCTGTTCAGCCGCATCATGCCATACATCCTCGTACACTGACGACCATTGGTCATAACCGAATTGAGAGGCTTGACTTTTGGACTGGCCGTTGAAACAAAGAGGCAATGTAAAGCCCTGGTACCCCCCATGGATGGCACGCGCCAGTGTGACAACCACCGCTCGCCATTTGGCGGGCAGGGCGCGCACATAAGACTGGCCCAAAGGCGGTTCAGGAGGAGGCAAAAACGGCGGCGCAAGGACGTCCGCAATAGCTGCGGGGCGCAAATGCCCCCGTACCGGATGGTACTGAAACACAGCACGCTCCACATAGCGGTCGAACTTGCCCGGTTGATCAAGGATAGCAGCACGGTCCTCCATCTGGTGCCACTGCCCTTCACGAAGAATCCAAGTCGACCGAAGGTAACGACCAGGCGGCAACGCGGAAGGCGGCCCCCGCAACATGCGCGGGAACTTGACAACCAGGATGGGGTCCACACTGTCATGTTCTTGCAAGCCTTCCTTACTCGACAATCCAGCGCGATACAACACCTGAGGGAGGATCGGCGTCTGCGTGTAAGGAAAACAAGGCACCTCGCTCTTGAACGAGTAATGCTGTTGCCCCTTCTCATCCGTGCTTTGGGTATGAGTAGGGCGCATCAGATCCATAATCTCTTGGGAGCCAATGAGAGCCGGCGGAAAAATGTTGATGAGCTGACACGCGTGTGTCCAGGACACAGAATCCTTGAACGACTTGGTGTGTATGTCCGCGGACATCTTGGCAGTGACCTCATAGGCAAGAGAAACGTAACCTTCCTGAAAGATAGAATGCATCCAGCCAATGCAGATGCCGTGGGTACGTTCCAAGTGACGCATAGTCGGATTCTTGCCCGTGCGAATCACCCCGATCATGGTCTGGTTGTCGTCGTAGAAGACGAAGTTGGGGTCTTGCCCCCCAAGCTGCTGCCACAACGTGATAGCAGGCAATCCAAGACGTGACATGGCAAAGTCGGCCGCGACAATCTCGGCCTCAGGTGTGGAATGACTCAAGCATCCCTGCCTTTTGCTAAGTCCCGCCAAGGGAAATCTTGTGTGAGAACCTTGAATGTGCAAGTGAGCACCGGAGGTAGATTTCAAACTTTCTCCACAACCTGCATAGTCCGCATCTGCAAACAGCCCGATGGACGAGTCCTCCAAGGAGTTCCCGACCCATCCAATCATCATGTGATGTTTGGACTGGTGCACATAGGCCATGAGATGATGAAGAAGAGCATCCTCCTTCTTGGTCCATTTCGTGATCTTGCGTGCGAGATTGTTGATACTGCGCAGAAGATCAAAGCGGCAAATGCGCGCGGCATAAAGCAATTTCATGAGAATGCTTGCTGCCTGCGGAGCAAGTGCGCCGCGATTAGCCTCGTTGATCTCCTCTTCCTCTGGCGCCTTGGGAATAGGTGGAGGCGGAACAAGCCGACCGTCCTTATCAACAGGCATGGTGTGTCCACACCACGTGCATCGATGGCTTTTACCTGACTGTGCCGGAGCGCGAGCTGGGTGATTCTTAGTCTCCTCAGCCGGACTCGGCGATGGTACCGTCTTGAATTTTGTCGGATCGAACCCAGTCACGTCGCAGTACTTCTTGACTGTCATGTCCAGGTACGTCTCCATGTCGTAGGTAACGGTCTGCACCTTCGTTTTGTCATGCAACGTTGCCTCGCCCTTGGAGATGCGACAACCCAGATACAAACCTAGTGGCGTTTCTTCTTCCAATCGGAGTTCTTGGCGCAGCATGTCCCAACCCTTCGGTAGATTCTCTTTGGGTCCTGCCATCTTGAGATCATCCACGTAGATGACAAGTAAGAGCTTCATCTGCGGGTGGAAATACAATGATGGCCATTCGTCGCCAATCGGCTTGAATCCTACTTTCTGTACCGCGGTATGGCAATGTTGTTCCCACATGGTTCCTGCGTCAGGATGTCCATACAGAGCTTTGATCAGGCGACACACAGGTCTACGGAATTTATGCCGTTTCGCAGATGGATGCCAGGCTTCATCAGGCAGTTCAACCCAACATGGAGTTCCCGATAATCTCGCCTGAATGTATGCTTGGATAGCATCCGCCATCTGGACATCGTTGCCAGGAAGGCATCCGTAATAATCTGCCCACCGTGAGGCGTCAAACGTAGCCGGGGAATTCCCCAAATCCTGAAACAATGCGGCTTCCATGTTCTGGTCTTTGACCTGATCACCGAGTAGTACACCTCGCCCTTTGAACTTCCTGGCAGGATCGTCCTCTTTGAGCTGATAGTTCTTCTCGTATATCAGTCCATGTACTCGCGCCATATGTACTTTCTCACCTTTCTTCTTTGCCTCAGCGACGACGTCGTCATATTCACGCGTAGTTGAGAAATCAAACACCTCTTGGTCCCACAATCCCTTCCATTCTTTCATGAAAGCTTCCATGGCCTTGGGGTTGTTGACCATCTCCTTGCGTGTGACGGGTCGAGTGACCATGGCATTGAAGCATGATCCTCCTGCCTGATTCTTTTCCCGATGTACGTTTCTGTGAGAAGTCGTACACGGCATAGACGGAATCCAGTTGTCATCCATGACCATGTGTGCCGGAACGGCCGGCACGACGTCTGCCAAGAATTGTTCTTGTGTGTATTGATCCACATAGGATTGTGCCCAGGACCATCCATCGTCGTCGTCAATGGACACGTTGAGTTGCAGATCAATTTCTTCACATGGAACAATCTTGGGAAAGATCATGTTGTCCAAAATCTTGGTGACTATCTTCTTCCCTATCACAGCCTTCTTCCGGTCCTTCTTGGCAACTCGAGCTTTGTCTCGCTTTTCTTTCTTGTACGCTGCCTTCTTCTCCGCTTCGCTCATTTTCTTCCATGCTTCCGGAGAATAGGAATGGATAGGTCGCCGTGTAGGAAGAGTTCGTCGACCGTCGCTTCGGATCTTGTACGGAACTCCCCTTTTGTCGATCTTGCAGGCTTCACCATCATCGGTGAGATATACAATGCCGTCCCCTTTCTTCCCCGTACTCCAATGTTCAATCTCCTCGGGAGCCAACTTCTTTTCTTTCAAGATCTTGATAATCTCTCCAGGTTCTTCGATGTCTCCTTCGGGGATGAGTCTACCGGTTGGACCGACTTCGCGGGGCGATCGTCGATCTTTTCCAGTGACCTTTGGTTCAGAAGGAGGCGGTGCTGCACGTAGACCTAGCTCTTCGTCTAGTTCTTCGAGTCTTTTGTCTCCTATAGCATCAATAGCTTCATGTTCTGCTGACTTGAAGACTTCGCCGGACGGCTCCGTCTCTATGTCAGATGGATCTATGTCCTGTAAGTCGGGATCTTCTCCGGGATCCGGTGGAGGAAGAAGACCATCTTGATCATCATCATCCCCGTTACCACCATTTCCTCCAGGCGGACCGTCATCCCCGTCATCGACGTCTTTTATCTCCTTGCCAGCGAGGTCGACGTTGTCCCTGAGTCCCTCAATGGTTGAGTTCATCCTCTCGTACTCGGCTTTCAGGGGAAACGTTATCTCCTCTGGGAAGTAGATAACTTCTGTCTCGTACGGTCTCATCAACTTCCTGGGAACAGATGCGTCCATTGACAAGTTCGCATTGGCAAATTCCTTCATGTCCCACACGCGATACTTCTTGGACCATCCTTGACCAGCAGTGATGATGTATCCGGCGAAAATGCCTGGGATCCCCTTTGGATCGAACTTGTTGCCATATGTCTTCGGCCTTGTATCCGTAGGCTTGAAGAAGACTTTGGCCCCAAAGGGTATGGCTTTTCCCTCGAAGTCCTTTCCAGTCATACGTTTCCATGCTGAATCACCATCGCCCTCCACGTCTTCGATGTTGAGGTTCTGCATCACGCAATTCAGCGCAAAAGACCAGTATTGGGCGGGTAATCCGGCGTGTAGCATGGATGCTGCGACTGTGTTGATCACTTCTTGATTTGATCGTTCAGCGAGTGAATTGTTACTGGGTTTCCCTGGAAGGGAATGATCTATCACGATCTTCAACTGCGCCATAGCTGAATCGAACTCTGGTGCTTCATCACTATACGCCATATGAATCTTGCGTCTTCCCATTAGGCGTCTGATGGCCATGACGACCTCGTCAGTGCTCCTTGAAGCCGTGGGAATCGCTGCGATCATTTTGGTGGCGATGTCTCTGATGACTAGAACTTCACGTGCTCCATCATCGAGTCCGATACCTGCTTCGGCGGCCTTGCGCATATCGAGGAAGTCGAACGTCACAAGATCTCCCCAGTGTTTGATCACACGTTGAAACGCACCTCGTTGTGTCCGCAAGTGCTTCATCTTCGCGCGTATGCACGATTCGCAATATGGATTGCGGTAGCGATGAGTACACAGATGTGCCAACGTCTTGGCTTCGGCTTTCAGTGTTCCGACTCTGGCCTTGCGGCTCGGCGCACCGTCGCCTTCCACATCAATGATCACCTCATCGTCACCGTCCAATGGAATTTCACCCACTCCTTTTCCTTCGTCGTCGTCCGGAGGTCGTCCGGCCTCGGACTCTGGCACTTCTTCTATAGGAGGTTCTTGGGGTTCAGGATCAGGAGGTCGTTCATGATCGTCACCTTCTTCTTCTGCTTCAATCTCGCTCGGTGCAGCTTCAGCGGCAGCTGCGACACTGACGTCAACATCACCCGCGGTTAGCACACTCTTGAAGATTTCGGTGATCGCTTTGGCCTCCGGATCATCATGAACAAGTGACTTGGAACTCCCGGCGCGAATGTACGGGATGTCACCGTTCACGAACAGAGATATCCTCTTGCCCTGCGGGTTGATCATGAATGGTTCCCTTCCGGGTGGCCACACAAACCCGTAGTTGAAGTTCATACATCTCTTGCCTATGGAAAGCACCGATGGTGTGTCGTCCAACACGTAAGCGTTGATCGGTTCCTCGAACGACTCAGTCTGGAAATTCGACACGAGATCGGTATCGGTGATTCCATTTGCTGTCTGAAATGATATGGGCTCTGGAGTCACGAGTGTCTCGAGACTATGCTTCTCGATCTTCTTCTGAGATATGAGGTCGTGGCCACACCCAGTGTCCATGAGAAACTTGATCTTCTTCTTGAGGATGACTGGTTGAACCATGCATTTGCATACACCTTGATTGATGATCCGCTTGCTGTGTGCAGCATCGAGTTCACGCTCAACGATGGAATCCTCACCGTCGTAGAAGGAGACTTCTTCCACCCGAGACGTTCCTGGGATTCGTACGAATGAAACTCGATCTCCGCATTGATCATCATCGTCGTCAACCATGTCTCTCATAATCTGTGCCCTCAATCTCGCTTTGTGCTTGGCGAATTCCAAATTCACGGCGCGATCCTCATCGTTGACAAGCGCTTCCATGTCGACGTACTTCACCTTCCGCTCTTTGTCCTTCTTCGATCTTCTAGGACACGAAGAAATGAACTTCACGTCATCGGCGAATGTCACATTACGCTTTATCTCTTTTCGGGTCGACGTAGTCGGTCCCGAGGATTCGTCGTCTGTTGAACAATCCGAATCAGCGTCGCTGTCAACGGATGGACAATCTGACTCCTCCTCATCTTGTCTTGAAGATCGCTTCCATATCGCCGGGGCTGATGGATTCCACCTTCGGCACAATCTGATGGCGGGTGCCGCAGGGAGCGCCTTGGCCTTGGCATTCGGCTTCGCTGGAGCTGCCTTTGCTTCGGATTTGGCTTTAGCTTTTGCCTTTGGTTCCGGAGCTGGGGTAGCTGCTGCCTCATGCTTGAAAGGACAATTCTCTCTTGAGCACGAGCCTGTGTTCTTGAACGAGTAGCATATCCTGTTTCCTCCTCCTCCAGATGGACTTGGAGTTCTCGTCCTCGGCGTAAAGGGTCGCTCTGGAGTCTTCTTCGAGTGACTGAATGGGCACTTGTCACCATTTCGACACCCTGCATCTGTGAAATGGAACTTGCAGCGGATTTGCTTCTTGCTCTTGTCGCCTCTGTTGTCCGCTGACTCACTCCTCGTCTTCTTCTTGGGCTTTGGCTTGGTCTTCGCATGACTCTTCGCTTTGCTTTGAGGTAGTACAGGTGTTGCTTTATCCGGCTTGGTCGGCGAAGCCTTGACCTTTGCGGATGGAGCTGCGTTAGGCGTTGGTTTCTCAGGTACCTTGGCCGGTGCAGCAAGCAAATCCTTGCCCTCAAGCATCTGGCGCAAGCCAATTTGGGTCTGAGTGAGATTTGATTGTTCTCGTCTCCGCATGATGGTACGGTCAATGATCTTCATCAGATTGTCGTACGATCGGTCTTCATGATTGTAGGGCAAGTGTTCGTAGTGCATGCCCAACTCCATCTTCATTGCGGGAGAGTCTTTGATCTTGCTGTACAAGCAATCACGGAGAGCTGTTTTGGATGGTATGTCTTCTGGCCTCATCCGTCCCAGAACTTCCAACCACGTCTGCTTGAACGTATGAAGCTTGTTGTCGCCTTGGTACTGGAGCTTCACCAGATACTCGAGAGTGATGATCATGTCGAGACGATCATGCGTTCGAAAACTTTCATACATCATCGCAATGATTTGTCGTCCTTTGATGATCTTCCCTTCGGGCCTGCTGATGTAATCGTTGGCCTTCCGGTTTACCTCCAGGTACAGATCAGCAGATTTGTCACCACCAGCGCGTAGCATTGCGACCATTGCGATCCCCAATTTGACGTCTACGCTCTTGAACTTCTTGTGTCCTGAATCGTTCAGTGCTTCGACATCAGGGAATGGGTTGAATGCTGGTGCCAGCCATAACATCCAGTCCTCATGATTTGGATCGGCTGATGCTCCTAAGACATTCGCCGTGCATACGGATCGCCAGTTGTTGAGGTGAGTGAGAGTAGGCCATGGAGGAACGGTCACTTTGTCGGCCTCCCTCCTGGAAATTCTCACCTCCGTGACTTCAGGATCTGCGTCTCCATCAGGATCACGCGCATGAGAGCCAGGATCCGATTCAGGTTTGCCTCCACCGCTTCTCTTCTTATCATCATCATCATCAGGCGGGTCTGGAGGGTCATACCCCGTGCCGGTTCCTTCATCATGCTCTCCATCTTCATTCTCGTCGCCAGCTTCGTCACCGTCATCGTCTCCATTATCCTCCTGAATCGTTTCAGCGAATAATCTCCACTCATCACGATCAGCTCTGAGACGCTGTTCGGCTTTCTGGGCCTTGAGTACTTCGCTTCGCAGATCGGCAATCTTCTCCTCGTACCGTTCCGCGACCTCTTTCTCGATCTGACGTCTCCTTGCTTCATGAATGGAATCGTCATAGGCAATAGGGGGACCAATGAGGTCGTTGCCCTTCGTAGATGCGGTGATGCCGTCGACACCAACAGGTCTTGAGGAGCTGGCAGATGCTGTGGACTTCGATCCCAACATCCCGCGATCCTCCAAGAGTTCGCGTAGCTGTCGATCACGCACGGCTGCCGCATCACTTTTCCCATGAAATCCGCTTGGTATGCCGAACAAAGTGGCTGCACTAGGCGTGGAACGCGCAAGTGCTGGGCTGCTAATACCTGGCACGTAGTGCTCGGGCATTGCATCCGCCACGATTGGCATTGAATTGCGGCCAGTGAAGAAGTTTCCACCGGTAAATGGAATTCCATCCATCACAAGGTTCTTGTCCTTGTCCGATTCCGAGAATGCGAACTTCTCTTTGGCGACTGGACTAACTTGACTTGGGGACCGTATTTCAGGGGATCGTACCTCACCTCCTACGGAAAATGCAGGCACTACTTCCTTTCCTACGTGCTCCCAGCCAGACTCAGTAGTCCTCGAAGACATGGGCATGCTCGAAGGCCGTGTCGCTCCGCCATAGTTGGAGTTCCGCGCTGCCTCCAATTCGCTGCGTGTCCTCGCTTGAAGATCTTCTTGTGCTTTGAGCGTTTTCCTGAGTTCACTCAGCTCGTCGTGCAAGGTAGGCAGTGCTCGCCTTGCATGATCTTCATTCTGATGAAGTCGGTCCTCTGCATCTTGCATCCTCCTCACAGCCATTTTGCGGTACTCTTCCTCTTCACCGAGACGTTCGCGAAGCCGAAGTCGTTCTTGATCAATGGCTGCGCTGTTTCCAGCTAGCCCTTGGATCTCGTTCACGGCCCGCAACTCCTGGTTCTTGACCAAGTGGAATCGTTCCTGCATTGCTTGTAAGGCTTGTTCCGAACTTGCTGTGTTTGACCGGAGGACCAAGTTCTCTCTGGCATGTTCATGAAGTTCATGAGTCAGACGCTCATACTCACGTGCCATAAGCTCACCATCGCCTTGCGCTCTTGCCTCCAACTGCACAAAGTTAGTGGCTGCTTCCGTGCGGAACACGTGTAGCTGTTGAGCTAACTCCTCGGCAACGGCATGTGCTTGACGTTGTTGAGCAGAGTTCTGTTCATCCATGCGAAACAAAGCTGTTTCATAGTCTCGCTTCATCTCCTGATTGACATTGTTGATGTGCCTCATGGCTAAGCATGCATGGTCACGTTGTCGTTCCAATTCTTCGATGCGAATTCCAGATCCTTCATCTTCTTGTTGCATCTCCTTGATCTTGTCCATCAGGGTCTGGACAACTCCTTCGTACTCTTGCATCTGACTGCGATAGTACATCTGCTGCGCAAGGTTCGATGCTTCGAACTGTTGCGAAATCGTCAGCTCCTGATAAGCATTCGGACCATCGGCTATGGCTGGCGTGGCCACCGATGACGCATCACCACGTGCTGGGATAGTGTCCAGAGTCATATCCAGATCGTCAGCATCGCGTGGTTGGTTGGTAACCATCCGATTCCAAGTCATGGACTTGTCACGCCCACGAGTAGCCGAAGTCCTTGATCGTGCTGAAGAGCTTCTCGAAGATGATGGTCTTGACTTCTTTTCCAAGGTCTTCACTCCTTTGTCCTTGGCCCTGGACGTAGTCCGAGGTGCCTGAAAACCAGACGCTTCGGCTCGTCGTTCGGGAGCCTTGCCCGTCCTCGAACCTGTGGATGTCGGACGCGAAGGCGTAGATGCTCTTGGTAGACTCTTTGCTTTCACCTTGGGAACTGCCTTTGCAATGGCAAGCGCAGAAGATTGACCTTTGTCATCTTCCGTGGAGCTATCAACGGATTGCACCACTGTGTCATCAGCTGTTGATTCACCAACGGCTGGCGCTGCCACATCGGCACCGAAAGTCATTGTCGTATCTTGGCTTGATCCCGAGTTCATTGTGGTCGTAGTAGATCAAGTAGTCGTTGCTGTAGAAAGGCAGAGCCGCGTACGGCTGATAACCTGCGTGGGGGATTGATCTCGACTAGGTTGCTGCTCTCCCCACCAGAGCTGTAATGAATGTAGGTGTGGCTGGCTTGCACTCTCCACAGACTGGACCCTGTCTCTCTCACACTTCCACACGTGCAATCCTATGCAGGCAGAACCGGCGGCCGTTCCTTTTGCACTCACTGCCGGCGGCGGTTCGTCTGTGCAACGGGATAGCTCTGATTGCTCAGGATAGAAGACACTTATAGCACTTAGCTATGGGCATTGACTTGAGCCAAACGTTGCGTGGGCGGTCACATAGAAAGGTAAAGACGAGGGACGCGTAGCGTGCCCCCTTAGAGTCGAGGGACGCGTAGCGTGCCCCCTTCTCTTGCACTTTACACGGTCTTGCTCACAGCTCTTATAGTGACACCTTAGAACTTGACAAGGCATCGCAGTCCGTTCGCATTGGCGAATACTGTATTAAAACTATTCAGGGACTCCAAATGAATACCACTACAAACTACTTCGACCCCAAAACCAATCTAGAACCAGCCGATATGGGAGTTTCCGAAAATAGGGGACCCAAATATAGTCCCCTAAATAGTAGGATCCTTATTATAAGGCCCCCAAATAAGGTACCCCAAATTTTCGGAAACTCTAAACCCTAAACCCTTTATAGAACCCTTATAGATCCCTTTAAGGAGCCCTTAAAGGATCCCTTTAAAGGTACCTCTAATTTTCGGAAACTCCCATATCGAGCTCGAGCTGCCATTCCAAGAAAGCCTGCTCCTCAAAAAACATGAAACTTCCCCATGCAATACGGATCTATATGGGTAGTTGTCGAACTTAGGATCCCTTTTGGGGTACCTTAAATATTAGGTGCGGATCTATATGGGTAGTTGTCGAAATTAGGATCCCTTTGGGTTGGGGTGTTTGGGTATTTAGGTGGGTAGTTGTCGAAATTATGGCCCCTTTTGGGCACCCTACGTAAATATTAGGTGCCGCAATAAAGTAAGGACCCAAAAAGGGACCATAGTCTTGACAACCACCCATATGAAGAGCCCTGGTAAGGAGTAGGAGTTTCTTACACCCTGAAACGTAAGTCCCTGACTCACTGGCCCAAAACCCACGGAAATAAAAGTCGAAACTTTCAGGATCGACTACCTTATAAGAACCCCAAAAGTTGAAAAGTTGCGTTTACAGCCAATAAGCTGAAGAGCCCCAAACTTCAAATCTTGGATCCAAAAGCTCGAACTACCCGGAACTCGACCTTTCTCCAAGCCCAAAACCATCAAAGCCCAAGCCTAACTCCCTAAACCCTAAGCCCGCACACGCCAAACCCTCATACACCCCATAAACATTAGTTTGGAGAGACAACCTAAGATAAGAACCTGGGAAAACTGTGAAGGATTCTGTTGGGGCCCCCAATCACAACCATAGTATACTACACCCTCAACCCTAAACCCTCTACCACATACACCCAAAGCCACATTGAATATCATGAAAGCGCCCCACAGGCGACTGAACCCCACGGCCAAACCCTAAACCTGAAAAAACAGTACCCTAAACCCTAAACCTTCAAAGGCTACAGAACCTTGAACCCCAAACCTTACAGAAGCCTAAATCCCACACCTGAACCCTAAACCCTAAACGATTATAGAACCCTACATCCGAAACCCTAAACCCTAAAAGACTCTAGCACCCTAAATCCGAAACCCTAAAAGACTATAGCACCCTAAATCCGAAACCCTAAAAGACTATAGCACCCTAAATCCGAAACCCTAAACGATTGCCAGAACCCTAAATCCGAAACCCTAAACTGAACTTCAAGGAGCCTTTTCCAAGGCTCACTGGATGCGATCAGCGCCAAGAAACCAAAACCCCAGCTGGACCCTTTTTAAAACCTTCCCTTTTTTAGGCTCCCCAGCCCCAGCCGCCCCAGCCGCCCCAGCCGCCCCAGCCCCCGCCAGCCCACCAGCCTCAGCCCCCAGGCCCAGTGCCCCAGTCCCAGCCAGCCCCAGCCTAGTATGATTTCTTTTTCTAATGCCCAATAACCTGGGAACAAAAAGGGCTCCCTTTTTGGTATTGGGTAAATATTACAAGGAACCTAGGAAAGAACTACTGGGCATCCTAGTATAAATCCTAAACCCTAAGTCCTTAAAAAGTTAGGCTTGTCGGGGTTACTTACCTTTGGTTAGTAGGGAATGGAAGAATGGTAATAATAGTAGTTATACTTGTACCCCATTCCTCCATTCCCTACTAACCAAAGGTAAGGTTAAGGTAAACCCTCAGCCAAGAGGCTTTGGGCTCGGCTCCGAATCCGGCTCGCAGGCTTTCGATGCTTTGGACCAGCTCGGCTCCTTGTTGTGGGATTTGGAGTTTAGGGTTCACGGCCTGGCTTTAAGTTTAGGGTTTGGGGTTTTGGGATTTAGGGCTGGAGGAGAAAAAGAAGAGAGAAGAGAAAAGAGAGTAGAGGAGAAAGAAGAAGGCTCAGGGTTGTAGTTTAGGGTTTAAGGCTTTAGGGCTTTAAGTTTAGGGTTTAGAGTCTTGGGGTGTGGGGTGGGGGAGTTCAGGGCTTGGTGCTTCTGCATTATCGCCCATAAAAAATGACAAAGTGCCTTAAGCCATAAACCAAAAACCATAGCAACTCGAAACGTGTTGCGCGTTTAATATGCCGCAAGCCTTCAGAGCCTTGAAGTTTGGGGCTTAGGAGGAAGGTTTAAGGTTTAGGATGAGAGCTAGTGTATTGAGGTTTTGGATTTAGGGTATAGGGCTTAGTGTTTAGGATAAGAATGCAGGTTTCCTAGGCTCAGATGCCGAACCGTCGTTGACTCCCAGCATAAAGCCCCACAAGCTAACGTTCCTTAGTTTCTGAGTTCCTAAGCCCCAAAAAGTGTACACTTTCTGCTTTATAGTGGGTAGGTAATATTCTCACCAAAAGTGTAAAGTGTATCCACTCAGCTACTAAGCTTCCAAAGACCCGACCAAAATCCCCGAAGCCTTGTTAAACAGTCAAGGCCCCACGGGCTGGGAACCTGATTAAGAAACCTTGGGCCTTTATTAGGGTTCCTTGTATTCTACTATCTTGGGGTTATAAGCCCAGGGTTGCTTAATCAGGCTCCTACATCACCCAAAAACCCTAAGCCCTACGCTGGACGCCTGGAGATCGGCAGCAGTCTCTGGAACGGCGACGGGAGGTTCACCTTTCAAATGTGCCACAGTCATTCGTGTTTCTTTTAAAAGCAATGCGCTTTTCCTTACGTCCAAGATTCCGCCCCGGTACGGGGTTTGCACTGTTAGGGTTCAACAGTCGGCTTGCAATCGCGACCATTCGCAGTTGCTACGCTGTCTGCCTGTTTACATCGGGATCCCAAGAAACGTGAACAGGTAGGATCTGACTAATGTGATAGCCGCCCCTGATTGTGACCTCGCGCTCCAAGACTCCAAAGCCTGCCAACCTCCAAAAAACAGATGCTTACGGGCCTCCTCTAAGCAGGTAGCTCAAACTCTAGACCCCGTTCCGATGCCTCCCGGCTTCAAGTTCCCATTTTCGGGCCGTGCGAGACCCAGGAGACGCACAATCGGCTGGGGCTTTGGGTTTAGGGATCATGTCGATCCATGGTTCGTTGTCGCTCCATGGTTCGTACATTTCGTTCGGGGATGTTGGCCAACAGCTCCCCTTCCAATTTCTGAAAAATCGGCTCAGAGACCTTTGCATCCTAGCTGCCTGGCATGTTACGATCTGAAACGCCAATTTTGTTCGGGGGTTAGGATTTGCATGAGTACTTACTATATCATGAAGCTAAACCCCAAACTCGGAACCGCATCCTGCCTTCACCCCGTTTGAAGATACAGACTTTCACTCGGATCTCTTCTACTCTTTCAACCGGGTCTTGTGTAGGCCTTTCTTGAACCCTAAACCTTACTTAACCTCTTGATGTGGCGGATACTTCTTGAGCATCGTTCTAACTGAGGAACTACGATGGCCAAGACCCTAAACCCTAAATTCTCACTCACACAAGACCCCAGACCCCCGGGAAGACCCAAAAAGTAGATCCCTTAATGGTGGTTTCTATTAAGTACCCTTTCGTATCTAGTATAGGGCCCCAAATTAGGGGATCTACTTTCTAGATCCGATCGGGGGTCTGGGACTTTCGTAAAGCAGCAAGAACTTGGAACTGGCAGGTGTTCCGGCTTGAGTCCGCTGCTTCAACGCCGTTTGGGGGGGGCTCAGTTGAGAGAATCAGCTTTAGGGACCTTAGGAACTTTAGGGTGTCGGAGTGACTAAATTCGGGTGAGTGCTGCTTTCCTCGCTAGAAGGCTAAAGGCCAAAGCTCTTTCAAGAGTCCTAGACTAGACCCTCAACCCCCAAACGTCCCCTAAAACCCCACACCCCAAAAAATTGAAGCCTAAACCCCCAACACCCCAACCCCCAAAACACCCCCTAAACCCACCTTTGACGTGGACCAAGGCGCATGGCGGCGGCGGACTGGGTGTGCGCGCCACCCTCTGCCATGAAAGAGCCGCCTTGGCGGCGTCGACCAAATTCGCGCGATTCTCGGTGCACTCCTGCATGCAGGGTTCCCAGAGACTCCAATATCCCTTAATAAAGAAACATACCTTAAACCAGATTAGGGATCCTACTATAATTGAGGGTATATTCCAAGGGATATTGGAGTCTCTTGGAAGATTTAGGGATTTGAAGGTATTTTGTGTTCAGGGTTTAGGGTTTGGGCTTTTGTTACAGTTTAGGATATGGGAGTTTCCGAAAATTCGGGATACCTTATTTTGGGGTCCCCATAGTAAGGATCTTACTGTTTCGGTTCTGTATTAGTGTCCCCTATTTTCGGAAACTCCCACATAGGGTTTCGGGCTTAAGGTAGAGGAACCCAGGGCTTGGGTTTAGAGTTCAGTCTGTAGCATTTGGGTGGTTGTCAAAATTAGGGTCCCTTGTCAGGTCCTTTTTATAGTACGACACCTTATGTTTGGGGTACCCAAACAGGGACCCTAATTTTGACACCACCCATTTCGGACTTAGAGTCGCAGCTTGGACATGCGACGTGGGCTCCCGGATCCTTGGCATACCCTGTCTTCTGAACTATGGACTCAGCTTGGAGGATTTAGGGTGTATAAGGGTTTAGGGTATCCATCCTGGCGTAATCTTGAGGGTTCAGGGTTTAGGGTCTAGGGTATCCATACTCGTGTAGTCGAGCATTCAACAAGGTACCGTACAGCCAAGACAAAATGGAGAGAGGTGCTTTTTAGAAACAGAGCTCAGCCGCCAGCACTTCGAAGAGGCACCCCGACGTTTTGAAGAATTTGCACACTTCCCGCCTAAGGTCCCAGGCCGGCAGTTTACCTTCCATAAACCCTAAACCCTGAAAACGGAACCCTAAAACCTGATGCCCAAACCTGAAACCCTAACCCCTCCCTCCAAAAAGAAATCCCTTATAGAACCTGTTTGAAAGGAACACTAAACCCTTACAGATAGCTTTGAAGGCGCCCGAAACATCAAAACCCCACACACCCGAGCCCAGATGATCCAGGATCCGCTTATGGGGCCTCGGGTTCGTGGTCCCCCTCCCGTGATGGATACCTGCAACGGGGCTTTTTGGAGGTCGAGGGTGTCTTGTTTCGAATGTAGGTGTTAAGGCTTAAGCTTTGGTTTTTGGGTCCGAGGGTTTACAGAGTTTAAGCGGGGTCTAGGGTGAATTGCTTAGCGTTTAGAGGTTTAGTTAACGTTGAGCAGTTAAGTTTCGGGATTAGGGTTTAAGTCTGTTGAAGTTTAGGGTTCAGGGTTTAAGTTTCGGGTTTGGGGGTTTAAGTTTGAGGCTTAAGGCTCCGAGGAAGGCGAGCCCGTCGCTTTTCTTCTCTAAAAGGGTTCCTTAGGGTTTAGGGTTAAGGGTTTAGGGTTTAGGATTTAAGGGTTTAGGGTTTAAGGCTTGGGGGCTTAGGGGTTTAGGGTTCAGGGTTTAGGGGTTTAGGGTTGGGGCTTTAGGGTTTCCTGAAGGTTCCCGCACAGGTCGCTATGAGGGTTCATATACTTGGCCGGCTTCTGAATGCCTCCTAAAAGCTAAACTCTTAGCCTACTTATTATAGTTATAGGAACAGCCTGTAAACTTTGGTTTGGCTGGGGTGGGGGCAGTAGCATGGTGCTGGTCCAGCTAATAGGCCTTCAAGCCATAAAGCCCAAAACCCTGAACCAGTTTCAATTCTCTCCACGAACTTCCAACATAGGCCATCAAGGACTCCTCCCTCAATCTTGAGTTGTTTGCTTTCCCCAAGGAAGCTTCGCCGACTACGACCTGCGTCCTGGTGCATCGTTTTGAACTAGAGTATGGCCCCTTCCACAACTTAAGAGCAGTGTGTTTTGGAAGAAGCTGGGTTCTATCAGCCAAGGTTGGCAGAGCTGTTGCTCCAACACCCGGAAAAGCAAATAGCGATTTACAACCTAGTGCAAGAACCTCAACTGCAGATTCCGGCCAGCCCTACGAAACTCTATCAGAACGAAACCTTCTTGGAGAAATCCAGGCTTTGTGACGTAATGGATTCCACAAAGTCCCAATCTCTGAACCTACGCCCGTGTTGCCCTGAACCCTAAACCCTAAACCATACACCTCAAGCCCAACACCCAAACTCTAAACACTGAACCCAAGGCCACGAACCCTAAACGTTGAACCCTTGGTGACCCTCAGCATCCTCCAGCTTTCTTCAAACGCTGTGCTGCATGCCTAAAACCTACACAACACAGAAAGGTTTTGGTGTGGGATTTAGGGTTTAGGGTTAAAGATATAGTGTTTACCTGAAGCCGGAATAACCTACCTTTTTAAGGACTTATATAAGAAAATCATAACAAGGAACCCTAAAAAGGTAGGTTATTCAGGGTTAAGGTAGGGTTTATGTAGACCGAAGGTGTATGGATTGAGCTTCGGAGATACGGACTCGAAGACCGCATATTGAAATCAATTGGAATCCAAAGACTCACTGTTGCTACTGACTCCTAAACCCTACGCCCTAAGTTGTCTCTTCGAGGAGCCGGTGTAGACCTTGGCCCCAATCATTGAAAATCTAAAGCACCATCTTCAACCCTACATCAAAAGAACCTTCACTCCCTTCAATCTCTCAGCCGGAACCCGTCTATGAAACCCCAATCCTGCAAACCCTTAACCCTGAAGCACTAAAACCCTAAATCCTAAGCCCTCCACCCTGAAACCCTAGACCCGTCAACAAAAACCCTAAAGCTTGCCTAAGCCCTAAACCCTGATCCCTAGATCCGAATATAAAAACCCGAATAATTAGAACAGGGTTTTGGGGTATATTAAACTATAATTACAATAAGGACCACCCAAAACAGTATAGGCAATTACTGACGCCCCTATACACCCTAACACCCCAAGCACCTCCGGTCAGAGATGTCGTCGTCCAGACGGCCCAGCTGCTCCCTTCAGTTTAAAAGAAAAGTCTTTTGTGTTTCCAACAAATGCAAGCTTTGGGTCTCGGCATGTCTCGTTTGTTGTGCGGAGCTTGTGACTTTGGGTGTTGGGGTTACGTGTTTAAGGATGTTGGGTTGTAGCTTGTGGCATCCGCTCAGGCCCTAAAGATGCCAATTCGGTTTAGGGTGTTTTCTAAGGGTGCATTGGGACTTGCTTTCGCACTGCTGGCTCCCTGCCCGATTTGGGCTTGCACTAAGAAAAAGGCACACCCCGTTTGAAGTGTCTTCGAAAGTAAAGCTAGGTTTCATTCGACGACGTACTCGAGCGAATCTCTCGACAGCATCATCCTCTGGCAAAGTTGTCATCCCCGGGTTTGCAACAGATAGCACAGATTGAGGGTTTAAGGTTAAGGTTTAGGGGCTTAGGGGTTTAGGAGTTTAGGGGTTTAGGGGTTAGGGGTCTAGGAGTTTAGGATGGACAGACACAAATATGTTGCCATCACCGTCAAGGACGTCCCCTCCGGCCGCAAAGGCTAGCACGGCCACCAAGGCCGCGAGGACGCCCTGCTGCCACGCCGCATTCGCGTGAAGCGCGGACGTGGCCGCATCCTTCTCGGCCGCTTGTGCCCGAACACTCTGCTCAACCTGATTGCCTGCAGCACAGTGAGAGTAGATAACTTGCAACTTATAGAGTTATCTTCGGTTGCAAGCTAGTCCTGTCCTAACGCCAGCCAAAGTGCCCAACAATAGCTTTCGCGCGCCGTCTGTCATTGAGCACACTTTGCGGACGACGCTTGAGGTGCTCTGCAACCGTTCGAGCACCTTGCTGGATGTGCTCGGTGGGGTCAGCCATGTCCCAACACGAGGAGGTACAAAACTCCGCGTACGCATCCTCGGCAACCCTGACATACTGCATGCACGACTCTACCCCGTCTGGTAGATTGACGGGGTAGGCCTCAGCGGGTCCAATGTAAGCGACTCTGGCAGCCAGCGTAGAAGCCTGAGTCTGAGGCGCCTCCCCGTCTTCCGGAGTAGGTCGGATTGTTAAGGTAGTTCTGCCAAGAAAACACAGCCGCCTGAGGAGAAGTCCAAGGGCAACCAGGTCCAAGGATTGTCCAAGGGAATGTTGGACACAGGGGGGTGACGAGTCCCTTAAAGCCTTCAACGAGCCCTGAAACGAACCGCTTAAAGAAAACCCTTAAAGGGTCATGGAGACTTCCAGGTATAGGGCAAACCTCAAGCCCCTTTTCAGCATCCCGCTTCACACGAAGCTTCCACTAAGCCCCCGGCTGAGAGTATGACACCTGAATGCCGTTGAGGGCTCAGGGTTCAGGGTTTTGGATTTAGGGTTCAAGCTTTTGAGGCTTAGGGCAAGCTTTTCTTTGACGATCTATGGGCTCCTAAGAGTTGTGTGGGGTCTATACCCCCCCTTAGAACCAAAACAAAAATCCTATGCTTAATATCCCCTCGGTTTGTATGTGAACAAAAAGAACTCCCAAGGAGACCGTAGGGCCCTGCAGGGGTTAGCTTGGCTTGGGGTTTTGCTTGGGTCTATACCCCCCTTGGAACCATAGTAAACATGCTATGCTTAATATTCTCTTGGCTTTTTTATCTGAATAAACCCTAAACCCTAAACCCTAAACCGTTTTAATATAATTCCCAAGGAGACCCCAGGGGTTAGCTTAGCTTGGTGTTTTGCTTGAGTGCTTTGAAAGTTTCCCAGGGCTTCGGGCTCCAATCGCCCCCATCCTAAACGCAGGGGGGGCCTTTGGCTTCAGAGCTCTGGCTTGGAGCTTGGGGAGTTCATTGCAGTTTAGGGTTTAGGATTTAGGGGTTTAGGGTTCAGGGGTTTAAGGGTTTAGGGGTCTAAGGGTTTAGGGTTCAGGGGGTAAGGGATATAGGGTTTGGGGTTTCAGGGTTCAGGGCAGCTAAGGCTTTACGGGCTGAAAAATTCGAGCGTGTATATAGGCTTTCGTGTAGAGGACCCCGCGAAAAGAGTTGTGATGAGTTTAGGGTATAGGATTTGTCAAGGCTTGAGGGCCCAGGGTTTAGGGTAATATAGGGGCCTTAATAATTAGAATAGGGTTTGAATTAGAATAGGGTTTGGGCCCATTGTGCTATAAATATAGTAAGGAACCCGCAAAATAGTATTTATTGAAGCCCCTGTAGTATGCGGGGCTTGTGGTGCAGGGCCAGAAAACAGATGTGAAAACTGGTCTGCTGTCTTGATTATAGTGATGTTTCTAACAAGCAATCCTGTGAGCCAGAGCCGGAAACATAAACATAAATCGGCTACCCTGCATCCTAACCCATTGGAACGCCCAACCCTCCCAGCCCTGTAGCCTAACGCAGCCGAATACTAAACTCATACCGGGACCAGAAGGGAATAGTATTCCTGACTCGTCAGAACTTTATATTTACCCTAAAACCTGAACTTCTGAGGTGGCCTCCACAGCTGCAGCACCTCCGCAGATGGGCATTTGAGGTGCTGGGCTTTAGGGGCTTTAGGATTTAGGTGAAGGTTCAGGGTTTAGGGCTTGGTGTTACATGTAAATGGGCTTGAGGGCTTAAGGTTTAGGAGGAATTACATCCGCGAAGCCCAAACAACTAGACTAGCGGTGTGGGGCTTTCTACACGAGAACAATATAAGGAACTCTAATAGCGATTCTAGTATTCTTATCCTGCGAGCCTTCGGTGTAGAGATGTTCTCTCTCCGCTTTCCTCCCCTCACTTTTGTGGTGGCGAATCGGATCCAAGCGTTGTTCGGTTTGTCTACCGAACCTCCAAAATCAGCCAACATTCCGAAAAAGATGCTGAAGCTCTGAAACGCGACAGCCCCAAACCCCTTGGCCCTTGACCCGACAACCTATAGCTAGTAACTCCTATAGAACCCCTGCCCCAAACCCAGAGACTCCAATATCCTTTAGATAAGGAACATACCTTAATTTATAGTAGGATCCCTAATATGGTTTAAGGAATAGTCCTTAACCCTAAACCCCTAAACCCCTAAACCCTAAACCGCAAAGCCCGCAACCCAAGCCTGAGCGCCCAGAGCTGTCTGCCAGGAGGTCGCAGAAAGCTGCCCCATCTGCTGGAAGCGCGAAGCTGCGAGACTCCGCCTCACGCGCATGAGCGTTCAGGGTCCAGGGTTTGGGGGTTAGGTTATACGGGGTTTAACCACTCAGTTCACAAGCCCAAAGTTATACTGCAATTATTGGAGATACCCAGAGACTCCGATCTCCCTTAGTTAAGGAATATACTTTAATTTATAGTAGGATCTCTAATATGATTTAAGGAATCGTCCTTAATTAAGGGGTGTTGGAGTCTCTGGGTAAGGCTATTCCTAAACCATACACCCGACGCCTTAGGCCTCAAACTCCTAAACCTTAGATCCGATTTCTGGATCGGGGCTTCCAGACCCGAAGCCCTAAAC
The DNA here is from genome assembly GCA_905221615.1 of Symbiodinium sp. CCMP2592. Lineage (NCBI taxonomy): Eukaryota > Dinophyceae > Suessiales > Symbiodiniaceae > Symbiodinium > Symbiodinium sp. CCMP2592. The sequence continues at coordinate 432,233 of CAJNDT010004013.1, forward strand.
CCCCCCTTGACGCACTTCGTTTGCGCTCGAACATACAGGATCCAAGGCATGGAGGTCGAGTGCGGCGGGTGTAGGGTCCAGTGTTCTAGGTTACCCAGTAACCTAAGAATAGAAAGGTCTCTCTTTTTGGTATTGGGTAACTTTATAAGGAACCTAGGACTACAAAAAGGGAATAAGGGTACTACTGGGCATCCTAGTGTTGGTTTGTCAAGGATTTCATAAAGTTTCATAGAAGGGGTTGTTGAGGGTTGTATACGGTTTATATCGGAGGTTTTGGACAGGTTTGAGCTTAGGATTTGGGCACATGATTCCTCTGAAGCCTCCAGAAAGGTTCTAGAACAAGGACTGTGCACAGGCTTCGTACGGTCATACACAACGGTGCTCAATGAATTTGGCATGTGGAGAAAAAATAGCGTAACTGGAATCGAGGCAGCGTATTGCGAAAATATATTCCGACCCCCTTGATTGAACCCTAAACCCTGAACCCTAAAACCCTAAACTCAGCGACATCCATGGGGCCTGGAAGCAGTAAGAGATCAGGGAGCCCGTCGCGTCGTGCAAGAGCTTGGTGCCGGACTGGAAACGAAGGATTTTTGGGCGGGGGTTTAGGGTTTAGTTGTTAGGGTTTAGGGTTTAGTTTACTGGAAGGACAACTACCAGTGTTGGACGGACGCTCGAGGATGGAAACTGAGTGCGTGTCGAAGGGTTCAGACGGCCCTAAATGCTCCATCAAACAAACCTTTAACCCATGCTCGAGCGGGGGGGTTCTTGTAGTTTGGCTTAGGCTTAGGGTTTAGGCTCGCGGTTCAGGATTAAGGGACCTCCAAGGGGGGGTTGGCGATGTGCCGGACATCGCAACCGCACTGGGCTCTTCGCTGTCAGCTGCCGCAAAACCCTAAACCCTAAACCCACGAAGCCGCGGTTGATCGACCCGTCATCAAGGCCACTGGATGCTCACCCTGGTCAATGTTTAGGGTTTACGGTTTAGGGTTTAGGTTCAAGCTCATCAGAGCATGAGCTTTGAACATGAACTCGGGTTGCCAATTCGGATTTGGGTTTAGGGTTGAGGTTCAAGGTCAGGTTGCCCATTCAAGTTTTACTTTCAGAGATCGATGTGAGCACCTTCTGCAGAATCCTCTGTGCCCCGCTGGTCCTGAAAACCTGCCTCTAACCCCATTGCATATATAACTTGCGATTCTAAACAGGGTCAGGAGAGGAGGCTCGAAGCGGTCGCAGTCAGATCCTTGACCGTCTAACCCTTCACGCTCAACCAAATCAAACAAATTCACGTGGGCTGGAAACTTGTCAATGTTCGGGTTGAAAAGGTGGATTTGTTTGGCCCATCTTTTTATCGGGATCCAATCAAAGATCAAATACATCCTCATGGGCAGCCCTTAAACAGTGGTCCAAAAGCCCAACTTGAGGTTCATGAAAACCTCAATGGGGCTAGTAGTGCTTCTATCTTTAGCTACATTTCCTATGACACCGGCAACGCTACTTGATCTCGAAGTGGGATCCCCCATGTTCCCTGATCCCAGAACAGTAATTTCGGGGCCCTAATATTTGGAATAGGGTTTTAGATAAGGAACCCCCGACATAGTAAAGGTAATTTTCACGGCCTCTGAATTAAAGCCCTCCCTAAACCCTAAACCCTAAGCTCTAAAACCCTAAACCCTAAACCCTAAACCCGAGAGGCAGACGCAGTTCGCAAAGGGCTTCAAGGGTTGGATGAACGCAGGTGGGGTAAGCCCAGATAACAGTCCTTATATGGGAGGTTCCGAAAATAGGGGAGCCTAGTATAGTACCCTAAATAGTAGGATCCTTAATATAAGGAACCCCAAATAAGGTACCCCTATTTTCGGAAACTCCCATACAAGGGATCCTTATCCGTACACATAGGCTCTTCGGTTTAGTATCCTACCTTCATCCCTCGTTCTGATGCCCCCGCAGTTTGGGACCCGGAAAGCTTTGGAAAAGGCCCGTGAACTCCGGGCCTTAAAGCGAACGAAGGCCGATCCATCCGACGGATTGCCTTCGCAGATCCAAGCCAGGAGCCGGGTACTTCTAACCCCTGCTAGGGTCCCTTTTTCCGAGCCCTGCGTCGAAATCACGGGAAACCGTGGCCCTGTGTTAACCCAAGCGATGCCAGGATCTTTGGAGGATCCCTGGTTCTGGTCGCAGTACTGATATCGTTCGGGGCTGATGAAGATTGAAGAAGCCCATAGGCAGACTTGAAGGATCGAGGGCACTTCGCTACGGCACCTAAACTCATTATATGTGAGCCAACTCCAAACCCGAAACCTTACGCAGGCAAACCCCTAAATCCTGAACCCCGAACCGTAGACCCTAAACCTTAAATCGTACATCCCCCGATCCTTGAAGTAAGCCCTTTCCCCTGAGGACCAACAGACCGACATCGTCGCATGAACTCGAAGTTCTTGAAATCCCCACAAGACCTGCCCGAAACTCTACAAACCCAAACCCCCTAACCCTAAACCATGAACGCTAAACCCGAAAATCTTATGTAAACCTCAAAGAATTCCCCAAAACAGCACATCAACAATGAAGCTGTTTGAAGAGATCATGTGGCGTTTTATGTTGTTTAGGCCGGTCTTGTCAGTAACAAGGGTTTTGTAGATTTGGTTTATGAAGCTTAATGAATAATTTATCTGGCTATCTGGGGTTTACAGGAGGTTAAAGTCCCATGATATATCTGCGGAGTAGTTGACAGGACTGTTCCTGTGTATTCATATATGCTTACAATATAGAAACCCACAACACCCTTATCTAAACAGTTAAATATTGCAACGCAATCTAAGCACCAAATAAATTGGAATCAATAGCCTCAAACCCCTGGACCTACACCCTCTACCCCAAACCTTAACGCCTTATACCCGAAATCGAAACTTAAAGCCCCTAAACCCTAAACCTCAAGGAGTTGTTAGGGCGTGGTAGTGAGAGCCCCAAACCTCAAGCTTAAAAACACGAAACACTGAAAACTGTCCGTTTAGGGTTTAGGGGTCCCCCAAACCCAGAGACTCGAACACCCCTTAATTAAGGAATATACCATAAATTATAGTAGGATCCCTACTATGATTTAAGGAATATTCCTTAATTAAGGGGTATTGGAGTCTCCGGGAAACCAAAATAGTCGTGAGGATTTCAGGGACTTAGGACGAAGGGGTCACCGCGGAATCGCAGCCTTCGAAAGTGAAGCCCATGCAGTCCTGTGCTGCTCTGAGTTGCAACGGTTTAGGCTTTCATGTGGGGGGCCTTGATGAGAGGTGTCACGAGTGGGGTTTTTCGAACTCGAATCTTTGAGAGTTTGAACGTAGTACATGTTGGACGGGATTCGAGAGTTTGAAAGTTTGAAAAGTTTGGAGAATGAAGAGTTTGAAGTTTGAAAGTTTGAGAGTTTCGAGTTCGAAAGCGGGCGCGAGTTTGGAGTTTGAAAATTTGAAACCCAGGAAGTTTGAAAGTTTGAAGCTTCGAAGATTGAAAGTTCGAAAGTTTGAAAAGGAGAAGGACCGCTGGAGACGCGTAGGGGTTCACAGAGCAGCCCTCAGGCTCGAGTTCGAAAGTTTGAGAGCTTGGAGTTTGAAAGTTTGAAACCCAGGAAGTTTGAAAGTTCGAAAGCTTCGAAGATTGAAATTTCCAAAATTTCAAACTTTGGGGGGTTGCAGGTTTGAAGTTTTCAAATTTCGACAGTTGAAAGTTTGAGAGCCGTGGGGTTCGAAAGTTTGAGATGTTCAAAGTTTGAGAGTTTGGGAGTTTGAAGGTTTGTAAGTTTGAAGAGTTTGAAGTTTGAATACATTGAAAGTTTGATTTTGAAACCATGTTGACGTCCTCATTTTAGGGTCTGGGCCCGGTAACTCCGAGTCCGATTCAATAGCCCGGGACCCCCCTGGGCGACAGGTAGTCCTGGATTTAGGAAGAGTATGAAGGGGGGGGTTGTAGTTCTGGATTTAGGAAGACCATGGGGGGGCGGGGGGGGGGGGGGCCGGGCTTGGAGTGTTCGGGGAACCCCACCGCTCTGTTTAGACTGCAAACGCCCCGCTCTGTTAAGCCGAGAAAAACTTAATGAAAGCGTCTCCCACTTCATACTTCACCAAAAACCAAGATTACGGGCCCCCCCAACCTCATACTTCGTCCAAATCCAAGACTTCGAGCCTCCCCCTTCCCCTTACAGTCTTCCTACAACCAAGATGTTAAGCCCCCCTTTCTCCAACACAGGCAAAGGAGAAAGCAACACGAGAACACTTCAGGGGTTTAAACGCGAAGAATTAAAATTCATCATGAGTGATTAAGAAGCTGTGCAAATGGGGGTGCTCTCTTAAGATCCCCCTCCCCTGATACGTCGTCCAAATCTAAGACGTCAAGGCGTCCCCTTACAGTCTTCCTCAATCCATGACTTTAAGCCCCACCTTTCTCCAGCACACACAAAGGAGAAAGCAACACAAAAATGCTTCAGGGGGCTAAACGCAAAGAACAAAACTTAAGCATGAATGATTTGGAAGCTCTGAAAGGGGGGGGGGCTGCGCCCCCCCAACCCCCCAACTTGTTTTGGACTGCAAACTCCCTGCTCTGTTAAGCCGCGAAAAAAATAAAACGTAACCCCCTTCATACATCACCAAAAACCAGAGTACGAGCCCCGCCCCCTCATACTTCGTTCAAATCCAAGACTCGAGCCCCCCCCCAGTCTCCAACACACACAAGGGAGAAAGCACACGAAAACGCTTCAGGTGATTAGAAGCGAAGAAGACATCATGAATCATGAGTGATTTTGAACCTCTGCAGATGAGGGAGGGGGCTCTGCGCCCCCAACCCCCCCCCTCCCCCCCGCCGCTTTTTTAGACTGCAAGCGTACTTCACCCAAAACCCCCCTTCTTTCATGAATGATGTGGAAACTCTGCAAATGGGGGGGGCTGCGCCCCCCCCCCCAACCCCCCGCTGTTTTTAGACTGCAAACTTCCTGCTCTCTTAAGCCGCGTTTTCTCCAACACACACAAACGAAGAAAAACAGACGAAAACGCTTCAGGGGTGTTAAAGACGAAGAAAAGAGCATTATGATCATGAGTGATTTGGAGGACTAGGTACTTCACCCAACCCCAGTGATTTGGAGGACTACTTACTTCACCCAACCCCCTCTCTCATGCTTCGCCCAAACCCAAAACTACAAGGCCTCCCTATCATATTTCACCCATGAGCCCCTCGCCACCCCCCCCGAATAGTACCACTAGTCGCCGGGAAAAGTCTTCTCCAAGACACACAAAGGAGAAAGCCACACGAAAACGCATCGGGGGGTTAAAAGCGAAAATAATATTCATGTTGGGTGGTTCGGAAGCTTTGCAAATGGAGGGGGAGGGGGGGGATGCGCTTTTAGACAGCACACTCCCCGTTTGTTTAAGCCGCGAAGAAATGAACCAAAACGTCCTTGGGCGTGCTTGAGATATACTAGAATCGCCAAAAGAGAAGGCGTGTGTAAGATGTAAAATTAACCGAAAGCGCCAAATGAGTAAGCGTAATACGACAATACGATGACCCGGAAAAGCTAAATGAGGGGTGTGCTTAAGATCGCCAACTCAAGGGGTGCGTTTAAGTTACACGGTGTGCTGGAATCGCCCAATGGGAGCGTAATTAAGATATGTGGTGAGGGGCTATGATGACCGGAATCGCAAAATGAGGGCGAAGTGAACCGGAATCGCCAACAAAGAAGGCGTGTTTGTTCAAGATACTTAATTGAGGTTGCGAACAACACCCATATACGTGACCGCATGTCGAGCGCTTCAAACTCTGAAACTTTTCAAACTCGAACTTTCAAACTGTCAAACTCTCGAACTTTCAAGCTCGAAACTCAGCGGACTTTCAAACTTTGCATCTCGACGCGCTTCAAACCTTCAAACTTTGCAAACTTTCAATCTTTCGAACTCTCAAACTCGCGAACTTTCATCCCTTTCAAACTTTCGATCTCTGAAACTTTCAAACCTTCGAACATGAAACCTTTCGAAGTTTGAAACCTTCGAACTTTCAAACTCGTCACCTCAGCCCAAGCCGAAGAGGAAATCTGAAGCCAACCTTTCAAACTCCGAACTTTCGAACTTTCAAACTTTCGAACTTTGAAACTTTCGAGCTTTCAAACTTTCGAACGTTCGAACTTTCAAAGTTTGAAACCGTCGAACCTTCGAATTTGCAAACTTTCAAAGTCTCGAACTCTCAAACTTCGAAGGCCGATCGAACTCGCCCGCGGGAAAAGTTTGAAGTTTGAGTTTCAAGCAGCCAGTCGAGCTTGAAAGTTCGAGAGTTTGAAAGCTTGAAAGTTTGAAAGTTTCGAGTTCGAAAAGTTCGAAGTTTGACCGCGGCTAGCTTGTGCACACCAAGGTGCACAAACTTTCGAACTCCAGCACTTTTCGAACCTTCAAACCTTCAAAGCTTGAAACTTTCAAACTTCAACCTCCAAACTCTCAAACTTTCAAACCTTCGAGTTCGAACGACCTCGCTCGCGACACCATTCGGCCTTGATAATCAGAATAGGGGTTTTTGGGGGGGCCATTATACTACAACTGTAATAAGGAACCTCCAAAATAGTACAGGTAACTATTACGGCCCCTATATTAGGGTTTAGGCGATTAGGGTTTACTTAGGGATTCGGGGTTTACTGTGTTTCTGGGGCTGCAGCTGCAGGTCACAGCGTTTTCGGGTTTGCGGCTCAACGTAACGTATCCCTAACCCGTAAGCCCTAAACCCTCAGCCCTAAACCCTGAGCCCTAAACCCTAAAACCCTGAACCCTAAACCCTAATCCCTAACCCTAGTGTTTTTCAATCTGGAGATTAGGGCTTGATTTGGGCTCGGGCTTCAGGCTCACATCCAGGGCTTCTCGAAGTCAATACCCTGAAACTGAAAAATACTGCTTCAAATGTGCGCACTTTTTTCATGGTAATATTGCATCAGGGCTGTTGGGCTCCGGGTATTCCTGTCTGACTAAACTCTACCTCAACCACAAGTAACCTACCGGTTTAAGGACTCGAATAAGGAAGTCATGTTGCGGGGCCCTAAACGAGGTAGGTTTCTTAGGGTCCCGGTAGGGGCTGGGATACGAAGCCGCTCTAGACCCTCTACTATACGTACAATCGACATGACAGGAACGCTTTGGGGTCCCCTGTCGTGTAGTTACATAAGGGCTATCAAGGAATATGGGAGTTTCCGAAAACAGATAGCACCCTAAATTTTGGGATCCTTATTATAAGGACCCAAGATAAGGTACCCCTCATTTTCGGAAACTCCAATCCCTTATATAGAACCCTTTAAAGGGACCCTTATAGTACCCTTATAGTAACCCTTTAAAGGAACCCCAAAAAGAGGTACCCCTAATTTTGGGAAACTCCCATACTGTTATGAAAAGTTATGCTCTCTTTTTTGGACTTAGACCGGAACCTCGGTACTCTATGCCGAAAGGCCTGGCACGCCCAAGTCCTTCGGCATACATAGCCTAGGTTGGCCCTTTAAAGCCTCTGAAAAATATTCGTAAACAGGGTCCTATTAAGCCCAACAAGGGAAAATATAAAATGTCCCAACGGCCTACCTAGCATAGCCCTTAAGCGCAAGAAAGCGAGGGACACAAAGGATCACCGTCGACGTCAAAATCGGTGAGACGGTGTCAAATAGACAGGAGCACAGATAAGCAGGTAAAGCTACATTGTTCTAGGCTGTATCCCTGCGAGTCTATTGGTTCCAATACTTGTGGCATCCTCTGCGATAGAGAAACCTTGATACTCAGACAGGGGCCTTGTGGCTCTTCATACATCTACATGTGGCTCCCGAGCGAGAGAGAGAGAGAGAGAGAGAGAGAGAGAGAGAGAGAGAGAGAGAGAGAGAGCGAGCGAGCGAGCGAGCGAGCGAAAGCAAGAAGCAGAGAGAGAGAGAGAGCGAGCGAGCGAGCGAAAGCAAGAAGCAGAGAGAGAGAGAGAGAGAGAGAGATAGAGAGATAGAGAGATAGAGAGATAGAGAGATAGAGAGATAGAGAGATAGTTGCAAAATCCCTAGACAAGTCCTTTTCCCGAAGCCGTAACCATAAGTCGGGTTTGAGGCTTCGGCTTAGAGAAGTCCTTATGTTGGCCATTTCGCAACGGCAATGCATGTGGACTGTTAGGGTTTAGAGGTAAAGATTCTAATAAACCCTAAACCCTAAACCGTGAACCCTAACCCCTAAACCCCTAAACCCTAGGCATTCCATGGCGTCGGGGCTCAGGAGACGCGAGAGACGCCCTTTCCTTCAGACTTCCGTGATTTGGGAGTTTCCGAAATTAGGGGTACCTTATTTTGGGGACCATATAACAAGGATCCTACTATTAAGGGTACCATTTAAGGGTCCTTATAATGAGGATCCTACTATTTAGGGTACTATATTAGGGTCCCCCTATATTCGGAAACTCCCATTTGTCTTCACTCGCCAGAGAAGGCATGGACCAGCGGTTCAGTGACTCGGACATCGCTAAGATTGTCTCTTTGGAGGTACTGCTCCGCTACAGCACTCGTGGCACCACCCTGGCCAGCATGCCAGTTGCGACAGATCCATCTCGGAGAATGGAGGAAACAATGGAAACAGCGGTTTCACTCACCAATCAGATGATGACTCTTCCGGCTCAGATGACGACGATACATAATTAAACTCATCACGACAATGACCCCAGGTCACGATGAAACCATCATCAAGAACCGCACCGAAAGCAGCATTAGTTGCCTGAATCTGCTGCACGTTACGCAGCTGATCCTTGACAGCACTGCTGTCACCACCGGCGTCAGGTTTCATCTTCGGCTAAAGGTTCATGCTGGATTCACTCCTTAGGGTTTTTTCGTTTTCGGTAAAAGAATGTTGCTGGGTACACTCCTTAGGGTCTTCGTCTTGGGTGAAAAGTTTTCTTGGATTCACCCCAGAGTTTTTCGGGTCAAAGGTTCTTCTTGGATTCACCCCTTTGAGCGTCATCTTCCGCAAAAGGTTCATGCTGGATTCACTCCTTAGGGTTTTTGTCTTCGGTAATAGGTTCCCGTTGGGTTCACTCCTTAGGGTCTTCGTCTTGGGTGAAATGTTTTCTTGGATTCGCCCAACAGGGTTTCATCTTCGGCGAAAGGTTCCTGCTGGCTTCACTCTTTTGGGTTTTTGTCTTCGCTAATAGGCTCCTGCTGGATTCACTCCTCAAATTCTGCGCTGAAAGGCCGAAAGGCCCATCTTCGGCACACGATTCCTGCTGGATTCGCTCCTTAGGGTTTTTGTCTTCAGTAGTAAGTTCCTGCTGGATTCACTCCTTGTTGCGGGTTTGTTAAGCAGTACTAGAGGCGTATTATATGTGTGTATATATATATATATGCGCCTATATATACATATATATATATTTATTTATTTATTTATATTTATATAAAGATATAAACATATATGCGCTCATAACACATTATGTATTATGTATTATGTATTATATTTTATACTATATACTATATACTCTATATTATCTAATATTTTTTAATATTATATATGATATATATGATATATATATAAATATACTATTTATATTATATTATATATTATACATTATATAGTATATATTATAGGTTATATAATATATACTATATAATACATATATATTTTATATTTTAAATTGATTATGTATATATATATATACATATATATATATATATATATATACATGTATATATATATATATGTATTATATGTGTATATATATATATATATATATATAATTCTGAATTGGAAGCAGGCATATGGTTGTGCGTTGTGCGAAAAATACACCTCTCCTAGGGAAAAACACTACTTTCGTGCGAAAGTGCACGAAGCCTAGGAAAAACTGCATTTTCAGCGAGAAAATGCACCAAACCCAGGGAAAACCAAGATTTCTTAAAAATGAGCACCGCGCCTAGGAAATATTGCAGATCTGGGCAAACTGACTACAGTCATTTGTGACTCCCAGTTTTCCGTTTCAAACATGAAAGCAATCGGTGCATGTGCTGGCATGTACCAAAACCCTGGAAGGGTCTCCATTTTCAGCCGTTGAACCACCTGTCATTTGTGACTCCCTGGTCGGCTGTTGGACAACAAGGTTCCTGAAGACAAACGTTCAAAAATATCCCAAAACCCTAGGGAGTCACAAATGACAGGAGTGCCCCCCAGGTTACGACAGATCCATCACCACGAATGGCAGCAAACGCACGCTCAGTGGCTTGGACCTGCTGCACGTTCTTCAGCCGGGCCTTCACAGCACGACTGTCACCACCGCAGTCCGCCTTACCCCAGGTCACAACAGATCCATCCCCAAGAATGGCAGCAAAAGCTGCTGCAGAGGCTTGGATCTGCTGCACAGTTTGCAGTCGATCCTTCACAGCAGTGCTGTCACCACCCGCATCAGCTTGACCCCAGGTCACGACAGATCCATCACCAAGAATAGCGGCAAAAGCATGGTAAGTAGATTGAATCTGCAGCACGTTCTTCAGCCGAGCCGTCGCAGCACTACTGTCACCACCGCAGTCAGCATCGCCCCAGGTTGCGACGGATCCATCACCAAGAATGGCAGCAAAAGCTCGTAAAGAGGCTTGGATCTGCATCACATTTTGCAATCGATCCTTCACAGCACTGCTGTCACCACCGGCGTCAGCTTGACCCCAGGTCACGACAGATCCATCACCAAGAATGGCGGCAAAAGCACCCATGGTGGCTTGGACGTGCTGCACATTCCTCAGCTGATCCCGCACAGCACCACTGTCACCACCGGCGTCAGCATGACCCCAGGTCACGACAGATCCATCGCCAAGAACGGCGGCAAAAGCACCCCTGGTGGCTTGGACTTTCTGCACATTCCTCAGCTGATCTCGCACAGCACTGTTGACATCACGCGAAGTCAGCGGTGGATCCACGACGTACATCTCGACAGATCCATCTCCGACCATTCCAGGGGCTCCAGCTGCTGCATAACTGAACTGTGCTTGATTGTAAGGTCAGTGAATCGCCGTTCTCCAGCCCGGCTTCTTTAATCGATGTACATGCGTCTAACAGGCATCCCGTTGAGTTCAACAGCCGTCCTTTTCCAATCCCGAGCTCGGTTTGTGCCCGCTGCTTCAAGTCTCCCAAGCTGTCATCCACTGCTGCCTCCAACGTAACTGTCCGGCCGCTAAGCAGTCCAACTTTCACGGTGATCGCCATCGGCCTTCCGTATTGGGTTGACAGCTACACTGATCCAGCAAGTTTGGACGATGGGTTCCTAAATCTGTTCAACTCCCCCGTCTGGAGACCTTGCTATAGGGGTAGGAATACTTGGTAAACATATCCCAGTCCCCCCGGTATCTCTAGATAGTTGCACGAGAATGTACTCAACGTCCCTCTTCTAATAATTAATGCCCGTATGTTAGCCAAGCCGCTGTGCCCTAGCTAAACTCTAGTCCCGACACCCACCTGAACCAGCTCCCCGCAGGACCCATGTATATCCAAGGCTTTCACCTACTGTTCAGACTTAATCGGGAAACCCTCAAACAACAGCATAGAAACGTATCGGACGACTCACTCACTCTGCAAACTGAAGGAGCATTGAACCCTAAGCCCGACACCCCTAAACTCTTGCCCAGAAGAGTTTTTTTGTTTGAGGGCCTTTTCTGTCGCTCGAGCTCCAAAGCCCAAGTTTGGGCAGGCTATGGTTCCCAGAAGAGGGTTTAGGCTTCGAGGTGTAGGCTCCTAAGAGAGTGGTGTTGCGAATGGCTCAGGCTTCTCTATTCAGGCATCGCGTTTAGGGTTTAGGATTTAGGCGCTTCTGTTCGCGACCCTGTTGAAAATCACTCCCTCGGAACAAGGTGGGTGGTTGTCAAAATTATGGTCTCTTGTTGGGTCCCTATAATGATACGGCACCTATTATTTAGGGTACCCAGAAACGGACCTTCATTTTGACAACTACCCAGGTGACGTTAGGTCTTCAGAGCTTTGGGCTCAAGGGCTTTTGGGGCTTCAGAGTTTAGAGCTTCAGGGCTTACGGGGCCTAGGACTTTACGGGCTTTTTTGTTTTGAGGGCTCTTTTCCGACTGCCGATCAGTTAGAATTCCTTACGTACCAGGATGAGCCAGGTTGTGGGGCCTTGGACTTACGGGCTTTAGCATTTAGGGCTTCAGGATGCTTTAGGGTTGGCTGAGAGAGCTTTTGGGTGTTAGAGCTTTTTAGGCTTCAGGCAGTGGCTGATGGTGGGTCGGAATCTAGGGTTAGCAAACGTTCACATTCCCTGAATCTCTGAAGCCAACACCTCAAAACATCAAGCCCTAAACCCTTTTGAAACCCTAACCCAAAACCCCCAATCCCCATAGTTACCCTCAAACTCGTGTCACAACCCGTACAGAACCCTCAAACCACTGAAGGCATGATTCCACAGTGTTACACTCTGAAACGAGCTCTAAAGGAACCCGCAAGGAACCCCCACAAGAACACTTGAACGCCTAAACCCCAGACTCGCCCCTGTAAGTCCTGCAGATCCAGACAGGCTCGCTTCGCAGCCTGCTCCGTTCCGATTTGGGGGTTTGGGGTTTAAGTTTAGGGTTTATAGGGTTTAGGGTTTAGGGTATCCCTGTCAAACCCTTGGGCTATCCCTACTTGGAGGAACATGGGACTTAGTAACTATAGTTATAAGTCCCTTAATTGGGGTTATAAGTAATTATAAGTATAGTTACCCCAATAATAACCCTAGTTACTAAGTCCCATGATCCTTTAAGAAGGGCCTACACCCTAAACCCTATAGATCCCTTTCAGGAACCCTATAGATCCCTTTAAGGAGCCCTTTAAAGTTACTAAGTTGCATGTTTACGGCTCAAGGAGGCAACTCCAAAGACCGGAAGCCCGAAACTCGCCTTAACCGAAATAAAACCTGACAAACTCATTTCAGCATCTTCGTAAGGGTTCCTATGGTCTAGCCCAGAAGCCCAGCGAGCCCAGTACCCCGTAATTACGGAATATTACCTAGACTGTGGTGGGGTGTCAGAAGCGGTAAAGCACAACTAATATTGCTACTTGTGAACCCCGAAAAGCCCTCTAATGGCAACAGCTGCATGCTTTTGCTTTGCGAATTATGTTGTCACGGTGCCTTGAATCATGTATTTACGCATCTGAACCTCCAAATATGCATACCCGAAAGCCGCATACTTCACCCTTTCAACCGCGAGGGTTGAGGGATATAGGGGCTTTCGGTGTGAACCCGAAAATGTGGGGCAGCGGTTTAGGTTTTAGGGTTTAGCGTTTAGGGCTTTTCAAAAACTCTCCGTCCCTAAAACAAGTACCAATATTAAGGCCCTAAGCGGACTCGTTCATCACGGATCCACAGAAAACTTGGTATTTCAGGGGTTCTAGGTTTATAACAAGAACGTGCAAGGGAACCCTGACGATAGAAGTGACTGATCCAAAGCCATGTACAACTCCATAAAGGGCCTATGACCATACGAAAGAAGCTCGACAAAAAAGCAAGTATTCAGACTATTATGAAGAGCCTATAAACCAATCAAGACCCGTGCAACAATTGGTAGAAGCCTCAATACCTTTATCAAGAAAAACATCCACAGGGCCAGCAAGAAAAACGTCGAAACAATTCAAGTGATCATCACGATAACCTTGGATGGCAACCTCCTCAGCAGTGGTGGTGCTCCATCAAAAGAGGTGTGGTTGCTGTGTCGAGCCCTGACCTTGAGCAGCATGTGTCAAAGGGGAAAGGGGGACCCTTAATGGGGACCCCTACCCTATAATGGGCTATATAGTGGGTATATAATAGCTATATTAAGGGTATATACCTAGGGGTCCATATTAAGGGTCCCTCATTTTCCCCTTTTGATTCCCCAACCTTGAGCCCGGAGGCATAATTGCACTGGCTATTCGAGGTGCCAAATGCACAGGACCCAATGATTCTCTGGCTGAAGGGGGACTCAATGGTGTTTTCTAACATAGCCGACTGTGGCACTGTAATGATCCTCAAGTCGAGCCCCCCAGCCCAACTTCCAGGCTGCTGAGCCAAATTGATCAACTACTTAAAGGATCATGGGACTTAGTCACTACAGTTATAAGTCCCTTAATTGGGGTTATAAGTAACTATAAGTATAGTTGCAACAGTAATAGCCCTAGTTACTAATTAAGTCCCATGATCCGTTAAGTAGAGAGGGGGCCGAAGCTGCTCTGGCTTGAGAGTTTCTTTGGCCAGGCACACTGCCTCGTTGACTTTGCTGAGACTTTGTTGAAGAAACCCAGGGAGCAATGCATGGGTAGCTGTCAAAATTAGGGTCCCTTTTTGGGTACCCTAAATATTAGGTGCCGTACTATATTAGGGACCCAAAAAGGGACCATAATTTTGACAACCACCCGCATGTCACTCAGGACGGCTGTACTGCCCTTTTGAAAATAGTCTCCATCTTCTTCCGTACGGCCATCAGGCGGTAATGTAATGGTCCGAGTTTTGGGTGTTATGGGACCTGCGTAGGGGATTCCCGAAAAACCCTGGCTGCAGGATCCGACCCTTACGTTTAGGTGGTCATTTTGGTCTCCATGTAACCCCAAACCCTGAAACAACACCCGAAACCCCTAAACCCTGCAAGGGTCTAGGGGTTCAGGGTTTAGATTGGAGACCCTAGACCCTAAACACGACACGCTCAGCCTTAAGCCTAAACCCACACCAACACCTGCAAGGTAGAGTGCCTCAACCGTCATTTCTGAGACCTGAAGATCTGAGCCGGCAAGGTTGTAGCCGAAGTACCTGAAAGGGTTCTTGGTTCAGAGTTTAGGGTTTGTCTTCGGGATTGATTTTTTTCCCTAGACTTCCTAGTCCTAGACCCTAAATCCTGGATAAACCCTGAACCCTAATACTTCCGAATGGGGTTACAAAGCTTCTTGGGGCTCGGCCTTCGGAGTAAAGGTGCATGGGTCCCGAGTCAGAGGTCTGGTACTTTCAGAAGCTCCCATTTACTTGGAGGGTCGGGGGACTTAGTAAGTAGGTAGTAAGTAGACTTATAAGTACCCTAAAAGGGACCCTAATTGGGATTATGGTACTTATAAATAAGTCTATAAAATAGCCAGTTACTAAGTCCTCCGACCCTGCAAGTAGGGTTCAGGGTTTAGGGTTTAGCAAGGAATTCCGGGTTCAAATGAGACTGTGCTAAGCTTTGCTTCAAGGGATCGAAGCCCTTTGGCTTCCGAAGTCGCAGTAGAAGCCCAAAAGTTGGAAACCCAAATGGCCTTAACTCTTAAGAGTAGTTTGTAGGGATTCCCAGCACTGATTGTCCTTAATCCGGATTAACTTTTCTGGGCTTACTATAAGCCGAAACACCAGAGCACCAAAAATCTTAAATTCGATTCCCAACAAGCTTAAAAGTCTGTACCCGAAACCCGAAACTCTAAACCCTAAACCCTTTCCTCCAAGCCACAAATATGCTTGTAGAGGCCCAGGGCGGAAGCGAACAGCATAAATGCTTTGCTTCAGGACAAGCTCCGACAGCCAACCGGGGCCGGAAGTAACGGTAGAACTAGCAGCAGGACGAATAAAGAGGAGTTGATCACGTGACGAGCAGCGGGACATGTGGATCCAATGCTATGTAGGAATGGCATAATGGCTGGAGGTGGAAAAGCAGGGGCACCCCCCAAGGCCGGTGCTCCGCAGCACCGGCAGTCCCATGCCGCGAGCTCCTCCGCCAGCTCCTTCTGGAAGGCTCACCGCTGAACAATCGGCTGGATGTCTGGATCCGGAACCCGAAACCCCAGACCGTAAAACCCCAAAAAGCGCCCAAAACTAAGCCCGCAAGGCCCAAAACCAGGCCCTAAACCCTAAGCCCTAAACACTTAACCCTACTGTAAACCCCAAACCCTAGAGGCTGCCCCCACCCTGTAATAGTGAGCAGAAGGATTATATTAGGAACCTATTATAGTCTATTATACCACGATTACAGGGTGAGGGCCCCTTCTAACCTAAACCCCAAAACCCAAGATGCCCCAGAGCCCAAAGGCCTGCAAAACCCAAGCGGGCCTGAACCCCAAAGCCCTCAACACCAAAACGTCAACAGTGCCGGTTTAGGGTTTAGGGTTTAGGTATGCCATAAACCCAGAGGCCAAAAATGGCAGTAACTCCAAAGGCCATGTTGTTCCTGCACCATGGCACTGAGAAACCCGTCTAAACGTGAGATTGTTGCACCCTATAAGCCCTATCATCAGAACCTTAGCAAAGTCAAGAAGTTAAAGTCCAAGGGTTCGAGCTAAGTCCGAAACAGCAACCTCATAAGCACAGACCACACCCATCTGGACCCTTACAAAAGACCTCTTAAAATGAAGGAAGTCTAAGGTCCCAACCCTTGCCACCCTGAACCCTAACCCTAAACCCTGAACCCTAAACCCTAAACCCTAAGCCCTAAACCCTGAAGCCTAAACCCTAAAGCCTAAAGCCTAAACCCTGAACCCCAAGCCTTGCACCCCAACCCCCTGGCCTAGTAAAGAGTGGCGAGGCCCGCTCCTGAGCAGCAGCTTTGGAAAACTCAGAGATAAGGCTTCTGAGGTTTAAGGCTTAAGTGTTCATGCTTTACTGTTAAGGCTGAGCGTTTAAGACTCCTTTCAGTTACTGTAGGGGGTTTCTGGCGTTTGAAGGGTGTGTTTTGCAGGAGGTGGTATTGGGGGTTTATGCGATCTGATAGGCTTCAAGCTTAAGACCCGAACCTGAAAGAACTTAGACTTAGACATTGAGCCTCCAACACGGTTCCACCTTCAAACCTGTAACCCAAACCCCTAATCCCAAACGAAATATGCGAGGCCTTACACCCTAAGCCTTACGAAGCAAAAATCACTACAAATCCCTTTTCAAATCAACGGCAGTATAAAAGCTTGCTCAAGCCTGATCAAGTCCTGTAAGACCCTATCAAAGCCTCATAAGTCCCTACCACAGCCCCTTGAAAACCAGACACAAGTCCACAGCCCCACGCGCTCTCTACCAGCAGCTCGGGCCCATCCCCCCAAAACCCTAAACCCTAAACCCTAAACTCGAAACCCTACTTGGAGGATCATGGGACTTAGTAAGTAGATTATAAGTGGGGCTATAAGTCCCCTAAGTGGGGTTATCCTAAGTATAACCTACTTATAACCTTACTTACTAAGTCCCATGAGCCTCCAAGTACCCCCACCTCCCCTTCCGCCTTCTGATATGCCACCCCACGGCCAGACGAGGGCTGCACGGGAGACCAGGATGCCTTTTGCAGAGGGGCCTTAATGATTAGAATAGGGTTCCTTTAAAGGGTTCCTTTGAAGAGTTCCTTTAAAGGGGTCTATAAGGGTTGCTGTAAGGGATCTATAAGGGTACTGTTTGTATTGGGGGGCCTCAATAATTGGAATAGGGTTTTGGTGCTCCTTTTAAGGGTTCTATGAAGGAGTACTGTAAGGGTCGAGGATAGGGGCCTTGCTACGTAGAATAGGGATTTGGAGTATAGTATACTAAAATCATCTAAAATCGTAATGAGGAACCCCCAAACTGGTATTGGTAATTTTTTAGGCCCCTATATTATTGCAAAGGCGGGCTTACAGCGTTCTTCCTTTACACTTGAGCATTCTTTAACGTGTTTCAAAGGGTCCTTGAAGGGTGTTAAGGGTTGCTGTGTAAGGGTGGTTGAAAAAGGTTTTGCAGGCGTCCTATGATGGGGTCTTGTGAGGTGTTTAGCTTGAGGGTTTAGGGTTCACCATAAACTCTCTACCCAGCCTACAAGACGGCATCATGCGCTCCACTGACTCTTGCTACTTTGCATGTGAGGATGATGCTGGTTTCGGCTGATTGCTGAGTAAAGAACTCGCTATCCGAAGGATCACGACCCTCGAGAGAGGTCGCCCGGAATAGGGGACTTCGCATGTTCCAAACGGCGTTGAGCACCTTTTTGAAGCAGCTTGCGCAAACGTGCGCCGAGTGTGCAGAGACGAAATCATCGTCGGAACAAGTCAGCGCCTCATCCCCGAAGTGCCACATGGGGCTTTGTCGAGCTGCCAAGAACTCCATATCCTTCCGGTGGGTACGCCGTGGTATGCTTTGCACAAGGTAAAGCATCGTGGGGGTCGCAATGTCCAGAGTGCAATGATGCTGTGAATGCCGGCTTGAGGCATGTTTGCAATCTGAACTGCCATTCTTAGTCCCCTAAACCATAAAACCCTAAACCCCAAAACCCTAAACCCTAAACCCTAAAACCTAAAACCCTAAGCCCTAAACCCGAAACCCTACAACCCTAAAACCTGAAACCTAAAACCAAAAAAAAACCCAAACCCTAAAACCTAAAACCTGAAATCTAAAAACCCCAAACCCTAAAACCTGAAACCCTAGGCTTCCACCCCTCAGCCGGCATCCCCCAGACCCGCGCGCATCAATCCTGAAGCCCCTGAAAACCCAGAGACTCCAATACCCCTTAATTAAGGAAGTTCCTTAATTAAGGGATATACCTTAAATTATAGTAGGATTCCTTATATGATTTAAGGAATATTCCTTAATTAAGGAATATACCTTAAATTATAGTAGGATCCCTAATATGATTTAAGGAATATTCCTTAATTAAGGGTATTGAAGTCTCTGGGAACCCCTGGGAAGCCATGTCTATGCGGGTGGTTGTCAATACTAGGGTCCCTTTTTGGGTCCTTATTCTAATACGGCACCTAATATCTAGGTTACCCAAAACTAGGAGGTGCTTAAAGCCGTTGAGAAATATTAGTAAGTAAGATCCTCATAAGCCCAATAATTAAGAGCAAATATATAATGTCCCAAAGCCCTACCTAGAAAAAGGGACCCTAATTTTGACAACCACCCATGTAAGTTTCAGTTGCTCGGACGCCGGCCTTCAAGCATGAGAAAAAGAGACCTAAACCCCGAACCCCAAACTTAGTAGAACCCTAAACCCTAAACCCTATAGATCCCTTTAAGGAACCTTTTAGGGATCTTAGTTGCTGAGTTCATAAGCCCCAAAAGTCTACACTTTCAGTTCTATAGTGAGTACTATTCTCCCAAAAAGTGTAAAGTGTATCCACTCAGCTACTAAGCAAATGAACCCCAAACCCAAAGCCATAAATCTACCTCTCGGGGTTTTACCACCTTAGAACTTGAGACACGCTACCGAACTTTCGAAGGATTCGAATCGACCCTCAAAAGGAGGAACCAGCCTTGAAATGAACGTCCACCTCCCGATCGCTCCACTCTCCGACTGACAAATCCTTCTCGATGAGGTCTTACTATAGGGGCCTTAGTAATTAGACTAGGTTTTGGGGCATTTATAAGGAACCGCCCAAAAAAGTATGGGTTATTAATTTAGGCACCCCATCTTAGTGTTTAGGGTTCAAGTTCTTGGTTTCGTTTAGATTCTGGGGCTCAGGCCTTTGGTCAAGTGACCTGAGAACTAGACTTTAGACTTCGAGGTGCACGTTGTCGGGTCTACTTTGTTTTGCTGGGTGTAGAGTTTAGGAGATGGCATTGTGGCTGGCGTTTGGGCTTTGGCTTCGCGGTGTCAGGGGTGGACTGATGCATCAACTTCGTAAACTCTAAACCCTAAACCCCTACCCTAAACCCTAAACCCCTGAACCCCAAACAGTAAACCCTAAACCCTAAAGCCCTAAACCCTAAACCCTAAACAGTAAACCCTAAACCCTAAAAGCCCTAAAGGCCCAAGCCTCAACCTCGAACGTCTGTCACCTTCTGCTCTATGCCGAATTTAGTACCTCGTTTTGCGGTTGGTGTCATCGACAAGACAAGACAAGCTTCATCTCGACTGGGTTTTGCTGTATCGAACGGCCTAGATTTTATCTCTATTGAGTATGGTAGAGCTTAATTATTGTGCTGCGCACAACCCGCTCTCCACAGGCCGCTATCTTTGTTGGCTATCACGTACCTTGCTGTGGGGTCTTGGGGCTGTGGGGCACCTTTGATGCACTTCAGCGTTTGAGATGTAGGGTGCGCAATGTGAAAGCGCTTGGAGATACAGTTCGAAAACAGCTTGCAGGCACCCCTGGAGCAATTTTGAGCTCAGAACAGCAACCTACAACTCAAAACTGCACAGTTCTCGACATGCGTGCTATGGACCCATTCTTTGTGGTTGCAGCGTGGCCGGAGAGCGCTACGTTGCCGATCTGCTCAGAAATATGAGCTTCTGGTTTTTTCTTCCGCGTAAGGAACCCCAGACACCCTTGTCGCAGCTCTTTTCCAGAGCTAAAGCAACCCTCATGAGATTTCAGAGCTGTCTCTTTCATGGAAACAAGGTCGTGTTTATGCCTCCTTGCCTCTGACGCCGTCGTAGCTAGCCTGATGTTAACCTGGGTTCTTAAGCCCGGAAGGCCGAGAGGGGTGCCCTCTGGCCGAAGCCCTCTTTAAGGTTGCAAGACCGTGCAATTGAACATGAACTTAAAACCCATCGCAACCCTCAACCTAAACAGCTTTCCAAAACACTATGACTATAACCCTAAAACGGCCTTTCAACCCTAAACCCCAAGCCCCTAAACACTGAACCCTATAACCGTAAAACGGCCTTCCAACCCTGAACCCCAAGTCCCGAAACCCTAAACCCCTAAACCCTAAACCTTAAACCCCAAGCCCCTCAACCAGCTCCAGTCCTTGCAGTGGAAGCCCACACAGTTCGGCAAGCTGGTGCAGCGAACCTGTGAAGGACGCCCTCTGAAATTTAGGTTCTTTTCTCCTTGTTGAACCCTGGTTCAGGGTTTGGGGATCTTTGGGAAACAGGTTCGTGGCTGTTTGAAAGGGTTTAAGGTAGCAACCAAACCTGTTGCGGAAGTTCACCATCACCTCGCAGCAGACAAGTCTAGACTTGCGCGCGGTCCTTGGCAGCCGTGAGTGTCCTGGGCGACACAGAGTGTAGGGTATAGGGTACAAAAGGTTTAGGGGTCAGGCTTGGGTTAAGGGTCTACGGTGTGAGGTAGTTTCTGCAACCATTTAGAACCAGCGTTTCAGGTAGATTTCTATTGCCAAATGTAATATAGGAACCTATAACGGAATAGTATTGCCATTGCTAGTCATTGAGACAACACCAAAGAACTGCTTGATCACTGGAACCCACAGAGGGATCCACCAGCACAACACGAATATGCAGGGTAATCAGTGGAGCAGAAGCATCACCAGTACAGATCACCCTCAACATCGCCGTTATCACCGTCATGAGCAGTGCCACTATGCTCAGAATCGTCCTAATCGCCCGGATGCCAACGTCATGATAATTATACTGATGCTGCTCATAATGCAGGGTCCACCATCATCTACATCGGCAGCACCGCAGCCATCATCATCATCATCATCATCATCATCATCATCATCGGCATCATCACCATAACCATCATCATCATTGTCATCACGGTTGCCATCAGCATGGTCGTCATGAACACCACGATGTCTACGTAGCCTCGACGGTCGTCCTTCAGCAACAGCACCTCTGCCAACAGACCCTTTTAAACCTTTCGAGTTTGCCTTTCCTCCCTCACGGGCACTGTTGGGGGGCTGGGCATTAAAGTTAAGGAAGCTCCGATGTGATTTGGGGTTTCTTTGCGTCCTCTGCGTCCTCTGAAAGTTTAAAGCCACTCAAATCTACATATGCTGCCGGGTTTCATCGTCGCCATCAAGATGTCCTCTCCCTCCAGGATCGTCCCATCATGCACGGAAAACATGGCCTACCACGGCAGGTTTTGCCATTTAGAGCACGGCTGTCTTAAAAGGGCTAGGTGTTCTAGGGTGAAAAAGCCAGCCGAAGGAAAGTTAGACGTGAATCCACCCATCATCCATTCGTCATTAGGGTTTAGGGTGTGGGGCTGGGAGTGCTCTAGTTCACACTTCGGCCCAAAGCGGGTGGTTAAACTCGTCAATCATCAGGCATGCTTCGGTTGATGATATAAACCCTGCATTAAGGAACCTAAAGTATGGGAATTATGGTACATTTCTTATTATGGGGAATGCAGGATTTATATCATCAACCGTTCCATTATGCAACTGACACCCAGCCGAATGGAGAGATCCAGGGGATCAAAGGGGAAAAGGAGGGACCCTTAAGGGGGACCCCTACCCCAAAATGGGCTATATAATGGGTATACTACCTAGGGGTCCTTATTAAGGGTCCCTCCTTTTACCCTTTGAGAGGAGTCTGAGCCCGGCATTCATCATCTATTTCCGCCTTTTTCTTGTCATGATGGTATATGGGTGGCTGTTGAAAAATTATGATCCCTGTTTGGGTACCCTAAATCTTAGGTGCCGAATTATATTAAGGACCCAAAAAAGGGACCCTAATTTTGACAACCACCCAAGCAGCTTGCAGAACACACACACACGTGAACGAACTTCCCAGAGAGTCCAATACCCCTTAACTAAAGAATGTACCTTACACTTTTGTAGGATCCAGAATATGATTTAAGGAATACTCCTTAATTAAGGGATATTGGAGTCTCTGGGTTCGGCTGCAGGCTTGAAGCACAACCAAACTGATTGAGGCAAAACATGGCAACACGCATACAAGCGTCTGAACAAGTGCTGATGATGTTAAAGAGCCGTCCCTGTATAGCCACAGTCATAGAATCTTAAACCCTAAACCTTGTCGCCATTATTCGGGCTGCTATGTCACAGAAACATATTTTACCGACAAAACTAGTTCATTGTTGGGATAGGATTCAACATGTACATTTCTATTCCTTATTGGGTTTAAGTACCCATAAAAATGTAAAATGTTACCCAGCTATGACAAAGAAAGGGCTTTACATTCCATTCCATCTGTCAGAAACGTCGCCGAAACCTCAAACCGCAAACATATCGAGCCCTCCTGGGTCGAACCCTCCAACCCAAACCAGATGACCAAGACTGAAGCACATGGGAGTTTCTGAAAATTAAGGGGTACCTTAGGGTTCCTTTAAAGGGCTCTATAAGGGTTTAGGGAGTTTCCGAAAATTAGGGGGTACCTTATTTTGGTGTGCCTTACATATTAGGGTCCCCTATTTTCGGAAACTCCCATTTTCGAAACCAATGTCTACTCTCAAGTTGGCCTTCTTGATCTGATGAAGCGAGATGCCCTAAACTAGAAACGAAAACCTGACTTTGTAGCCCGTACTCTAAACCTTGAACCGAAGAACTGCCATGCCTCGGGACGGGAGTCTTTCTCCAAGGCCTCACCAATTGCTAGCTGTCGATTTCAACTGCCCTCAATAATCTATAGTTTGGGTTGAAAAGGGAAGATTGAAATTATCCAAAGTTGGCATATAGAGAAGCACCTGGAGCTTATGGGCTCTTTTGGGGCTTCTTGAAGGATCCCTTCATCGATTCGACAGTTGCTGGGTTCTACAAGAGTTTACGAGTTATATAAGAGTTCATGGGCTTTAGGTGAAAGGTTTGGGTTTAGGGGTTGAGGACTGTAGTACTGTTGATGATATATGTCCTGCATTAACCATAATATGGAATATACCATAATTCCCACAGTTTAGGGTCCTTAAGGTAATTTCCGGATTTATATCATCAACCCTTCACCCTAAAGCCTAAAACCCCCATAGATCCCTTAAAGGAGCCCCTTAAAGGTACCCCTTATGGATCCCTTTAAAGGAACCCTAGGATTTATATCATCCACCGTGGGATCCGGTAGTGTTAGACAGCAGAGGACCGGCGAGTTGGCTTTAAGCCCAGGCCCCAATACTTAAAGGATCATGGGCTTTAGTAACTTTAAAGGGCTCCTTAAAGGGATCTATAGGGTTCCTTAAAGGGATCTACAGGGTTTAGGGTTTAGGGCCCTACTTAAAGGATCATGGGACTTAGTAACTAGGGTTATTCTTGGGTAACTATACTTATAATTACTTATAGCCCCAACTAAGGGACTTATTATAACTATGACCCGAAACCTCAAGGCTTTTCTGGCATTCTTTAGTAACTATGGGTGGTTGTCAAAATTAGGGTCCCTTTTTGGGTACCCTAAATATTAGGTGCCGTAGTATATTAATTCCTTTAGGAAATGAAGCCCCAGACCCCCGGAAGGATCTGGAAAGTAGATCGCCTACTTTGGGGCCCTATACCCCCATTAAGGGATCTACTTTTTGGATCCTCCCGGAAGTCTGGGAAGGCGTACAAATCGCTTCCTCAGCGACCCGGAGGCTCTGGAGGCACCCAGAGAACCCAACACCCCTTAATTAAGGAATATACCTTAAATGATAGGGGCCTTAATATTATGATTTCAATCGATTTCAACTGCCCTCAATAACTTATAGTTTGGGTTGAAAAGGGAAGATTGAAATTATCCAAAGTTGGCATATAGAGAAGCACCTGGAGCTTATGGGCTCCGGGTGTAAAGTTTTGGGGCTTCTTGAAGGATCCCTTCATCGATTCGACAGTTGCTGGGTTCTACAAGCGTTTACGAGTTAAGAGTTCATGGGCTTTAGGTGAAATGGCTGGGTTTAGGGGTTGAGGACTGTAGTACGGTTGGTGACATAAATCCTGCATTACCTTAAGGACCCGAAACTATGGGAATTATGGTTAGACTGGGTCATGCAGGATTTATATCATCAACCGTAGGATGCGGGAGTATTAGCCAGCAGAGGACCCGCGAGTTGGCTTTAAGCCCAGGCCCCGATAGCACCGAAACCTGATGCCTTTTCTGGCTTTCCTTTAGGAAATGAAGCCCCAGACCCCGGGGAGGTCCCCTGATTTGGGGCCCTGTACTACTAAGGGTACTTTACAGGAACCCCGATTTAGGGATCTACTTTTCGGATCCTTCCGGGGGTCTGGGGCAGCGTTTGGATACTGTTTTAGGAACTACAAGCGGATGTTGCTGCTACGTATTCAAACCTCTGTATGAATACGTGTAGAGATGCTTGCCGGTTTGCGAATTCCGCTGCCTAGGTGGTTTTCTGAAATAACCCTAAACCCCAAAGCAGCCCTAAAGCCTGCGCCGTTCTGGACAAAATCCGGGTTCCGAGCCTGGTGGCTTCCGAAATTCGCACTTGGGTGAAAGGGAAATGTGAAATTTGCTCTTCGGGACACGTCATATTCCATAGACGTGCTGAAGCTTGTTGTCGTTCACCCAGATTTTTTGGGATTTTTGGATCCTCCCGGGGGTCTGGGCAACTTTGCGCCAGATGCAACGGCTCAGGATGACCTTCAGCGTGCATTTTCCTGGCCGGCTTGTGCTCGGGGTCCTGCCTTGTCCAGAGATCCCAACACCCCTTAGTTAAGGAATATACTTTAAATCATAGTATTGAGGCCCCCATTAACTTTAAGGTGTATTCCTGAATTAAGGAATATACTTTAAATCAGAATATTAAGGCCCCTATATTCTAAGGTATATTCCTTAATTAAGGGGAGTTGAGTTCTCTGGATGCCTTGTCCAGAGCCTCCGATTCGCTAGGGAAGCGATTCTGCGCCTCGAGACCAGCCTCCAGGTCCAGGGCGTCGCGCAGGAATGTCGCCAAATGGATGGTTGTCAAAATTATGGTCCCTTTTTGGGTCCCTATTGTAATACGGCACCTAATATTTAGGGTACCCAAGAAGGGACCATAATATTGACAACCACCCAAATCCAGGAGAGCAAATTGGAGTTTCCGAAAATAGGGTCATCCCAAGATAGTACCCTAAATAGGAGGATCCCTATTACCCCCAAAACAGGTACCCCTAATTTTCGGAAGCCCTAAACCATTTATAGAACCCTTCTAGATCCCTTTGA
The DNA here is from genome assembly GCA_905221615.1 of Symbiodinium sp. CCMP2592. Classification (NCBI taxonomy): domain Eukaryota; class Dinophyceae; order Suessiales; family Symbiodiniaceae; genus Symbiodinium; species Symbiodinium sp. CCMP2592. The sequence continues at coordinate 457,926 of CAJNDT010004013.1, forward strand.
GGAGCCCTTAGAGAATCCGTTATATATCCCTTTAAGGAGCCCTTAGAGAATCCCTCAAAAGGTACCCCTAACTTTCGGAAAATCCCAGATGCCAAAAGCGTCAAAGGCATCCTCCAGTCCCGGGCCAAATCTACGTTGCTGCCCTTTTGTTTTGAGCTTCCTTTCTGGGGGGGTTTAGGGTTTAGGGTTTTGGGTTTTGGGGTTTAGGGTTAAGGGGTTGGGGGTTTAGGGGTTTAAGGTTTAGGGTTTTGGGCTTAGGCTTTCGGGTTGTTCAGGCTGTTGCAGCCAAGAGCTGCCTGCTCCTGAAAGCTACTTAGGCTGCAGGTGTTTTCAAAGTATACCAGGGGCTTCTTAATCAGAAACCCTTGAGAAGGTGTTTCAATCTAGCAAGCAAAGTTTGCGGAGCCTAAACCTTATACCCGAAACACCAAACCCTAAAACCCTAAACCCTAACACACCGTGAAACCCTTGAAAAGGCCTCAAACCCAAAGAGGCTCCAGCCCCGGATCTCATGCAAACTCTTTCGAGACCTTACAAAGAAAACAGCCTAATTATGAGTGTTTGTAACCCTATAACTTGAATTGTGTATACCAGAGAAACAACAACCCCGTTTGACGGCCCTGTAGTAGATCCTGAAACCCCGAACAGACTCTTTACAAGATACCGTGTGCAAAGTAAACGCTTGCACAGGTCTTCTCTTGAAGAAAAACAAGGCTCCTACACTAGATCCCTGTAAACAAACCAAGCTATACCCTGAACTCTATACCCCAGACCCCTAGACCCCTAAACCCCTAAGCCCTAATTCCTAAACCCCTAAACCCTCCCTGAAGCCTAAACCCTTAAACCCGAACTAGAGCCTGCAATTTCCAGGAGCAGATAGCAGCCGGCAGCAAATTGCCCGAATCCTCGTCGCGCCTGGGCTTTGTCAGCGGGGAAGATTGAAGTTTGCTGGCTTTGGAGCGTAGAGCTTAAGGCGTAGGAAGAGTTTAGGGTTTGGGGTTTAGGGTTTAAGGGGAAGTTTAGGGTTTAGAGCTCGGGGCTTGGGGCTTGAGGGCGTACTGGCGACTGGGTTTGGGCTGATGTTGCGAAGGTTGGGGCCTTTCAAGATTTAAATACTGGGTGCTGGGCTCAGGGTTCTTTTTTGAATGCCTTTTTCCCTCTGCCCATAGGTGTCCACAGGAATCCAGAACGTCTAGTCCAGACGAGAAGGGTTTAGAGTTCAGGGTTTCGGGCAGTTTGGGGGTTTAGCCTTCACAATCAGGCTTTAGGGTTTGCTGGGTTTAGAGTATAAGGCTTGTCGGTTTAGGGTTTAGGGGTTTAGGGGTTTAGGGTTTAGAGTTTAAGGCTTGTCGGTTTAGGGTTTAGGGGTTTAGGGTCTAGGGTTTAGAGTATAAGGCTTGTCGGTTTAGGGTTTAGAGGTTTAGGGCTTAGGGTTTAGAGTATAAGGCTTCGAATTACATGTAAGGCTTTGCGCTTACTCGGTAGCAGGTCCATGCTTCAGGCTTATGTCTGAAACGGTTTGGTTTACGGGCGTCGGGTTTAGGGTTTAGGGCTTAAGTCAACTGTTGAAACCATGGGCACCTAGTATGGGCCCTTAACCCTGGGATCCTCATATACCTACTGAATACTTCTAACCTTAGATTAAGTGCTTAAGGGTTGAAGGGTCTACGGGTTTGGGGGTTGAAGGAAGGTGAGCAGGATCCGGCGGCCGTCGTGATCGGACGGCTCCACAATAGGGCTCTGTCGGAAGTTTTGAGCTGCCCTGAGTCCGTAATAGGGGGTCCATAGGGCTGGCCACAGAGAAAACCAGAAGTCCAGGAGAATTTTGTGAATCTCTGCATCGGCGCTGGCGTTGAATGTCACATCATCCCCTGTCCATGAGAAACCCTAAACCCTCAACCGGAAACCCTACAGGCCTCAAGACACATTTCAGAATTACAGACTAAAGGGCCATCTGGATATGGGAGTTTCCGAAAATCGGGGACCCTAATATAGTACCCTAGAGAGTAGGATCCTTATTATAAGGACCCCAAACTAAGGCATACTAATTTTCGGAATTTCCCATATATGTCCCTATTTGGGTACCCTAAATTGTAGGTGCCCCAACCCAGGAGGATCCAAAAAGTAGATACCTTAATGGGGGTTCCTATAAAGTACCCTTAGTAGTGTAGGGCCCCAAATTAGGGGAGCTACTTTCTAGGTCCTCCCGGGGACCTGGGAATGACATGAAACAAGTCCGGGTGACCAATTCTGTACTCCAGGCCGATTGCCGCTGCCAGGTGCTGATCGATGCTACTGCCGGTTTTAGCAAGCAGAGATACTGAAGCGGAAGGGCTTTGTTTGCGCAGGGCCTTGTTCGCATGACAGTTGCTAGCCGCATTGTGGCATGAAAGTTATTAACTCCTGCACCCCACCCCTGAACCAAAAATACTCTTGAAAGCTTCCAAAACTAGCTTCAACGCAGGGCTCGTTAGGGCGGCCGTCACCTGTCACAACCCTAGAACACCCTACAAACTCTGTTGACACCTGAATCCACCACCTAGAATACAAATCCCTGTGAAATCCGTTGAGCCCCTATAAAAGTATATAGGCCAAGACACTCCTCCGGTGCGTGGGAGAATTCCAAAGGCCTCGTCTGGTGTTGTTCTTTGAAGCTTTAAGGTGTTGCTCTCTATACGTGGGTTTATAGGGTTGTCGAGGGGTCTTGCAAGGCTTTCAACGGGTTTAGAGCTTAGAGTTCGGGGCTTTGTGCTTCTACCGTCTTTACACTGGGGTTTAGCGATCGTGCACCTTTATCATTCTTACCTCACGAATCCCAAGCGCATTAGTGTGGGGGTTTCGCTGTTGGTGCAAGCAGCTAAGGCGAAGGATGCAAGGCCGAGGCTCAAATCTAGCACTTAGGGTTTAGGGTTCCCAAACACTAAACCCCAAACCCTCAGAATGCCCCTTATGCAGTAAACCCTTACGAGGAGCCACTCGAAGGGATCGAAGAAAGGAACCCTCAAAAAGATTCTTCAGCCCTGGGCCCCGAACTCGCGCCCTTCAAGTTCGACGTCGCAAAACATCCAAACACCTCTGCCCCACATAAAAAGACTTAAGGGTTCAGGGTCTAGTTGGCCGAGTAAGGGAACCCTAAACCCTAAACCCGCACATGCAGACTTTAAGTGTTCAGGGTTTAGGGCTTAGTTGGCCTTGTATAAAGGGCTCTGGAAGGGCCTCGTAACTGCTTTATTAATATGAAGGCGTTACTAGAAGACATGAGTTTTGACGGGTTTCTGGTTTAGGTAGTGTAAGGGCTGTATAAGGGCTTCATCAAGGCTTGGCTGTACTGCAGTCTTACACAGGGTTTGCTAAAAGTCGCGTAAGGGCGTAATAGGGGTTCTATAAGGTTGTGGAACCATTTAAGTCCTTTAAGCTGTCGGGTCTTCGGCCAGACTTGTGCTATTCGTCATAGCCCTCTTGAAGGTAGGAGTTGAAAGGTACTTAGGCCTTAGGCCACTGCTTCTTGGCAACCGACAACAGCAACAGGATACTTCCACATCTGAACCGGAAATCACACGAACAAAAAGGGAACAAGCCTTCACACACCTGCCAGCGCTTTATTACAACCCTCTGAGTGCTGTAAGCTCCGTATAAACCCTGTCAAGGCCCGGCACGGCCCTGTTCGGAGTGTTTGTTTGCATAAAATTTTGGGGTTTCCGAAAATTAGGGGTACCCTTATTTTGGGGTCCTTATCAACAGGATCCTACTATTTTAGGGTACTATATTAGGGTCCCCTATTTTCGGAAACTCCCATGTTCGGACCCACAGTCCCAGAACGACCGAGGACGGCGCAGCTGATCAGGACTCAGCCCCGCATCGGAGGCCTCCAGGGAGGTTCCAGCTCTTTGCTGCAACTCAAAGGGAAAAGGAGGGACCCTTAATGGGGACCCCTACCCTATAATGGGCGATATAATGGGAATTTAATGGGTATATTATGGGTATATACCTAGGGGTCCTTATTAGGGGTCCCTCCTTTTACCCTTTGAGCAACACTTTTCGGGTCTACCTGGACCCTAAAGAGCCTAGCTTTTTAGGGTTCCCTATCACGATTTCCTTATATGAGTCCTGAAAAAGGTAGGTTATTTGGGGTTAAAGTAGAGCATCTGGGGTTTAGAACCCTAAACCCCTGAACCCTAAAAGCTTAAAAGCTTAAACCATCAGGGGGCTTCAGAGCTAGTGCCCGGTTCGGGTTTACTGTGAGGTGTTTAAGGCTTCGGGAAGCTGAAGCGTGTGGCGTCCGAAATCTTGTAGAGAGCAGTTAGAGACTAAAAACAAAAACTACACCCCCAAACCCCTGATGCCCTTAAGCCCGAAACTTGGCCTTAAAGCCCTCTAGTATCTTCGGTTTAGGGTTTAGGGGTTTAGGGTCTTACCTACCGACCACTACGAGCTCTGGCCGTGAGACCGCAGGTGGCAGCTCAGACATGGTTCTGGTAATGTAGGAACCTGATTCAGAAACCTTGGGCATTAATTTGGGCTCCTTTAAGGGGGTCTATAAGGGTTACTATAAGGGGTCTATAAGGGTTACTATAAGGGTTACTATAAGGGGTCTATAAGGGTACTATAATAATGCAGGAACCAGATTCAGAAACCTTCGGCCTTTATTTGGGATCCTTGTATGAATCCTGCTCTTTTGGGGTTATAGGGTTCACAAAAAAACCCTAAACCCAAAACCCCAAACCTACACCCTAAACCATATTTGGGTTCCTACTATTTTGGGATTGAAGGCCCAGGTGACCAGCCATCGTCCACGGCAGCACCCGGGGAGAAAGGTGTGGAGATGGGCTCTGCGCGTGCCTTAAATTAAACCTTCAACCCTTACTTGGAGGATCATGGGACTTAGTAAGTAGGTTATAAGTGGGGTGAGAGGTCTCCTAAGTGGGTTATCCTAAGTATAACCTACTTATAACCTTACTTACTAAGTCAGTCCCATGAGCCTCCAAGTAAACCGTAAGAGAGATTTTGTTGAAGACTCCAGCCTGGTCCAGCGTAGGGCACAGGCTCTGCACTGCGGCTGTGACGTTGTCCCTCTTGTCTTTGGTAACTTTTCAATCAGATAAACAGATGCACACATGGGTGGTTGTCAAAATTATGATCCCTTTTTGGGTACCCTAAATATTGGGTGCCGTACTATAATAAGGACCCAAAAAGGGATCACAATTTGGACAACCACCAACATATTTGCAGGACACTCAAAGGCGAGACAAGCCAGCAGCAGCAAGGAGAGGTGGACCTCATCCTCATGGAAGCCGAAAGGGTGCCCACGTTGTCCAGAAGCCACACAGCATCCTTCTGATGCATCACGTCAGCATGGAGGCGCGGCACTACAAGCATGCGCAACGTCTCCCTTGGAATAATCTGATGTTTGCGATTCGTCCGCAGCTCAATCAAACCCTCTGGAACCAGGGCCGCAATATAGGCGCCTTAAGAATTACCTATACTATTTGGGGTTTTTTATTATAAATATAGTATAATGGGCTCCAAAACCCTATTCTAATTAATAAGGCCGTCTATTACCTGCTGCCGGGCATTCGCCTGGATCGAAGACAAGCCATCCCAGGCACGGCATCGCATGCTGGGAACCCTAAACTTAAAGCATGACGACCACATAGCTTTAAGTGAGCCGTTCGAGTAAATCAAACCCTGAACCCTAAACCCCAAAACCCTTCTCGAATGGATCCTGTAAGCAGCCAGGTCCGAAAACAAAGCAGGCACCAAATTGCCCTAAAGTGTGAGAGAGGTTAGTCTAAGGGCTTAGGGCTTCGCGTTCAGAACCCTAAACCCTAAACCCTAAGGCTTTTAGAGCTCAGGGTCTAAGGGTTGTGGGCTCAGCCTCGAAGGGTTTAGGGGTTAGGGCGTTTGGGGTCTTACGGGCAGGGATGTGGGATCTGGGATTAGGGCCTATAGAATCTAAACCCCGAAGCGGTAAACCCCTTAACCCTGAACCCCTTAAACCCCTAAACCCCTAAACTCCTTAGAACCTAAACCCTATATATGGTCCGGAATGAAGCCCCCGAAGCTGTCCTGCAGAGCAAAAGCATCTGGAGATGCCCGCTGGGGCTCATCCTCAAGACACTCGGTTCAGACTTGAAGGTAGATTTGAGGGACTAGGGTTCAGGACTTGGGATTCAGGGCTAAGGCTTTTTGAGTCTAGAGTTGAAGTTTTTGTCGACGCGTTTTTCCAACTGCATGAGGTTGAGGGTGTAGGATTTAGTGTGGGGTTTAGGGTTGGGTTGGGGGTTAAACTTTCCAATCCGAGCGGTAGCTGGTTTGCATGTTGGCTGTGCCCTGGCCCTAGCCCCATCCGTGCTTGTCATAGCCAAGGGAACGCTGAGCTACCTGCTGACGAGACATGAAACCTCCCACATGCAGAGAGCAAAACATAAAACCCCTAAACCCTAAACCCCTAAACCTTAAACCCTAAACCCCTAAACCTTAAACCCCAAACCCTAAAAAAACCTTTTAAACCCTAAACCCCAGCAAAACATGAAACGGTGCCGGCGTAGGTCTCCATTTCGGAGAAGGCCTCAACCCCAAACTCGCGCCCCTTTTCTAGGGCCCCAAAAAAGGCACATAAGCAAAAATTGGGATAGGGATATCTCATATACAATTCCCCTTATAATGAAGCCCAATAAGGTAGGTATATCCCTATAAAATGCTTATGCCTTATGTCCTTTTGGGGGTCCCTAACTTTCTGGGACCCTAACGAAGCTCTTTCGCCGAGCTTCCGCAGACATTCCCGGAACGAAGACGACGTTGAAGCCCATGTGGATGTAGCAGGGGTTCCTCTGCGGCGCCTCCGAGATTCTAGGAGGCTGGAGTGTAGGGCTAAGGGTCTGAGGATTTAGGGTCTGAGGGTTTAGGGTTTGAGGGTTTAGGGTTTTAGGGTTTGGGGTTTTAGGGTTTAGGGTTTTAGGGTTTAGGGTTTAGGATTCAGGATATGTGAGTTTCCGAACATTTGAGGTACCTTATTTTGGGGCTCCTTATAGTGAGGATCCTACTATATTAGGGTACTATATGCGGGTCCCCTATCTTTGGAAACTCTCATTTCGGGGCCTGAGTATGCAATTAGAATGGCGCTTCGAGGTGTATCACAGTATACGAGGATTCAGGAGCACCAGAGTCCCGACAAGTTTGCCGCAAAAGCCGTGGAGGTGGGGGTTTCGGCTTTTCCCTCAAAGCCCAATCTCTATACCCTTGAAGCCTCCCTCTTCCCTTAAACCTGAAGTACCTAAAGGGCTTTCGGGGGGTCGCTGTTCAGAAGACTGAACAAGTAGCATCATAAGTCATAAGTCAAGTGACTGTAATTATATCTACAATCCTGCTTGCTACATCCCCTGAACCTTCAACCCCAACCCCTGAAACCCCAAACCCTAAACCCTGAACCCCTAAACCCTGAAACCCCAAACCCTAAACCCTGAACCCTAAATCCTAATCCCCTAAACCCTGAACCCTGAAACCCTGAAACCTGAACCCCGAACAAGGTCCCTCTAAAGGAGCCCTTTATGCTGACGAAGCCCTCTGATCCTCTCTGTAAATCCCAAACCCAGATCTTCCAATATGGGTGTTTCCGAAAATAGGGGGCCCTCATATAGTACCCTAAACTTGGCGGACTTCTGAACCCGTCCTACAAGTTAAACTTTTAGCCTCCTTATTATAGTTCATATAGAAACCCAAAAAGTTAAAGTCTAAAGAGCCAACCAGAAGAACGCCAAGTAAATAGTAGGCTCCGTATTATAAGGACCCCAAAATAAGGTACCCCTAATCTCGGAAACTCCCATATCACTTCATTAAGGAAGAAGCCTTCAGTTACAGTATAATTGCAATAGAGGCCCCTGATAAGATTTAAGGTATCTTGCTCAATAAAAAGGTATACCTTTACAAAATAGTAGGACTCCCGATATATGATGTTCGGGCATCTTCTTTAATGGAGGGCTTTTGAATGATCCGGGAACCCACCGCCTGCAACACGCGACTGCCTGACTGCCTGGTTCTTAGTACCCAGACCCACGGGAGGATCATGGGACTGAGTAGGGTTCCTTTAAGGGCTCCTTTAAGGGATCCTTTAGGGTTTAGGGTTTAAGGATCTATAAGGGAAAGTAGATCCCCTAATTTGGTGGCCCTATATCACTAAGGGTACTTTATAGGAACTCCCATTAAGGGATCTACTTTTTGGATCCTCCCGGGGGTCTGGGTAGAGAATGGGGGGTATGGGCTATGGGACTGTTATTGGGGATTATAGAGGGATTACTACAAGGATCCATTCCCCCATTCCCTACTAAGAACCAAACAGCTTAAGCAGGGATTACGACTTGGCTTGTCCACCCTTGGAACCAACATAAAATCAGCATTTGGAACCACCATTTCCAAAGAAAGCTACCCAGATCTTCCAAAATCCTGAAAGAAGGATCATATTCGGGATCCCACTGTAAGTGCAGGTATATTCTTTACTTAAGGCATCGTGGAAGATCTGGGTATACCTGGGTATACCCGAACCACACAGGTTGGTCTGGCTTTGGGCCTTTAGGATGGTTTGCCTGCTCAGGGTTGCACAAATCTGGAGACGCGCCGCTTTGATGGCGGTGTACTTGAAGGCACATGGGACTTAGTAAGTAAAGTTATAAGTACGTTACAATTAGGATAACCCCACTTACGGGACTTAAAACCCCAATCATAACCCACTTACAAAGCCCCATGATCCTCTAAGTACTCCCTAAACCCTATAGACCCCTTTAAGGAACCCTAAAGATCCCCTTAAGGATCCTGACCTACTAAGCCCCATGATCCTCGAAGTAGGGCCCGCGCGAGTATCAGCGAAGGCGTCTCCAGGAGAGCCATGACAGAGTCGGACCAAGCTGTTCCTTCAAAGGGGAAAAGGAGGGACCCATAATGGGGACCCCTACCCGATAATGGGCTATATAATGGGTATATAATAGCTATATTGAGTGGATATACCTAGGGGTCCTTATTAAGGGTCCCTCCTTTTCCCCTTGGATTCCTGCTTGCAGCTATGTGGGTGGTTATCAAAATTAAGGTCCCTTTAAAGGGATCTATAGGGCTTCTATAAGGGCTCCTCTAAGGGTTCCTTTGGAGGGATCTATAGGGCTCCTATAAGGTTATCAAAATTAGGGTCCCTTTTTGGGTACCCTAAAATAATAGGTGCCGTATAATAAGGACCCCTAAAAGGGACCCTTAACTTTGACAACCACCCATGTATTTTGGGGCTTAGCTTTTCGGGTAAGCCTTAAAGTCCAGAAGCAGCACGGGAACCCCAAGGCCCCAAGACTTCAGAACATGCGGTCGTCGGATTCAAGGGTCGCACGGTCTCACATGATTTTAATGTACCCAGATGGGCCGATATCGCCTTGACGAAGAGGGGTTTCCATTTTTATTCAAGGACGGTTCCTTAGTCCATGGGGTGTTGGGCTCTCTGGGTAAACCCTAAAGCCTCAAGTCAGACACCCCTGAACCCCAAACCCCAAAGCCCGACACCAATAAATCCCAGATCCCCGAGTCTTAAACTACCATTTGCTAACCCTGAAACATAAACCCTGCAACTCAAACAGCAACACCTTTCAATATCGAGCTTTCTGTGGGCTTTTGGTGAACAAAGTCTGCAGTCCGCCAAGTTCCAACTGCAGGATCTATTCTTGAACACCATAAGGCACCTACGATTCAGACTTTGGGGCATTTTTGGGTTTATTTTAAGTGCAATGGGGCCTTTTTTTGGCATTTTGGGGGTTTAGGGTTTAGGGTTCACGGCTTCAGGGTTTTCGGCCTCGGGGTTTGAGGACCCTTGGGCTTTGGGTATTGAGAGCGTCGTGGGGTCGTGGGGCGCAAGACTCTGCGGGCTGCTTGAGTTTAGGGTTGAGGGGTTTAGGGGTTTAGGGCTTTAGGGTTTAGGGATTAGGGTTTAGGGCTTTGGGCGAGAGGCACACGGTAGCAAAGGATCCTAAATGAACTAAGGCTTGGGGAACACGATGCTCTAAAAATGGTTAGGAGCCCCAAGACATGATACTACTGGTTCTTTAGACACCCATATTGGCAGTCTTCTCAAAACCTGTTCTCCTTCCAAGCCACCTGGAACCTCGAAGAGAGTTCATGCATGACTACTGTAGGGGGCTTAATAATTAGAATAGGGTTTTGGGGCCCATGTTACTACAATTATAATAAGGAACCCCCAAAATAGTATTGGCAAGTAGTCAGGCCCCTATATTACTGTACTGCTGCCTTTCAACTAGAGGGCTGTTTGGGCTTATAGCTTAAATCTTAATATGAAGCCCAATAAAATTGAAGCCACGTTCCTTAATTAAGGGGTATTGGGCTCTCTGGGCTGTTTGGGCTTATTGCTTAAATCATAATATGAAGCCCTATAGAAATCTATTCCATGTTCCTTAATTAAGGGTATTGGGCTCTCTAGGCTGTTTGGGCTTGAGGATGGTGTCAAGCAGGGCTCAGCTCCCAAACCTTATGCGAAACCACGACCCCCTATTACTCAGGGATCTTACAGCCCATAGCCAGAGCAAAAACCCTAAACTCTATAGATTCCTTGAAAACTATGTAGAATACGGTATCGCCCCTATAACATATCTTGAGCACAAACCTGTATCCGAAATGCTGCTCCTTGAAGCGTGCTGTGACCGCTTGAGGCCGACAATGCAACGTTCACCGAGACGAGGAGATCTTCCTGCTTGTCTGCTTCTCTTCAGGGCTCAAAGGGGAAAAGGAGGGACCCTTAATGGGAACCCCTACCCTATAATGGGCTATACGATGGGTTAAAAATAGCTATGCTAAGGGTATATACCTAGGGGTCCTTATTGAGGGTCCCTCCTTTTACCCTTGGAAGGGCTTTATCCTTTCGGTTTTTCCCCTAAACCCGAAACATGAGACCTTAAGTCCTCGTCTCTCTAACGCCAAAGCTTCAGTGTGAGGGCCTGCCTCACACGGTGCCTCGTTTGAGTTACTTGGAGGGTCGGGGGACTCAGACTAGTAAGTAGTAAGTAGACTTATAAGTACCCGAAAAGGGACCCTACTTGGGGTTATGGTACTTATAAGTCTATAAAATAACCAGTTACTAAGTCCGCCGACCCTCCAAGTATGAACTCCACAAAGGCTCCTTGCTAAGAAGTGTGTGTCCAGCTGCCGACCACGAACCGTAATTCGGATGCAACCTGCGTTTGAAGCAGCCCTGCAGCACAACAGCTTCAACTCCTAACGCTGAACCCCAAACCCTGAGCGACACATCAACCCCATCGAGCCTGAGCCACGAACGCGTCAAGGGTGTAAGCTTTGGGTTCGAGGTTGAGGGTGGGTGTTCCTGAACCCGACACCCACGATCGGGCAGCCCCAACCATGTCCTCGAATATTTCCTCCAACTTCTCGCGCCAAAGAATCAACCTGGTGGGAGTTCGGCCGATTTGAAGTCCAGGTTTGCTTAGTTGTCGACCCCAAGGATAAAGGTTTAGGATTCTGCTTATGTTTCAAGCTTTAAAGATATAGAGCTTACATGCAATGCTCCGTCTCCAGAACCATCTCTCAAGTATAGAAGCTACAAGTTCCAGGTGCCTGCCTAGGACATTTCAATAGCTCGTCCGTCCTCTATACAACGAATAAGAGCGAGTATTTCTTTTGACTATTTTTCTGTTTTTTTTGTATATTTTCCTGGGTTTCGTTCTGTTTTCCTTGGTTTTCGGAGGCGTCACCTTCCAAAGGAAGCTGTTGATTCATCGTGGCTTAGTTAAGTTCATGCCAGACGCAAGTCGCTAAACTCAGCGTCTCGAAGTCCAGACTTTACTGGGTTTGGGGTTTAGGGTTTAGGGTTTAGGGTCTACCAATCAGCCAAGGAAGTGCTGGAAAACTAGTGCTACCTAGGTTAAGATGATCAAAACAAATCTGTCAAGTGTCTTGAATTGAACCTGCAAGTGAACCCCATAGTCCTCCGACCCCAACCCTAAACCCTCAACCCCAAAATCCCAAACCTTAAACCACAAAAAAAAAACTTGCCCTTCGTCTCACCGGTGGAGCCCTTGTGTTCAGGTTTCGGGGTGCCAGACACCAAGGTTTGGGGTTTCTGGGACTGGTCGAAATAATCCCTAGCTCTACTGTCACAAAAGCACGACATGATTCAGCGCGGAAATCCCGACTGAGTAATTGAAGGCAGGGGGCAGCGAGACAGCCTTTAAGCTAACAGCGCTGGACGTCGGTGTGCCTTGGGAGACAAGGTGCAGAGGCTAGCTCTTTAGACGAAAGGCTTCCAAATGGTAGACGCTAGAGCCTACTCTCCAAAAGGGTGAAGATTCGTGTTCAGGGCGGGTTTAGGGTTCAGGGAACAGGCTTTAGGACTGACAGTGACAGAGTTGAGGATTGAAACCTTCGAGGGCTTGGGTTCCCACACGTTTCAGCTTGTTGGATGGATGGGTCCAGCTTGCGGCGCGGGGCGTGAGGCTTTCTGCTAAGTGAACACTGTTTCGTGTCCCTGTCCCTTAACACGCTTGACCGTGAACTGCAAACCCTCAACTCTAGAGACCAGAACCTTTAAACCTAAACCCTAAAGCCCTAAAGAATAGAGCTTCAGTATTGCAGCTTCTCCTCTCCTTATGACGGGCTCGTGGGTGCAGGAAGTTTATCATGAACCATCCCTGCAAATCCACATGCGGACCAAAACGACCCGAAAGTTTGCAGCTTCAACCCTCGCGAAAACTAACCACTGGTTTTGGGGGTTCCCTTGGCTCTTTAGCTCCGACTCCTTATCTAATAGGGATTATCATCATCCCTGGCTCCTTAGCTCCCCCAAAATCAATGGTTCCCCAACTCCGAAACTCAACAACACCCCGAAAGCTCTGGGCTTGAGCTCTTTGCGCATGCAGACAAAGCACCAGCTTGCCACACGGCGAGCTCTGACGCCTGCTTCACTGCCCACGCCTGCTGAGGGAGTGCCGTTCTTGTTCTTTTTGGGCCGGGGTGGATCGGGGTGGTTGCGGGGATCGTGACGGAAGCCTTTAACCCAAAATCATGAATTCGGGTTAGCACTCAGGTCCTGGAGTGCAGAGTTTCTGTGCGGTCGTTTGGTGAGGCCAATGTTTGTCAAAGCAACATCCTAAATCTGCAGAAACCCTGCAACAGCCTGGATCGCAGTCTGACCAGGAGTGCATGGCTTGGGAAGGAAGAGCGTTCCCGCAGCATGCAGGACCATCCAGCTGACAAGCCACTGCACCTTCAGTTTAGGGGCAGAGGTGTTTCTACGACTATACACCCAACCCTTTGCAAGTCACTTAGGAGGGCCACCATGTAACACCTGCTAAAGTTTGGCGACACTCTCGAAACTTCAGTCTTCCTCTACCCTAGACCGCAAGGCCTTTTGAACAAACAAAAACTGAGAGCCAAAGAAGCCTAAAGGTACATTAAATGCAATGAAAACAGCTCTAAAGACTGAGACTTGCGGGGTTACTATGCTGCGAAAAGCTAAAGCGAACGTAAGGAACGACGACATCGAGAGAACAAAAGCTGCGCCCGACTTTGCTATGAGCCCGGCTAAGGTTCAGGGTTTAAGGCTGAGGGCTTGGCTTAGGGTTTAGAGTTTAGCGAAGTGTGGGCCTCTACTTGAACGATCGAGCCGCGAGTGGATCAAACTTTCATCCTAGCACAGCCACAGGTGACTAAGGCTTCTGCACTGTTACTTCCTGGCTTTTGGACTGGAGCTTAAACTACGGTTGATGATGTAAATCCTGCATTACCTTAAGGAACCTGAAGTATGGGAATTATGGTATATTCCTTTTTATGGGTAATGCAGGATTTATATCATCAACCCTACTTCCTGGCTTTTGGAGGAGCTTAGACTAAGGGCGAAGGGGTTCAGGGCTTCAGTTCATTAAAACGCTTGGGCGTTTAGGGCCTCTTCCTTCGATTTCACAGCCTGGTCGAGCTTCTCTCTGTCTTAGTAGCCTCTATTCATACTGATACGTTTAAGAAAACTTGCCTTATCGGCAAGGGTCTCGTATCTCCTAAAGGCAGAAGCCCGGTGGTCGTCCAAACAACATCCCAGAGACTCCAATACCTCTTAATTCAGGAATATTCCTTAAACCATATTTGGGATCCACTATAATTTAAGGTATATTCCTTAATTAAGGGATATTAGAATTCCCTAACCCCTAAACCCTACAGATCCCTTATAGATCCCTTAAAGGAACCCTAACCCTAGGTATTCCTTCATTAAGGGATATTGGAGTCTCTGGGATCCTGGACCCTGAACTTTAAACCCCTACAGTAAACCCTAACCCCCCGGCCCACTGCTTAAGCCCTACTATAAACGCCTTAAATAATCACCTATGCAATGTTGGGGTCCCGTATTATAATTAAAATATTTAATACACCCCCAAACCGTATTCTAATTATTGAAACCCCTATACTACACCCCCATAGTACCCCTTATAGTATCCCTTAAAGGAACCCTTTAAGAACCCATTCAAGATCCTTTAATGGATACTATAGACCCTTTCTAAATGTTAAGGCCCCCTATGTTAAGCTTTTGCGCCTCCGCCTGCAGGTCGCAACGTCCAAGGAGTTGCGATGAAAGGCTGTAGGACAGATTGTATGCCCCCACCTGGCTAGGGAACCATGGCAGACAATACGGTATTTGGGGTTTAGGGTTTAGAAGGGATCTATAAGGGTTACTTTAAGGGATCCAGGACAGGTTGTATGCCCCCGACCTGGCCAGGAGCGGCGGATGGGGCTCCTTTAAAGGGTTCTATTAGCGGTACTATAAGGGTGAATATATTATAGGGGTTTTAATAATTAGAGTAGGGTTTCAAGGTAAAATAAAGGAACCGGCAAAATAGTGCGGGTAATTATTTGAGCCCCTGCAGTAGTGTTTACGGCTTAGGGTATCTCGCTCCGAACCAATATCCAAATCTTGCATGCTGACACTTTTGCGCATGGGAGAATGAGACCCAGGTCAATGATGTGAGTTGATGTTGATAGCTGATAGCTTTTAACCCTCTCATGACATAGGTGCCCAACTTCCGAACCGCACAGATCGTGTTATAGAAACATGTGCCCATACTTGGAGGATCATGGGACTTAGTAACTATAGTTATAAGTCCCTTATTTGGGATTACAAGTAATTTTAAGTATAGTTACCCCAATAATAACCCTAGTTACTAAGCCCCATGATCCTTGAAGTAGGGCCTAAACCCTAAACCCTATAGATCCCTTTAAGGAACCCTATAGATCGCTTTAAGGAACCCTATAGATCCCTTTAAGGAGCCCTTTAAAGTTACTAAGTCCCATGAACCTTTAAGTAGGGCTTCATGTCCTGAACCTCCGAACACCCCTTCCAGATCGGCCCTCTTGGCCTTGAGCGAGCAAGCAAAGCTCAACGCTTTCTACGGTTGATGATATAAATCCTGCATGGCCCATAATAAGGAATATGCCATAAGTTGCCATAGTTTAGGGTCCTGAAGGTAATGCAGGATTTGTATCATCAACCGTATGACGTCCAGAAACGAAATACAGCAATTTATGGCTCAGAAGTACGGCTACAATGGCTACAAGTCTGCACTACTTGTCTGCAATCAAAACCTTGCGGGTCCCGACACGGATCAGGATTTAGAGGGTGATCTAACAGTCTTCCGCGGGCTTGCGGCTGAAAAGCTGCTGGCACCCAGAGACTCCAAAAACCCCTTAATTAAGGAATATTCCTTAAATCATATTAGGGATCCCTAATATGATTTAAGGTTTATTCCTTAATTAAGGGGTATTGGAGTCTTTGGGCACCGTTCGCATCCTCCCGATCAGGACTTTGGCTTTCCAGAGTCACCATGTGCCAAACCCGACTCGGCGAGTCAGTTGACAAACCGGCAACCGCTTACTTGGAGGATCATGGGACTTAGTAACTATAGTTATAAGCCCCTTAATTGGGGTTGTAAGTATTTATAAGTATAGTTACCCCAATAATGGCCCGAGTTACTAAGTCCCATGGTCCTTTAAGTAGGCCTGCATGCAGACGTTCATCTCGGGGGCACCACGCAGACTTACCACTTCAAAACAGACCTTTCAAGCCTCCTTTCAACCTCAAATTAAACCCCTAGAGCCCTGAGGGTTCAAATCCGGAAGCCCCGAAGTCCTGAAGGCCTAAACCCTGAAGCAAGAAAACCTGCCTTAAAGTTCAGAGCCCCAAACCTGAACTGGGTCCCAGGTTCATCCCCTCGTGCCTGGTTCGATGCTGTCGCAGACAGGCTTAATGCCGTGGAGATTTCTTCCTTGGGGCTCGCCATAAACTGCGCGCTCTGAAGACACCGCTGAAGGTTTCGGTTATGCCCTTTAAGGAACATTACTTTGGGGTTCTCTGTTTACCAGTCTGCAGCTTGGGGAATATGACTCTACATATGGCTTCTGCGGCTTTGCAGAGTAGCGGTTATGATTCTGGGGCATGTTCAAGGTACGGGTCTCTACGCTTGCTGTGCTCGGCTCCACAATCACGCCGCGAAGCTGCACTGTCTGATTGCCGCATGGGTGATTGTCAAAATTAGGGTCCCTTTCTGGGGTCCTTAATATAATACGGCACCTATTATTTAAGGTACCCCAAAAGGGACCCTAATTTTGACAACCACCCACATGTTTTACGGGCTACATTTTATCATAATTGCTCGACGTCAACCGCTAAACCCGAGCCCTAGACCCTAAAATCTTCAATCCCTAAACCGTGCTCCGATTATTGAGGCCCCTGTGCCAGTGACCGATGTCAGGTTTAGGGCTTTGAAGTAACCAGGTGGAAAAAAGTATAGACTTTTATCTCATAATCGCCCCCTTTAAGTACCAGGTTCCCCAAACAAGTATTAAAAGTATGGCACTCCAAAGCCCAGGGCTTAGGGCACACCTACGCCGCTTCACCAGCCCAGCGTCGAGCGCTGCGCCCACGGAGCAATTGAAGCCTTCGAGGATCCTTCGGTTTCTGGGCTTCGGGCTTTTGTGGTTTAGGTTTTTTTTTTATAAAAAAAAAAGGGTTTAGGGCTTTGGGGGTTCAGGGGGTTTAAGCTGAAGGGGGTTCAGGGTCTCAAAGAGCTTGGCTTCAGGGGTTTAGGGGTTTAGAGATGTAGGGGGTTCAGGGTTTTAGAGGGCTTAGGGTTTAGGGTGAAGGGGTTTAGGTTTAGTGATGTCGGGTTCAGGGTTTTAGAGGGTTTCGGGCTTAGGGCTTTAGGGGTTAAGGGCCGTTTAGGGCTTCAGGGGTTTGGGGGTCTGGGGGTTCAGGGGGTTTAGGGGGTTTAGGCGGTTTAGGCGGTTCAGGAGGTTCAGGGGTTTTGGGGGGTCTGGGGGTAGGGGTTTAAGGGTTTAGGGTTCAGGGTGTAGGGTGGCTGAAGGCTTTGGGCATAGAGTTTGGCGGTATTGCCCTGGCAGCCACTTGGAGGGTCGGGGGACTTAGTAGGGTTTAGTAGACTTATAAGTACCCTAAAAGGGACCCTAATTGCAGTTATGGTACTTATAAGTCTAAAAAATAAACGTTACTCAGTCCCCCGACCCTTCAAGTGGCTGCCACCCCGGCAGTCCTCGACGGACACGTCAGCAGGAAGGTCAAAGCATAGATCTGCCTGAGGCTGTCAGCTTCCCAGAGACTCCAAGATCCCTTAATGAAGGAATATTCCTTAGATTATATTACGGATCCTACTATGATTTAAGGAATATTCCTTAACTAAGGGATATTGGAGTCTCTGGGTTCGGCACACAGATGTACCTAAACGCAAAGCCCTCGAAGGAAACCCTAGGCCCTAAACCCCCAAAATACACCTAAACCCTGAACTCTTGACGGTAGGAGTTTCTGACTTAGCCTTAAAATCGCCCGAAACTTTCGCCACCAAGCAATACATTCAGCCATCAAAACCAGAGCCCTGAAACCTAAATCCTTACACCCGCGATCCTGAAGCCCAAGCACCAGGTTGCCAGACCCTACAACCCCAAGAAACACGAAAACCACAAACCTAACCGCTCAGGCAGCAAGAGAAATCTAACGGCTCAAACACCCACAACCCACAAACCAAATCCAGCAAAGCATTCAGGAGAATGGAAACCTCCCACAAAAAAGATAAGACTCGAGGATTATCTGTAAAAACTAGCTGCCTGAACCCTAAGCCCTGAGGCGTCCATCCAGTGGATCCTTTAAAGCCCAGAATGCAGGGGCCTTATTAAGTAGAATAAGGGTTATAGTAGACGTAAAGTAAGGAAACATACGAATAGTCTTGGTAATCATCTTGGCTTCTATATCGCGTCATTGATCCGCGAGTCTGGAAGCAAGGGCGTAGGGGGAGGGCCGACGTCCACTTGGAGGTTCGCGGTGCTATCGACTTAGTGAGACCTGCACCTATACTCCAATTAAATCCCAACTGTATATTATATAAGGCTGAGGGTGTAACCTGTTTGAGTTATAGGCTATATAGCGGACGTATATTTGGGCTATAGGCACAATTACAACTCAAAAGAAGCTTCCAAGATGCTGTTAACACCAGCGCAGAGCGACAAAAGCGACCAGAAAAGAATTGCAAAAACATTGGATAGGGGCCCTAACCACAAGGAACCCTCAAGCAGTTTTAATAATAGCGGTTCCAGCTTCTACTATATGGCTATAAGCACCAAGAAGTAGTTAAATCTGAAGCAGGGCCATGGCGCACAACGTCGGCCTCAAGACAGTCCCTTGCGTAGAAGTAACCCGAGCCCACCTAAACCCTAAATCCGAAGCCCTAAACCCTAATCGATACACCCTGACGTTCAACCCGAAACCCTAAACCCGAAATGCGAAATCCTCACCTTAAACTTCAGGTTAAACCTTAAACCAGAAACCCTAACCTTAAACTCGAAACCCGAACCCCTACTTGGAGGGTCGGGGGACTTAGTAAGTAGGTAGTAAGTAGACTTATAAGTACCCTGAAAGGGACCCTAGTTGGGGTTATGGTACTTATAAGTCTGTAAAATAGCCAGTTACTAAGTCCCCCAACCCTCCAAGTAGCCTTACCCTAAACCCTAAACCCTAAACCCTAAACCCTAAACCCTAAACCCTAAAGTAGCCTCTAAGTATTCGCTGCCAAGCAGCAGAACTGCACAGGCGACCTGAAAGCCTCTCAGCAGCAGACTGTCCCAGAGAACCCGAAATGATATACTTTAATCATTAGAATAGGGTTCCTTTAAAGGGTTCCTTCAAGGGATACGATAAGGGTACTATAAGGGATTTAACCTTGAGTTAGGGCTGTGTAAGGGTCGCACCAAATTTTAAGAAGTTGCAGGCTTTAGAGGAAGAGGGCTATGGGGCTTCGTAAAGGCCCTATAGAGCCATGTAACGGGCTTATAGGGGATCATAGAGGTTGAATAGGGCTTTAGTATATCTAAAACCTGAAAGCAAGCAAAAAATTAAGATTACGACTTTTGGGTTCGGGGCATTTTTTCCTGTAGAGGCCTGAGAAATTAGAACAGGGTTTCGGGGTATCAGATACTCTCATCAAAACGGGAGCATGAGGGAACAGCATTTCCAATCATTCCGACCCTGTATTCGGGATGAGGCTTTAGGTTTTAGGTAGGGCTTGGTGCATTTGGGTTGTTGTCAGAATTAGGGTCCAGTTTTGGGTCCTTATCATAATACGGCATCTATTATTTGGGGTACCCAAAAAGGGACCATAATTTTGACAACCACCCATTTGGGTTCACAGCGACTGCTTCTGGTGTTTGGCTTCGGGTTTGGAAGTCTGAGCGTCACCACTCATAGAGGGCGTAATAAGGTTGACTAAGGTTTACTGCAATGCTAAGCGGGAACGCTTAGGAATGCTGTCAGTAATATTAAAACCCTGGAGTAGGCATTTGTTGGAATTCTTTAGCCGCATATTCGTAAAAATGTTCAAAGTCAGGCTTTGAGTTCCCCTCAGGTTTTGTTGGTGCTGAATCTTATGTGCATGCGGGTTGGAATTCATTCCAATGGCCCGAAGCGTCATCCAAAACCTTTTCGAGGCGTTTCATCTGAACCCCTGAGCCCAAGCTCTCAAAAATTGAACTGGAGAAGAAAACAAAGAAACCCATTAAAAAAAGCACCGACAACACCTACCCTGTCAAAATCCTCTCAAGACCTCTCCACTCTAAACAAGCCCCTCTAAAACCATAAGGCCCTCTATCTGGACTTTGAAGTAGCCAGGGAGAAAAAAGTATAGGCTGTTTTATTCATAATGGTTCTTTTAAGGAACAGGTACCAAAAAAAGTATTCAAGTATGGTACTCCAAACCCAGGTACCATGTAAACCATGGTAAGGTCCCACATGGGTGGTTGTCAAAATTACGGTCCCTTTTTGGGTACCCTAAGTATGAGGTGCCGTATTATAATAAGGACCCACAAAGGGACTCTACTTGGGGGGGTCGGGGGACTTAGTAACTGGTTATTTTAGGGACTTATAAGTGCCATAACCCCAATTAGGGTCCCTTGTTAAGGTACTTATAAGTCTACTTACTACCTACTTACTAAGTCCCCCGACCCTCCAAGTATACTATCCGGACCCAACAAACCCAGAGACCTCTCTGAGATTTCTGTGGGCCAAGAAGCGTTGGCCCTCCGGAGTTTCCCGGTGCTGCCAATTCTTCACCTGGGTTTGGGGTTTAGGGTTTAGGGTTTAGGGGTTTAGGGGTTTAGGGTTTAGGGTTTAGGGTTTAGGGTTTAGGGTTTAGAGTTTAGGGTTTAGGGTTAAGGGTGGGTGGTTGTCAAAATTAGGGTCCACTTTTTTGGGGGTCCCTTAAAAGGGATCTATAGGGCTCCTATAAGGGCTCCTTTAAGGGTTCCTTTAAGGGGATCTATAGGGCTCCTATAAGGTTGTCAAACTTAGGGTCCCGTTTTTGGGTCCCTAATACAATACTGCACCTAATATGTAGGGTACCCAAAAGGGGACGATAATTTTGACAACTACCCACCTGAAAGCTCCACCGAAAAAATCTCGAGGTCCCTGTTTCGCATTGGGTTTAAGAAGGGATTGGGGTTTAGGGCTTCTGGGCGGTGGCTTCAAGCGCCCAAAAGCTAGTAATACAAGATGAGTGTGGTTATAATGGTGGTAGCACTATTGGTGCTAGCGCTGATGTAGATTGCGGTGCTGGTCAACTTGGCGGTGAACATGGTAAACCTGTAGAGACGAACATGGATGTGTAAATGCACCGAGAGACCTTGCAGCATCGGATGTCCTGGCATGCGAAAACAGGCATTTGCCGAGCTGCCTGGCCTCACAGCATGCCCTTCTGTTCAAGCTGAACCAACAGAGCCCTAAACCCTAAAACCGAAGATGCACTCTCTGTTCAAGCTGGCTGAACCTACAGATCCTAGAAGTGGCTTGTTCTTTTAAGCCACATGCTCCATGCCCCCAACAACGGACTCTGAACTGCAGCACCGACAATCTGGCATGCACATTCGGATACACTTTGCAGGTGCAGAAACCAGCCGTCCAGCTAGCAATGGCCTGACGAGCAAAAGAATAGTTGATTCCTCCCTAAACCCTAAACCTCTCTTCTTCAACAACCGGGCCCCAAAAAGTTCAAACTTTCTGAGATAGAGCTAATATACAAGGCCAAAGAGTTTAAAGTTCCCCCGTTCACTATCTAAGAAACTGCTTCAACCCTAAACTGCTTCGATCGGAGGCCTCAAAAGGTGGGATGAAGGTAGGTGGGATATTCCCAAAGGAGAGTCCTTATACAAGGGATCCTTGATCCTACCCACCTTCATCCCACCTTTTGAGGCCTCCGGTTCGACCCCAAACCCTGAAACGAAGAAGACTACGTCCCAGCTTGGTCCTCAAGGATGTTCCATATCACAAAGGGCTCCGCAGCATGCAGTGCCCCAAAAAGGCGTACCTAAGCATCGCTCCGCTTTGCGACGGCTCCAGTAGTCCGACTCTTGGAAACCTCATGCTTAATGTAGGGGCCTGAATAATGAGAATAGGGTTCTGGGGCTCTTTTATACTATAACTGCAATACGGAGCCCTCATAATTGCATAGGTAATTATTAACTATACTGAACTTAGAACCCTAGCAAAAATTAAAATTTTAGCTGTTTCTTAGGGATTATAATAACCAAAAACTAAAAATTATTTCTAAGTACCCCTACCCCCGGGCCTAGCACTCTCTTTGGGGCGGGGGTTTCTTTTGGAAAGGTGTGGACCCCGGGCGGCGGCACTAAGGGCTCTTGCCCGATGAGCACCCCCTTTCCCCCCCTCCCTTGTGCTAGGGCGACAGTGCCCTCTAGTATTCTGGCTCAACTGTTGTTGCAACTGATCCGACGATGCCGACGTCTCCACCCATCATGGGCCTGAGGACATCCAGTGTATATGTGAGGTATTCCACGCTCATCATATGCATTAGCAGCTCCCTGGATTGCTACCTTTGTTATCGGCCTTGTTCCAGGGCTGCGCCTCTGTGCTGTTCATTGCCGCGGTGGTGTGCATGTTCATTTACTGTACCTGATTGTTGGCGTGCTCGCCCTCGGTGCTGGAACAGTGTTCCCTCTGCACATGGCGCACGCCTTTGGGTCGCCTTGTGTGTGCCCTCTGTGCATGGAGCCTCGCTCCCTCGGCACTGGCCGCACGGTTCGCCCCCTTGCAACTCTTTGCGTCTGCTGCCGGTTACTTGGTGTGTTCTTTGGCGCATACAGGCATAAGTATTATCGGTTGGTGACGTCTGGCTTGGCCTCCTGCCTGCTTTATCCCTGATCAAGGACTATGCCTCTCCGATTCTTGGGTTGAAACATGTACCTTAGTATTCTACACCGTGACCTGTCTGCACTAGCTAGTTTCTCCCCCACTTGAACTCTGGGACGGAGGGAGGCGATGACGCTTGCGGAGCCCCCCCGAGATGTTGAGAGGGACGTGGGAGGTAGGCCGCACCGTAAGTGCCGGTCGACACTCACTCACTCACTCACTCACTCTAAGTACCCCTAAGTTAAGGCTCCTGTATGAGATGCTTGTTACTTCTATCGTTCCATCTCTCCTGAGTGCTCCTTACATCTTCCGCAGGGTTCAACCTGGTCCCATGATCCTTTAAGTAGGATTTAGGGTTAAACCCATTCCCTAAAGCTCTCCAGACATGAAAAGCCCGATTCGATTATTTTTTTCCGAGGGCCACCTCGAAACATAGAGGCTGGCGAATCTATCCCTTCAAGAGTCGGGGTTCAGGATGCAGGGATTCAGAGATTAAGGCTTAGGGTGTCAGATCGTGCTGTTGTTCTGGAAGACTTCGGAGTTTAGGGTTTAGGGCTCTCGTTCTCGGAAGACTAACGAGTCGCAGCCTCTAGGGTCTAGGACTTAGGGCTCTGGATATTGAGGTGACACATACCTTCGACGCCTCAAAACCAAAACAGGCAATACAAAGATTCGTTGACACGTTTGAAAGAATGCCAAGCTAACTTGAGGACTTGTGATTGGTTATACGGTATGGGTCTTTTCTGTATTCCCAAAAACCAAACGAAACCCCTAAAGCCAGTGGAACTCAGATACAACTTTATGATCGTGCTCAAAGCAAGCGGCAGCCAAGCGAGAAACAGCAACTGGCTGAGCAGGTGCAACGCTGTTGCTGCAGCCAAAGCAAAGCTCCTGCAACCGGCACTCCGACATTGAAACGGGCTTTCAGGTTTCGGTCTCAAGTGCAGAATTATACATACACATATACATACAGACATACGTACAGACATACGTACAAACCAAACATACATGCATACAATCCAAAGCCATGAACCCTCAATCCTTGAAAGTCGCCCCAAACGCTAAACCCCTAAACCCTCTAACCCTGGACCCTAAAAACTCCGAAAGCTCTGTACGCTAAAGCCCGAACCCTATAACCACCAAAACCCCGTAACCCCATAAACCCCGAAAGCCCTAAACCGTAGAGCCCTGAACCCTATTGCCTTACAAAAACCCCTATAACCCCGTAAACTGCAGAAGCCCTAAACCCTAGAGCCCTGAACCCTATAATATAACCCCCAAAACCCCATAACCCCATAAACCCCAAAGCCCTGCAGGGGAAGGCTCAAAAGCTTCGTCCCCGTGAGATTCAAGACTCCACCCATTGAAGATCGCTAGGTCTAAACACCAAGCTCTGAGCCCTAAGCCCCAAACACTTAAGGAACCCCTGAACCCCCCAAAACAAAACCTTAAGATTCGAGCCCTGAACCCTATACCTCAAAGGAACCTCTTAACCCTAAACCTTAACCCCTAACCCCTGAACCCTATACCCTTAAAGAAAGAGACTGGCGTACTAAAGAAAACCCTGGAACCCTAAACCTTCACCCCTAACCCCTAAGCCCTATACCCTTAAAGGAAACCCTGAAACCCTAAACCTTAACCCCTAAACCCTAGACCCGAAACCCTGAAAGAAACCCCTCAAACCCGAAACCCCCAAGACCAAACCCTGCGGGTCCAGCAAGAACTTCGCATGCAGGAGCGTTGCCAGATGCAACTCTGCCATGGGATCAGGCTGCCTTCCCCAGAGACTCCATTATCCCTTAACTAGGGAGTTTACCTTCAATTATAGTAGGATCCTTAATCTGATTTAAGGAAAAATCCTGAATTAAGGGAGAATGGAGTCTCTGGGCTTAGCTTCCGAAACCACTTTTTAAGGCTGCGGTTTGGGGGGAGGGTGGTTTTAGAGGTTTAGGGGCTAATTTAGGGGTTCAGGGGTCAGGGGTTTAGGGTTTTGGGGGTTCAGGGGTTTAGGGGTTTCGCGGTTTAGGGGTTTAGGGCTTTAGGGGTTTACGGGTTTACGGTTTGGGGTTTCGGTGTCTACGGGTTTGGGGGGGTTTATGAGGGGTGATGCAATCCAAATCCCCCCGAAATCAAAGCCGACAACTCCCGAATCCCTCAGCCCCAAATCCTTAACCATAAATCCCAAATCCAAACCCTGCGTCCTAAAAAATTCACGAACCTGGAAGCGAGAAAAGTTTGCAGTCGTGTGGCTCTGGCTTAGCCAGGGCAAGCTGCATTTTTTCGTAGACCGCCTCAGGGGCTCGAGGGGAGGCAGATGATCATCCAAAAACAGCAGTTGGAGGGTTCAGAAATTGGGGTCTGGGTTTAGGCTGAAAGGCAAAACTAGTGCTTCTTACAAGTCTGCTAATTACTTTCTAGATCCTGTCAGGTTCTAGGTCAGTGCAGTGCCAGACAGCCAGCACTGCATGGCTTGCCCGAGAGCCCACCACCCTGATGTTAGTAAACATTTCCTAAGGAATTACTGGCCACGCGGCTCGCTGAATTCCAGCTCCAAACAACTAGTTTCTGCTTGGCGGTTCAAGATATGCTCAACTACTGTAAAACTGTTGTAAGCGACAGCTAGAGGGGGGAGGGCTTGTACAGCTAGTGCACGAGTGCAGCGTTTATTCGATGTCTAAACCCTGAGTTCTGAACGCTCATAAACCCTATATAGGCCAGGCCCTGTACCCCTCCCCCTAAGCCCCTACAACCTAAACCCTCCCTAAACCCCTAAACCCCTAAACCCCTAAACCCCTAAACCCCTCAACCCTAAACCCCTAAACACTAAACCCCTAAACCCGGAACCCTAAACCCCTAAACCCTAAATATAATGGTCAAAGAGACTCCGAAAGACCCACCAACCCCAAAAGCACCCAACACCCGCAGAGCCCTGAGGCTTGGGGTTTGGAGTTTTGGGGGTTTAGGTTTTAGCGTTTAAGGTGTTGTTTAGGGTTTAGGGACTAGGGAACCGAAGATGTTGAGAGTATTGTCTCATGGTCCGAATCCCAAACCCCAAACCCTAGGCGCCTCATTCAGCTTCCCCAATTTCGAAGAAGCCTGAGACTCAGAGGTGCGTGGTTGTGTTGAACGTCGTTTAGGTTCATGGTTGGAATAGGATTAAAAATGTAAATTAATATTCCATATTGGGTTTAAGTGCCCATAAAAAACATAAAATGTTACCCGACTATGACAAAGGTTAAGGTTCAGGGTTCTTTCAGGGTGTGTAGGGGAGTTAGGGTGTGGGGCTTGAGGCTTTAGGGCTTAGGGTTCTGGGGCTTAGGGGTTTCAGGGTCCCATATCTTGTGAGTGATTCTAACGTTCGCAGGATTTAGGCTTAGGCAGTGTAATGTAGCGAGTTGCTGCAAGGCTCCGCCAGAGCACAAACTTGACTTTTCGTAGCCCCGACCTGAAAACAACTCGATCCTCTCTCGAGTCCGTCATGGTTTCTGGCTGTATATCTGTATCTATAATCTATAATCTATATTTGTATCTATATGTACACATGTATATACCAGTAAAGTAGGTGTAGTGTGGTGTGAGTGTGTGTATATATACATATATATATATATATGTATATATATATATATATATATGTATACATGCACATGTTAGTGTGTGCACGGAGAATACAGTATGTATATTATAGTATATAACGCATTCCTGCATGCATAGTGGATTGGAGACAACAGCCTGCTTACTGAAACCGCCACGTGCAGTCAAAGGTCCGACATTGCAGCTCCCACACACACAGCGGACCTGAGCGTATGCACAGGAAGATCCGCACGAGGGTTTAATATGAGGTCAAAATAACAAGTACTGATGTCCATGTGAGGACCCCATGTAGTTTTACAGGATATAGCCCAACATGCTGAATCATTAAGCCGTCAGGGTTTTGAGGTGTCCGTGGCATACATAAAAACGAAGCCACCAATCTCGGAACTGCATTCTGCAACACCTCTGGGTGCAAGACAAAATTCTCGCGGAGATCGAATAAGCAGAACTGGAGGACATCGATCTGTCCTGAATATGACAAATAGCACATGCACAATGGTGTGGAATGATGCACAGTGAAAGGAGATCCAACGGAAGACACTGGTATCCTACAATGCGAGATATCATGAAAGATCATGAGGTGACAAGTCGCAACCTTTGTATACAGCGTAACAATATGCAATAAACTCGAACATGCTGAACCCTAAACCCTGTATGAACCCTAATCCCCAACCCTAAACCCTAAACCCTGAATCCTAAACCCTAAACCCTAAACCCTGAATCCTAAACCCTAAACCCTGAACCCTAAACCGTGAACCCTGAACCCTAAACCCTGAAGCCTAAACCCTGAAGCCCAGTCCCCGCCCCAAAAAACTGCGTTCCATCCTTGATGCTCTCGTGCCTGACATCCAGCAAGGCATCGAGGAGTCCTGGAAGCTTAGGGTTTAGGGTTTAGGGCTTAGGGTTTCGCGTTTAGGGCTTAGGGTTTAGAGTTTAAGGGTGAGGAGTCCTGGAAGCAGAGATTCAGAGCTTTTTGGGGGTCAGGCTTCCCTTAACCTCAAGGACCTTAATAATTAGAATAGGGTTCCTTTTAAAGGTTCGTTTAAGGGTGCTATAAGGGATTTAGGGGTAGTAGGGCAGTTTAAGATTCGGGGCTTGGGGTTAAGGCCAGTTTAGGCTACTCCGAAAGCCAAATGCACCTTAATCCACAAGGAAATGACTTATGAAAATGAGGGGGAGTCCAGCAAATATAGTGGTCGGGGAAGTCTTACTCTAACGATGTCAGGAGTACTCCTTACCTTCAGGGTTCGTTGGATTGCTATGAGTTGGTTTCTCCGACTTCAGGTGTTTAACTGCCGTTGTGAAGATTTCGGGGCCGGAAAGCTTTTGGGTATTTGCCTTCTTCCGGGCTCTTCCATGGAACCATAAAAGTTTAGGGTTTAGGGCTTTGGAGTTTAAGGGTTCAGGGTTTAGGGGTGGCTTTAGGATTTAGGGCCCTACTGGACCTCAAGGTTCGATCTTGAATTCCGAACCTGACTTACAGCTTCGGCATGTTATGCGTGGGTAGGGCTTGATAATCAATAAAGCAAAAGACAGGTATGCGTGAAGACCGCAAAGTGTTGGTGGGGCTCCGGCCATGGTTCATAGAGTTCAAACGTTTCGCGTGCAGGTTTAAGGGTCCGTGCACAACCCTGCCTGAAGGGCTGAGGGTCTGGAGGTAATGATTTGGGTTGGGTCAATGACAGCACTGGCACTCCAACAATCTGCGGGGCAAGACGTGGCAAATCAGGAAGACGAAGCAAGATGAAAGACAGGCAAATGCCGTGACGGAAAGGTGATAACAGAAGTATCGTCGTCTGACCTAGATAGATCAGGCTTATTGAGACTGCCCATCCACATAGCATGTCTAATGTGAATCTCTACTCTCGTCTCCACCCCATCCCTCTCTCATTATCAAAGCTGTCCTCCTCATCATATGCGTACCCAGTAGACTACTGTGTAACCTGCAATACTCACTACCTTCATCATCGTCACCACCACCATCATCATCATCAAGCCCATCATCACCAGCACAATCATCACAATCACCGTCATCATGAACACCATCCAAAGCCGTCCTCATCCCCGTTTGAAAAAATGTAGGTCATCAGAATCGTAGTCACCGTCATGTCGCCAGTGTTCAACGCAAGCTATTAACTCGCAACCCCATAGTGGCCTGATGCGAGCTCCAACGGGCTCGTAAACAGCAAATCATCACACGCCCCACATGGGAAGCTTACACCTGCGAGGGCTTTGGGTTTAAGGGACGGAGCAGCCAGCGTTTAGGTCCAGGCTTCAGATCTTCTACATTCTGGTATTGGGGCCCCAAAAACTCCAGGAGAATTCTTTGAGGAAGAGTCTTCATGATCCTTCACTGAGACCCGAGACCTCTTACACCTCCGTAAGTTGGGGGAAGCCGGCGGGCTGTCAAACTTGCAGAGATTGCGGGTTAGGGATTTGGGGCCCCCTATGTCCCACAACCTCAAGCCGAGATCGGCCTATATTGTAGGTAGCGCCACAACAGGAACCCCAAGGAATAGCATTGGTAATTATGCAGACCTATGTTACATGACAAACCCTGAAGCGAAATATATGTGGGGGCCTGGATGATTGGTTGGGGTTTTGGACGCAATGATATTGATGATTTAATCATTCAGACTCACCAGTCAGGCCGGGTGTCGGATTAAGTATCCACGACTGCAGTAAAAAAATTGAAAGCATTGGGAACTTCTGCATCTCGTAGTCACTTGGTCATCGTTCAGCTTTCATGTTTCTGTGATTCGTCTTGCTCAAGCTGATCAACCTCTCAAAATATAACATTGAAAGCCTGCCACAATTCGTGCAAGAACAGTCTGCACGTGATGCCGCAACCATGAAAAACCTTGTAACCTCAACTTCCAATCACCAGCCGCGGCCACACACAGCTTAAACTCAAAATCCACAAAAATCTCAAACTGAAGAACTTCATGAAAACAAACTGCGAACTCTCTAAACCCCTATTAAATACTTATGGAACCCCATGCAACCCAGCAGAAAACCCGAAGAGACCCTTGTACCACCTTAACCCGCGAGCCCATCCACCCAAAGTTTCGATGAGCCCCAGCCTGGTGTATCCCAAACTCGCAGCCGGTTGCGTGGCGACACCTGGGTTTATAGGGTTTTATAGGGTTTAAGGTTTATAGGGTTTATAGGGTTTATAGGGTTTATAGGGTTTATAGGGTTTATAGGGTTTATAGGGTTTATAGGGCTTATATTGTTTATAGGGTTTTTAGGGTTTATAGGGTTTATAGGGTTTTGGGTTTAATAGGGTTTATGGTTTAGGGTTTATAGGGTTTAATAGGGTTTAGGGTTTAGGAATTAGGGTTTCAGGCTTGGGTGTAGTCCTCAAGTTTTGGTTTGCTGCAGGCGTGCGGACAGACTCCTGCATAGTAAGTACAATCCATCAGACGGGTCTAGGCGAGTATTGCCGTAGAAAGTTTAGGCTTTTAAATTTAGGGTTTAAGAGTTTGGAGCATAGGGTCCACGGTTTAGGGTTTCAGGGTTTGGGTGTTAAGAGCTTGGGCAGCTTCAGCAGCAACCCTGCCAGCCAAGGGCCGCGAAAGAACTCTGCGCAACTTTCCCAGCCTAAATCCTGAACGCTAGACCCTAAACCCTAAGCGCTAAACCTAAACCCTAAGCCCTCAAGAAAGTGATAAATAAGAAATGCCTTCTTTGTTTGTAACCACAGCTACGGTCTCAGCCCGGCCCAACACCCCGATCCCAAAATCAAAAAGAAGTTGCAAAGGAAACATTCACGATAATTGGCGTGTCTGTTTGGTCGGAAGCCTCGCAGACGGCCGACACAAGAGCCACCAAACCCGAGCTCTTTTTTGGTTCGGAAGCCACACAGACAGCCGACTCAAGAGCCACCAAACATAAGGACGTTTTTGCTCCAGAAGCCAGGCAGACAGCCGATTCAAGGATCGTTTAATCGGAAGCCAAGCAGACGGCCGATTCACAAGCCACCAAACTCAAGGACTTTTCTGTTCGGAAGCCACGCAGACAGCCGATTCAAAGGACACCGAACCCAAGGTTGTTTTGTCCAGAAGCCACACAGACGGCCGACTCAATGAACTCAAAATCTCAGACAGTGGGCAGTCAGGAAGCCTACACAATCAACGCAAGATGAAGAAGCATGAGTCCGATGAGACGCAGACACAGAATGCGGTAACATGACGTGGCCACATCAAGATTTCTGCCTACGTCTTTGGGCACCTACATGGAGGTACGTGAATAAATGAATAAACTTATGAGGCCCGCCACGCATGTACCAAAGCAGAGGTGAGTAAACACATGACCGGGCCATCACACACCAAAACGACTGAACAAGCAGTTGCGGCCTTCACGGACGCCTTCCTGAGCAGATCTTATATGCTGATGGTGGAGCCGGGGCCACCAGATGCAAGTGGGCCTTCCCGGGAAAACGCTGCTGCGAGAGAAAGGTGTTGTCCTTGCTGAAATCTCGGCCAGCACCCACGGAAAGCTTGTCAGGGCTTGGCCCGCTTCAGAATTCGAGCTGCGTCTCCAGAAGCCACGACCAAGACGCGATTTCTCGTCTGCACCGACCTCCTGGGCCAGAGGCTGCCGAAACAAAATCATCAGCAGCATGGTTCAGAGCCATTCTCTCTGCTTCTTCGCAAGACGGCGCCAGCTGCTGCAGAGAGCGGATTTCTCGGCTTGGCAGCCGTACCATGCCAGCAACAACAGAGCGTCCTGGGAAGTTTGGGGGCTGAAGGCAATAATTTTATGGGGTCTTGCAGAGATGTTCTAAAACCTGTCACTGTTCTGCAATCAACAAGCGCTAGAGTTCTGAGAAGAGTCGGAGTCAAACGCGCGTGAGCACCGCTTCGTGGGAGCCCAAGGCCATGCGTAAGTCGACAGCTGAGGAAGCCGCGCCACTTCTGTTAAATAGCACACACGCCCAGCTGGGCCAGGCAGATCAGCCTTGCCCCCAGCCCTCCAGGCAGGCGGCTTAGGGTTTAGGGTTTATACTTAAAGGACTTAGTAAGTAGGGTTATAAGTAGGTTAAAATTAGGATAAAACCCACTAATAACCTACTTACTAAGTCCCATGATCCTCTAAGTACCCCCAAAACTCTTGTAGAATCCCTATAGTAACCCTTATAGATCCCTTTAAGGAGCCCTTTAAGGAACCCTAGGCCTTACTTACAAAGCCCCATGATCCTCTAAGTAGGGTTTGGGGTTTGGGGTTGCCCAGACCCAGGCTCGAGCCACAGCCCAGCTCCAGCCCCCCTCCCCCGGCCCACCGATGCAAAAGCACGATTTAGGGTTTAGGGTTCAGGGTTTAGGGTTTAGGGTTTAGGGTTCAGGGTTTAAGGTTTAGGGTTTCGGGTTTAGGGTTCGCCAGCGCAGTTTTTGGACTGCGCAAGGCGCCCTGTGCACTTTTGCCGGAGCGAAGCGTTACATCACGATGACGATACCGATATCTTCTCTCCCTCTCTCTCTCTCTCTCTCTCTCTCTCTCTCTCTCTCTCTCTCTCTCTCTCTTTCTTGTTACATTTATATACGCAAAAATACGTATAGTACCAGAAGAGTGTAGATGTGCAAATATGCGTATTTCCGTGTCTGTGCTCGGCCGTTTTTTTTCTGGCATGGAAGACGCGGCTTCGACTTCCACTCACGCCAGCCACAGTCCTGATGGTTCAAGCTTCCGCATCGCATGCCCTTTCAAGTTAAGTTCTAAGCGTCGGACGTTTCGATGTGGGCTTGAGCATCCACTGAAGTAGCAGATCTCCGGCTCCGTGCTTCGTCATCAGACGCCTCACCAAACAGGCATGACCCACCAACGGTCCAATGGTAAGGCCCTCGCACGTCCAGTTCAATCTCGTTGGCGTACCATTCAAGTACCCTGCCGATGACACTAGCGGCAGATGACAAAAAACAGAAATGTAAGCATCCTGCCTCACACGGTGCTCGATCACCATCTGGATGGCGTGGACGAACGGGTCTGTTGAAGTTGTTGGCCAGTCTACGACCTCGGACAAGTCAAATAGTGCAGCCGCCGTTGCCCGCCGAGCGCGACTGGCTCCGGCTGCCCCACGAGGACGAGTGGATCCGCCTGCCGAGCCGCCCGCCCAGCCCCACGGCACTGCGGGCGTCATTTGAGCGCGGCGAGGCTCCTGGACGCGCCTGCCGCAGGGCCGCGGCTGCGAGGCTCCCCAAGCCCGATCACCGTGGACTCGGGCTCCGAGGAGATGCATTTGGCCATGCCCGCACAGCCACGCAACGCTGGAGGCACCGTGCGCAGAAGCCATGCCCGCAGTTCAAGATCTCCACGTACGACGGCGCAGCGGCCCACCTCTCCTCGTAGGCTAGTGGTTCCAAGCACAGCAGGCATTCCTCCCGCAGGTTCGCCTTGCTCTTGGCCTCCCGCAGTTCCTGCTTGAGGTGAGCGAGGTCGTCCGCCATGGCTGCACCGCATGCCAGATCTACTCTCGAGCCCAAGATGCATCGGATGAGAAGGCTGTGGCCAAACAAGCTCCTGTGTCCAGCACGCTCCTACGCAGCAAGCTCCTCTGCTGCATCCTCGCTGACGTCCCCAAGGCGACTCAAGCGCTTTTTTATGGCTCGCTCCGGGGCTTCATGCTGGTCTCGGCGCTTTGGCGAGCCAGTGAAAGCTGTGCCTGTTCAGTGCCAGCTCCAGGTGCTCGCTGTGTTCGCAGTCTATGTCCATGTCTTCTTCTGATCCAGATGCACCCGACCAGAATCCACACCGAGAAGAGGACAGCTTCACCAGCAGCTTCCAGGGTCCCTGCAAGGACACATGGGGCGCAGGGCGGAAACAGCGTGCACGATGGGCGCCTTGGCCAACTGGGGCTGGAAGGCCTCTTGCCATCTCTTGCCTTGCCGGGCGACAGCGCATGAGTGCATGCCGCAATGAGGCCTGCACGCAGGGGCCTCGGTCGCAGCGGGGATCCGTCAGTGTCCAAGTCAACCGCTGCTTATCGCCACAGCCAAAGCTGCGGTAGGCCACCAGGCGTGCGGCCGTGGCAGCTTCTGGTAAGCCTCCCGGCAAGGCGAGGTCCAAGGTCTTCTTCTCCCAGTCTGCCACGGCAGGCAGCCGCAGCAACAGCTGCATCATGACCTGAGTCAGATGAGGGGCCCCCTCTGAGTGCAAGCAGCAGATTCTGAGATGGCGGCCTGCAGGGACATGGCTTTCCCGCAGGCCAGCACGGCGCCTCCGGGACGCGTGACCACCCAGCCATCGGTGCCGTCTCGTGTGAGCCAGCTCCTGATCTCCGCCTGCCAGACAAGAGCAGGCATCTAGCTGTTGCCGACGATCCCTGCCTGCACACTCGGAGGGAGCTGAAGCAACATGAGGGAGTCGGGATGCAGAAAGGCCGCCCACTGGTTGGCTTGACAGAGAAGAATGCAAGACAGTGCCTCCCAGCCCTGCGTGCACCCCAACAATGTGGCGAGGGAGGGAAGAGATTGTGAAGGCCACTTTTTGATGCCGGCATGGCGTCCATGCAACTGTAGGCACGGCCTCAGCCGGTTTCGTGAAAAGCGGTGAAAGCGCTAGAGGAATGCCTTGCCGTCGTTCACAAACTCTGCATACGGCTGTGTCACAAAGTGCCTCGTGGCTCCGGCGTTCGTAGAAGACAGTGGGCCCGTCCCAGTCCCTCACGCTCACGGAATATGGTGTCTTCCCAGCGCTCCGTTGAGCTTGCATGCACCAGGTTCCAGGGCCGGTCTTCGAAACCGTGCATCGGCAGGCTTGACGAACCCAGCAGCTGTGAAGCGCCTGCACCAGGGCCGCTCCGCTGGGCGCGAAAAGGTCGACTTCGACTCGACACTTCTCTTCTCGATCTTCAGCGAGCGAAATGGAAACTTCGGGCACGATCTCCAGGGGCAAGAGAGTCTCCAGCGCCGCTCTGATGTCGAGAGCGGCCGCCCGGTCGTCCGCCTTCGTCGTGGGGTCGGTGAAAGCAAACGCGTTCTCGAGCCCGTCCAATTTCACCGTCCAGAGGCGCACCACGCCGAGGCCGGAGCGGAAAACAGCAGCGGAGAGCAGCGGACGACAGCGGAAAACAGCAGCGGAGAGCAGCGGACGACAGCGGAAAACAGCAGCGGAGAGCAGCGGACGACAGCGGAAAACAGCAGCGGAGAGCAGCGGACGACAGCGGAAAACAGCAGCGGAGAGCAGCGGACGACAGCGGAAAACAGCAGCGGAGAGCAGCGGACGAGAGCGGAGAACAGCAGCGGAGAGCGGCGGACGACAGCGGAAAACAGCAGCGGAGCGCAGCGGACGACAGCGGGAAACAGCAGCGGAGAGCAGCGGACGACAGCGGAAAACAGCAGCGGAGAGCAGCGGACGACAGCGGAAAAAAGCAGCGGAGAGCAGCGGACGACAGCGGAAAACAGCAGCGGAGAGCAGCGGACGACAGCGGAAAACAGCAGCGGACGACAGCGGAAAACAGCAGCGGAGAGCAGCGGACGACAGCGGAAAACAGCAGCGGAGAGCAGCGGACGACAGGGAAAACAGCAGCGGAGAGCAACGGACGACAGCGGAAAACAGCAGCGGAGAGCAGCGGACGACAGCGGAGAGCAGCGGACGACAGCGGAAAACAGCAGCGGACGACAGCGGAAAACAGCAGCGGACGACAGCGGAAAACAGCAGCGGAGAGCAGCGGACGACAGCGGAAAACAGCGGAAAACAGCAGCGGACGACAGCGGAAAACAGCAGCGGAGAGCAGCGGACGACAGCGGAAAACAGCAGCGGAGAGCAGCGGACGACAGGGAAAACAGCAGCGGAGAGCAACGGACGACAGCGGAAAACAGCAGCGGAGAGCAGCGGACGACAGCGGAGAGCAGCGGACGACAGCGGAAAACAGCAGCGGACGACAGCGGAAAACAGCAGCGGACGACAGCGGAAAACAGCAGCGGAGAGCAGCGGACGACAGCGGAAAACAGCGGAAAACAGCAGCGGACGACAGCGGAAAACAGCAGCGGAGAGCAGCGGACGACAGCGGAAAACAGCAGCGGAGAGCAGCGGCAAGCCCTAGAAGGAAGATATGAGCGCTCCCGAAAACTCGGGGTACCTTATTTTGGGGTCCTTATAACAAGGATCCTACTATTTTTGAGTATAGGGTTATACTATATTAGCGTCCCTTACTTTCGAAACTGCCCAACCGCTTTTCGAATTCCCCAGGCCCCGAAACTCTAAACCTCAGAAGGGAAACCTCAAGAACCAAACCCTAACCACTAGACCAAACCCTACCTTAACCCCAAGTAATCTACCTTTTTCAGGTCTTATATAAAGAAATCATATTAGGGAACCCTAAAATGGTAGGTTCCTCAGGGTCCAGGTAAACCCCTGACTCCGAGGCTTGAAACTCAAAACCCTAAACCCAAACCCTCAGCCTAAACCCCAAAGCCCTGAAAAGCATAAACCTACACCAATGCAAGGTCCCAGTGACAGAACAGACCGTCTCGCAGGCTGTTCCTGCGGCATCGCCTCAGTCAGTGACTCGGCCTACTTCGGGACTGGGGTGTCACGGTTCCGTGGTTTAGGGAATTTGGGTTCTAGGATCTGGGGTTTAGGGATTACTATACTGAACTAGCAAAACTTGTAATTTTAGCTGCATTTTAGCTGTTTCTTAGGGATTAGAATAACCAAAAAATACAAAAATCTTTCTAAGTACCAGATTAGGGTTTCAGGGTTTGGGTTTTAGGAATTAGAGTTTCGGGGTTTCGGCGTCACGGTCGAGACTTTAGTTTTGCCGGCTGAGGAGTCTTTCCCTGTTGCCTCTTCAAGGGTGCTTTAAAGTCTTCAGTGAGTCTTGATAGACTTCCTAGGATACCCAGTAACCTAAGAATAAGCAGGCCTCTCTTTGTGGTATTGGGTAACTTTATAAGGAACCTAGAGCTGCAAAAAGGGAATAAGGGTACTACTGGGCATCCTAGCTTCAGCATTCATGTGAAGTACATTGTTGAGACTAAACCCCAAAAAAATGAAAGCAACTGCATGAAAGCCCTATGACCTCACCCTGAACCCTAGACCCTAAACCTTAAACCCTGAAGCATGAAAGCCCTATGACCTCACCCTAAACCCTAAACCTTAAACCTTAAACCCTGAAGCCCGAACCCTTGGAGGTCTGAAACAGCGCCCCGAAACTGTTCAGGGTTTAGGGTTTAGGGTTTAGGGCCGTTTAGGGTTTAGGGCCGTTTAGGGTTCAGGGTTCGGTCCGCAAAGAGCATTGGGATTGAGGCCGAGAAAATGCAGGCACACGTACAAACACACATAGAACGCATGTCCAACCGCACTGGTTTCGGTATCTGGTCTACAGCATACGTGGTACATGCATACATACATTCTTTCATACATTCATACATACATACAAAAACAGAAATGTGAAAAACACTAACAAACAAGCAAACATACATATACATCCATACGCACAAAAGACACAAACAAGCAACCAAACGAAAAAACAAGCACATATACATTGATACATACCGGAGTTTTGGGCAAATGCGTATCGGCTTGCCCCTAAACCCTAAACCCTAAACCCTAAACCCTATACCCTAAACCCTAAACCCTAAACCCTAAACCCTAAACCCCGAACCCCACACCCAGAAGCCCGAGAGCCGAGACAAAGCTCTAGGGACCCGAAACCCGAAACTCTGAGCAGCACGGTTTCGGGGCACCTTTAAAGGGATCCCTGAAGAGTTCCTTAAAGGATTCTATAAGGGTTCTTTAAAGGGGTATCGGGATTCTCGGAAGTCTTCTACTAGACCCAAGAGTAACCCAGGCATAAAAAGGATGCCCTTTTTGGTTTAAAGGGGCTTATAAGGGAACCTGAACCCTAAAAAAGGGAATAAGGGCCTACTCTGGGTCCTAGGTTTAGGGGACAACCCTAAATACCTGAACCCGACAAGAGCCGGATTGAAAAACGAAACTAAGACACGAAATCCTTGTAAAACCCTTACAACACCCATTCCAAAAAGCCGCAGAAAGTACCCAAAATAGTAGGATCCTTGTTTTCAGGACCCCAAAATAAGGGCCCACGAACTCCCATGCCGGACGGGTGGCTGGTTCTGGTCAAGCCCGGAAGGAACCGCTTGCGGCAAGGACAGGGCACGGCGCTGCCCATCCCATTTCCGATGCGCGGCAGGAAGTCTCTGAAGTGTAAGATCTAGGTTTAGGAAAACATAGTCATCCTTTTAGGAAGATCTAGGTTTAGGAAAGCTTAGTTATCCTGTTAAGACCTGGGCTTAGGAAAACATAGGTATGCTTTTTTTGATTCGGGGTCAAACTCTGGGAGTGAGACTTGCGGGGCCCTATGGGTCTCTCCATAGTAGCTTGGGAGTTGGGGGTTGGTTTAGGGTTTAGGGTTTAGGGTTTTAGGGTTTGGGGTTTAGAGTTTTAGGGTTTAGGGTTTAGGGTCTAGGGTTTGGAGCCTAAGCCTGCGAGTCTGTAGGGTCTTTGGCTTCCGGCCTCTGCGATGTAGTCTCTTGTGAGACGATACCGAGATTGTAGAGATAGACCCCTTCAATCACAAGGTTTAGGGTTCTGGGGTTTGGGGTTGAGCGCTGCGGGTTGTAGGATTTGCGTTTGCTCTCAAACGGAGCGTTGTGATGTTTAGGGCTTGCGAGGGAAGTTAAGTTTTAGAAGTTAGCACTTGGTTTTGCCCATTCGCGTGTGGACCGAACGAACATTTGCATTTGGGGGGGGGGGGTGTCACAGTTCATGAAGTTGAACTATCGTTCCAACCTTGATTTGCCAAGGAAAAGCGCAAACGCGGAGTAACGACTTCAGCAAACCTCAAAAGAATGACAAAATCAGCAGACTCAAAGAAGGCATGTGTCCAGGTGGCACGTTCTAGGCTAGTCCCTGCAACTAGAAACCCTTATCACTAATCAGCGATGGGAAATCACGCTTCGTCACCCTGCTGACCAACCAGTTTGCCCGCCTAGGATAGAACAGAGGCCAATGTCAAATCAAAACAGCTGGACTATGTCATACTAGACATATGCCGAGCTTGTCTTGGAAGTATGTTGCTAATTGTTGGCGCTTGCCATGCGACGGTACAAGCAGCATTTTCTGCAAAGATCATCCTGCCCCGAATCCCCAAGCCCTGAACCGTAAATCATAAGCCACAACCCCTGAACCCTAAACCCTAAACCCTGAACCGTAAACCCCATTCCCTAAACCTGAACCCTAAACCCTAAACCCGTAGTTGCCAAAGCCCTAACACCCTCAATAACCGGGCCATGAACCTTGAGCAAGAAGCCCTGAAGCCCTTTTTGGGGTGGTGGGTTGGTCTATCGGGTGTGGTGCTTCGGCTTTGGAGTTTAGGATTTCGGCTTGAGATTTAAGGTTGAGTGGCTCACTGGCCCAGAACCCAGGGAAAATAAGGGTTGACACTTTCAGAATCGACCACCTTAGAAGAATCCCCAAAAAAATTGAAAAGTCGAGCTTGCAGCCAATACTTGGAGGCTCATGGGACTTAGTAAGTAAGGTTATAAGTGGGGTTATAAGTCCCCTAAGTATAACCTACTTATAACCTTACTTACTAAGTCCCATGATCCTCCAAGTAAGGTGGTTACTGGAACACAGGAACTGGCCTGCCCGACAAGGAGTGCGCGCCAAGCAAGCCGCCCAGCGCGCGGATCACGACCTGTCGTGGACGAAAGACTCGTCAAACCCAAAACCCCCTCAGTCCCTAATCTCCTAAACTACTGAACCTTAAACTGCAAACTCGAAAGGAGAGTATTTGGGATTTAGGATTTCAAGACCTGAACAGTCATCCTGCTTTCTGAGGGCCTTGATACTGAGATTCCTATTCAACCCTTTCTTGGGGAAAAACTTAACTGATCAAGCGTCAGCGTTGATCCTTACGCCGACGGCCCTCCGCAAAACACTGACCCTCACCCAAAAAATGCAGTGCGCCCATCTGCGACTGAGAAGAAGAAACTCCTATACCAGCATTGCGGCGATAGGTTCAATTACTTAACTGGCGGCCCGCATCTCGGCGTTCTCCAAATTAAGACAGTAAGACTTTACCTTCTATTATCATGTTAGATGTGACGGTGAGATGGGCCTTCGTAAAAAAGGCTAAACCCAGCGAAATATCCATCCGTCCCCCATCTCGTCGAAACGAAAGCAGCTCGTCTCAAGCCTAGCGGTCTTGGGGTCGAAAGGGCTGTTTTGCAAAACCCTAAACCCTAGAGCCTACGTATGATTCCGGCGTGGAGACTTCCTGCTGATGTAGGAACCTGATTAAGAAACCCTGGGTCTTTAATAGGGTTCCTCGTATGAAACCTACAATGTGGGGCTTTATCAGGTTCCTACATCACCCCAACATCAAAGCTCCAGAACTGGCAACGGGTGCAATCTATGCCGCATTGGGCTTTCAAAAAAGTCTCGAGTGTTCAAGTCAATCAATGGCTTGGGGGATCACTCTAAAAGGGCTCTGTTCAGCTCTTTTCCAACATCACAGAAACGCATAAACAGTTGCAGTTGATACTAACCAAAGTAGAGTAGCAAAACCCATCTCCAAACTCCATGCCTACATATTGGCACTAAAAGACTGCGGCAATCTGCGTGCCTCGAAGACCGATATCTCTCGATCTGCTGTGTCGAAATCCAGGTCTCTCTCCACGAAAGCCAATCCTGCGAAGCGGCTGCATTCCGAAAGCTTGTGGCTTCGCATCTGAGGTTTGGGGTTGTTCAGAAACCCCCCTGGCCTCGGTCTACTAACCCTAGGCTGTTTATTCTGAGCCCAAATGTGCCTGCTTTGAACACAACACATGTAGGGTCCCACAACTTCTCTTTTGGTCCCTTCGTTACAGCAAACCCCACAAATTTCCAATGGGTCGACACTTGCAGCAGGAGCTAAACCCCATGAATCCTGACGAACCGTGACCATTTACAACGCTTCCTGAAGCGCCACGGAACCCCTGCAGGAAAGCCTTAAAGGAACCCTCACAGAATCGTCAGAGAAGCCTTAAAGGAACCTCTACTATAGAAGCCATAAAGGATCCCCTATACAAATCTTAAAGATGCAACAAAGGAACTTCTAGCAGCCTGAACGGAACCCCTACAGAAGCCTTAAAGGAACCCTTGTGCAACCCTTATAGGAGCCTATACCCCATAGCCTTTTGAGCAGCGACAACGCCTAGCTCAAAGCCTCCAACCCTGAAAGCCCCCCAAAACCCAAAAGCAAAATGTCAAAAAGCCATCCTTCACCAAAAAATCCTAAAAAGCCCCAATCTAAACCCCATGCACACTAGGATGCCCAGTAACTTAGGAATAAAAAGGGCTCCCTTTTGGTATTGGGTAACTTTATAAGGAACCTAGGACTACAAAAAGGGACTAAGGGTACTACTGGGCATCCTGGTACATACCTGAACCCGGAACCCTAAGCTCTTCTAACCCTAAACCCTAAACCCTAA
This sequence comes from Symbiodinium sp. CCMP2592, assembly GCA_905221615.1. NCBI lineage: Eukaryota > Dinophyceae > Suessiales > Symbiodiniaceae > Symbiodinium > Symbiodinium sp. CCMP2592. Next base: position 498,690 of record CAJNDT010004013.1, read on the forward strand.
ACCCTCTTCTCCTTCGTCGAACTCGCTCCTAAGGCCCATGAGCCACAACGTCGTCAGAGAGTCGATGATGGTCATGCCGATGTTTCCGAACGTGTCCTTTCCTTGCAGAATGAAGTGTCGAGGCTCTTCGGGTGGAGGATATTGGGGTTTAGGGCTTTAGGGTTCCAGGGTTTACGGATTCGGGTTTAGGGTTTAGGTTTAGGGTTAGGGTTTAGGGTTTAGGGTTTTGGGTTTAGGGTTCTAGGGTTTAGGGCTTAGAGTTTGTGGTGTAGGGTTTAGGCTCTTCGGGTTGAGAATATTGAGGCTTAGTGCTATGGTTTAGGGTTAAGGTCTGAAGGTTTAGGGTTTGGATTTAGGGATCCTTCAGACGCGGGAACCACGGGGGGGTGCAAAGCTCATGAATCCCTCATTCTGCCTGGTCCCCCTTGTAAGGTCCAGGTTCACGTAAGGTTCCCGAACCCACCCCCTGCTGTAAATTTGAAGTTCGGAAGTTAACACGTTTATACATTTTTTACTGCTTAGAGCCGGAGGTTAGGGTGACGAGCATGGGCTTGGGAATCAAGTCGTTTCCTATCGTCCTTGTTGCGCTGAATGCATATCCCAGAGTCAGCACAACCCAAAACAAGTAACACCAACATGGAGGCTTCATCAACACGCACCCTGTACCATTGTACTCATGTGCGTGCAATTTTTGTGTATATATGTATATATTCATATATATATATATATATATATAATCATATATGTATATATATATATATATATATACATATATGTACGTACAAACCTACTCACATACATACGTACGTACTTGCGTACATACGCACATACATACAGCATGCATGCATACGTACATATAAACACATGCATATGCAAATACTTCTAAATATGTAGAAGAAGAGATGCATGAAAAACACACAAGGCAGCAGAGGAACGATACTGGTCCAACACCAGGCACCCCCCGAAACCCCAAACCCTCAACCCTGAAACGTTTAGGGCTTAGGGCTTTAAGGGTGTAAAGTTTAGGGTTTAGGATGTTAGGGTTTAGGGGTTCAGGGTGAACGTCTTAGGGTTCCCTAAACCCTAAACCCTCGGTTCCCTAAACCCTACACCCTAAACCCATTTCGTAGGGTACGCTAAACCCTCAACCCTCAACCTGAATCCCAAGCCGGAGCCTTGAAGCGAGATGGGCTTCAGCTCGTCAGATCCCCACGCATTGCCTGATTCGTTTAGAGAGCTTGCGGTGTAAGGTGCAGGGTTTAGGATTTTTGTTTGGGCCCTTTTCCAACTGCAGGTACCGAAAGAATTCCTTACCGGGAAGAGCCAACACAAGGCTCCTCCTGGTAAGGGGTTAGGATGCAGGCGTTAGAGTTCTCCGGGCTGGTTTGGGTGCGCGTTCAGGCGGGAATCTAAGAAAGTCTCGAAACTCGTGCTGCAATGGTTGTTCAGGACTTCTTGTTGATGGGCTTCAAAGAAACTGCAAGATCCTTTTGCAAGCTTCGTTCGGATTAATCATTTCAAGAAATGTCGATGACAGTGTGCTCCTTCAGATGGCAAATCCTTCGGTATTGCTCTTACTTTTGGAGTCAACACTAAGCACTTCGAAAAATGGTTGAGGGTTCTACCCTGCAAAAACTGGGTCCGCACTAAGCATTTCGAAAGAGGCTGAAGAGTCCAAGCTCCAAAAGACCGCTTGCGTTTAGGGTTTAGGGTGCTAGGATACCGACGAAGGGGCGATCGCGGCCTCAAGTCTCACAGTTTGAAATTTTCGGAAAGATAAGGAACCCACAATCTAAAGCCTAAAACGGGCCACCGCACAAGTTGACCCTAGTTTCAAGTATCCTGTTATTCCGGTTAGGTGCCGCTCTGAAGGGCAAAAGAGGTCGTGCATTTTTAGTAGAGGGCTTACGGTTCGGGGTTTGGAGCTCAGACGCAAGGGTTCAGGGCTTCGTGTTCCGAGTTTAGAGTTTAGATGAGTTTAAGCTTTAGCGCTTAGAGGAGAACCTGAAAACGTCGAGGATGTTGGATGAAACCGGGAACTTCGGTCGTGCTTTCATGCTTTCAATCCCCTTGGTGTTCTAATATAGGAACCTGATTAAGAGACCTTGGGTCTGTATTCGGGTTGCTTATATGAATCCTAGTATATCGGGGGGTTATGAGGCCAGGGTTTCGTAATCAGGTTCCTACATACATTATAGTACCCTTGTAATTAGATCCCTTATAGACCCCTTTAAAGGAACCCTAATAAAGGCCCAGGGTTTCTTAATCAGGTTCCTACATTAGGTGCACTCGCGATCCGACTTTTAACAAGCACAGCAAGTCAAGTGTTGAGAGACCTGAGAGACCTTGGGCATGTAGGGTTTGGGATGAAATGTAGGAACCTGGTTAAGAAACCCTGTGCCTATAACCCCAAAATAGTAGGATTCATATAAGGAACCCTAATAAGACCCAGTGCTTCTTGATCAGGTTCCTATATTAGAGAACCCAGAACTGGCTCAGAACCCGAAACCTCAGTGGCAAGGTGCGTTTGTATCCGGACCAGGCATGCAAGAACGCCTCCTGCACTTCATCAGCCAAGTCCTGCCACTTAGAGCATTAGGGAACTCTGGAAGCAATACGCTCTGAGGGCATGAAGAGTGAAATTGGTTTGGGAGTATTGCCTGGTAAAAACTGTTCAGGAGCTGCAACGGAATACTATTCAGTTCGTAAACACCCTCAAATGACGGACTTCTAAAAGCAACTATAGTGACAGGTACTTTAATGCGAAACCCCCCTGAAAATTGAAAACCAAAACCCCTCAGCCCATGAACCTCCGAGCCAACTCTTGGGGATTTCACCGAGGTTAGATCTCAGACATATTTCGCCGAATCGCAAGAGCTTAGGCTTAGGGGTTTAGGGTTTAGGGCTTTAGGACTCTGAAAGAAATTGAAAAAATAGGTTGTAAGAGTCCGAACAATTGCCAAACGTGGAGTTTAGGGGATTGAGCCAGGAGGTGCGTCTGCCAATGGATTGGAGTTTCATCGCGATCCCGTCCTTCCACTTGTCGGTGGTCCCATTGTTGGATGAACCTGCTGTAAGGGTACTAAAAACTGCTACTATAGCGGTTGCTACAAAGGTTAATTGATATAGGGGTACTAGAAATACTATAAGGGTTTAGAGCGCAGGATTGGCATTGTCACGTTAGAGGATGGACATGTTCAAGTTAGGGATGGAACTGACCCAGAGACTCCAATACCCCTTAACTAAGGAACATACCTCAAATCATATGAGGGTGTCTAACATACTTTAAGGTATATTCCTTAATTAAGGGGTTTTGGAGTCCCTGGGGAGCTGGCCCTAGCCGGCAATTGCGACATCAGATACTCAAACGGACAAGCGATGCACTCAACCACCAAACGGACACTTCGATGGGGCTTGGCTGAGCCACCAAGACCCGACACCCTAAATCCGAAACCGTGAAGCGAACATTAAACCCTAAACCCTAAATCCGTAATTTAAATCCTAGACCGTAAACCCTAAATTTTCAAATCCTAAATCCTAAACCCTCAACCCTAAAACAGAGAGCCCAAAACTGAAACCGCCCTCCGAGAAGGGGGGCCCTCCATGCCACACTCGTGTCCATGCTCTCACAACTTACTTCCCCTATACGCCACGGGGTTAAACTTTCCGGCTACTACTAAACTATAAGAACCCCAAGAAGTGTAAAGGTTCCGGCAAGGACTAAACTGTAAGAGCCCAAAAAATGTAAAGCTTGGGTGTTGGGGGAACTAAGACAAGTTTTGAAACCTACATCTCAGTCCCTTCACGTCTGTGGCCTTAAGGACCTTCGAATTGAAGGAGCTCAACCTGGGTCCAAATACTTCTGACCGGTATAAGGTTTAGGGATTCTATACTGAACTTAGAACCCTGGCGAAAATAATGATTTTAGCTGTTTCTTAGGGGTTATAATAACCAAAAATTTAAAATTATTCTAAGTACCCCTAAGGTTTCAGCGCTTAGGGGTTTAGGGGTCTAGGGTTTGGGGTTTAGGGATTGAAAGTAATCGCCCTTGAGTCCCAGTCCTCGTGGGATGGAGATGGAGCCGGGTGGATCAGCAAAGTGGAGCTGCCTGGGTTCAGAATTCGAACCCTGAACTAAATGCAGGTTCTCTAAACCCGAAACCCTCAACCCCTAAACCCTAAAACCTCAACCCGAAACCCGTGTAGGGGTCCTAAATCCAAGGCTCTGGGAAGCCACCCAAACTGGGAACTGCGGCACTTGAGAGACCTTGTCATTTCCACGAGTGCTATAGGGGCCTTAGAAATTAGTATAGGGTTTTGGGTTTGTTATACTACAATTGTAATAAGGAACCTCCGAAATAGTTTTGAACAGGGTTTTGGGGTTGTTATACTACAAGTATAATAAGGAACCTCCGAAATAGTATCTTTGGAAGCGTGAAGAATTCGAACGCAAAGCGTAGAATAAGACCTCAGCATTTCATGTTTCAAACCTCGTGTGAGCGCAACAATGCACAAAAGATCCTCACGCTGACAGCTCCCAAAGGAAAACCGTAAAAGATGCAGAAGCTTCCGAACCCACACACCTTCAGCAAAAGGTGAGAGAGAAAACCCCACCCAGAGCCTCCAAAACCCCTTAATTGAGGAATAGACCTTAAATTATAAGAGGATCCCTATTATAATTTAAGGTATATTCCTTAATTGAAGGGTTTTGGAGGCTCTGGGAACCCCAACCCGAAACCCTAAACCCAAACCCAGAAACCTGGACCTTCGTCCAAGTCGAGGCGCACCGCCGACTGCTTGTTGCCGTCGACACTGGAACCTTAACGGTTCTATAACAAGGGTTGCTTATCCGGCCATTGCCGGGATGGGCTCTCTCAGCTCCATAAGGGCTCTGACATGTGTGTGTGCGTGTATGTATATATATATATATACACATGGAACCCCCGTAAAGCTGCGAGCTGTGTGTCAGGCATGGCTTGACAGCTTTGCTTCTCAACTGCTTAGTGGCTTCCATACCCTAAACCATAACCCTCAACTCAAAATATGGCGGCCTGAATGATTAGACTGGGGATTTGTGGCTTTCCATGCCACAATTGATGATAGTTGTACAGAGGAACACGTCTATTGAAGTTTTGGGAGCCAAAACCCTTCAAATAGACTTAGGGTTCTAGGCATGCCCTTTGCTTATGCCATAGGAGACTTGACCGTGGAAAAAAGGGCACTCAGTGGGCACTCAGGGCAAGTTAATGAAAACCCATATGTATAGCATATACAGAGCATTTTAGTAGTTATCCAGACATCAGCTACTACGAACTTACCGTAAAGCTTCAGTTGGCTCGATGACACGACGAATCAGGATTTCGACATCTAACGTGCTTCCGAAAAATCTAGTATAGTGTTTCGATTTCGATTTGTAGGGTTCAGGTTGTACACGGTTCAGGGTTTCGTATGGTTTCACGAAAATGCGCATACGTGCTGTTTCCAGCAGCGTCCAGAATCCGCAATTCCACACGCCACACAAACAAGTTCGAAGCCATGAAACCCAATAATGCCTGGAACTTTAAAATCCTCGTGACACATCCTCTTACCCGTCGGCTTGAACCCGCCTAAAAGCTCACTTCACTCTGAATCCGTCTCCATCCAATCCTAACCGGAAGCCCTAACCCTAAACTCCTAACCCTAAACCCTAAACCCTAAATGCCAAATGCCATAAACAACCCTAAAAAGCCCTGACCCCTAAACACCAAACACCTAAACCCTAAACCCCTAAACCCCTAAACCCCTAAACCCCTAAACCCTTAAACCCTAAGCTCAGCGAAGCACCCCATGGCTCCACCCACACGGAGATGCTACCCGCAGAAGTCCCTCGGACGAGGACAACGGCCTGCTTTCGACGGCATTTGGAACTCGTAACCCTGCGGTTTAGGGCTTTAGGGTTTAAAGATTAGGGTTTAGTGGTTTAGGGTTTTAGGGTTTCGGGGTTTCGGGGTTTGGGGTTTTAGGGCTTAGAGTTTAGGGTTTAGGGGTCTAGGGGTTTATTCAGGGTTTAGAGTTTCGGGTTGAGGGGTCTAGGGGTTTAGGGCTAAGGGAGCCTGAACCATAAATACCCTAAGCCATAAGCCTAAAGCCGAAACCGTAGCCTAAACCGTTAAGCTTTGCAAGGTTCTTAAGGGGTCCTCTAAAACCTTTCGAGGGACGTGCATGGAGGTTTTGTATGTTAGCATAGGGTTTGGGAGATATCATGGTATATTCCCAGAGCCTCCAAAACCCCTTAACTACACAATATACCTTCAATCATATTAGGGATCCGATTATGATTTAAGGTATATTCCTTAACTAAGGGGTCTTGGAGGCTCTGGGCGTGCATGGGGACTGCAAGTGCACAGTATTGCCCGTGTTCGCAGAATTTGGGCCGACAGGTGTGCTTGGTGGGCTTGTAGGGGTGAGGGATTAGGGCTAAGAGCGCGGGGGCTGCGAGCCTTTCAGAGTTTGGGAGGGTAGGGCGTATACGGTTGAGGTCTTCCAGAGCTTAGGTAGAAACGGCTTTGAGCCTTCTGTGCAAAAGCTCTAATGCCTCAGGCCTCAGACGTTAATTTGCAAAAACACCCAAATGGCATCAAGATCAGAAAGCTCAGTTTAAAGCCCTGCACCTCCCAAAAGAAGCGGCAAACAAAAGACAAGAACAAGACGATGCCTCCAAATGTGAGGGTACTATACAGGCCCAAATAATTACCTACAATATTCCTTAAAAGTTCCTTTTTATTACTCTCCTATGAAGAAGCCCCAAACCCTATTCTAATTATTAAGGCCCCTATATGGGGGTTTCCGAAAATAGGGGTACCTTATATTTGGGGGTCCTTATAATAAGGATCCTATTGTTTATATGGGTCCCCTATTTTCGGAAACTCCCATATTATTCCTGATAATTGTCAGCCCCTAGAACTCCAAGCAAGCCCTCATGCAAACACTCCCCCCGAAGCCCCCGACCTCAAACCTAACCTGTTTGCTGAACGCCTCAACCCTAAACCCCATACCCTAAACCCTGAACCCTGAACCCTGAACCCTAAACCCTAAACCCTAAAGCCTAAATTAACTCAAAATCCCAAGGAAACCCCCCGAGGAAGAGCCCCTCAACCCTACGCCCCAAAGCTGAACCCCTAAACTCTGTTGTAGGAGCCATAATAATTCGAAAAGGGGTTTGGAGGGTACATTACATTATACTATACTTATGAGAAGGAACCCCCCAAAGTAGTATTGGTTAATTATCAAGGCCCCTTTGGTAAACCCTAGACTCTACACCAGAAACCCCGAATGCTAAACCCGAGCTCGAAAGCCTCTCCCCGAGAGTTGGAGTGAAATCGTCCGCCAGGACTGAGAATCTCCAGACGCCTCTTCGGAGCGTTGGGCATCCAGAGACTCCAATATCCCTTAATTAAGGAATATTCCTTAAATCATGTTAGGGATCCTACTGCAATTTAAGGTATATTGCTTAAGTAAGGGAAATTGGAGTCCCTGGGCATGAGGATGACCACAGTTTAGGGTTTTTTTAAAAAAACTCCTCTTCCCCAATTCCCCGCAAGGTCTCGACAGTCCGCTACGGCCGTTTAGGGTTTAGGGTTTAGGGGTTCTGTTATTTTGCCGTTTTGCTGTTTATGCGTTGTTGCCTAGTGTTCGGGGCGTAAGGATAACTTTGGGTTAGGGTTGTCACTTTGGGCCTTAGGTCTGTTTTTGCTGAGGGATCAGGTCTGTATAGGAGGCTTCATGAAACTTTGGCAACAGGTACTTGTTACTGGTTCCACGACTGCTGCTTCAGGACTGCGGAGGTAAGGGGTGAGGCTTTCAGGGCAGAAACTAGGTGCCTGCAATCAATGTACACTGTATGCAGTTCCTGCAGGACTCGTCGGAAATTGAAGGCTTGATGGGTTTCAACGGCAGTTTTTGACTGTAGGCCTAAACTCTGCGCCCTCAACCAGTCCGGCATGGCGCGGCTTCGGGATGATGAATCTTGTCAGACTGGGACTTACAGGGATGGTTCTCTAAACTGAAATACCTTCGGGCTGCCATAGGGGTGGTTGTCAATATTAGGGTCCCGTTTTAGGTCCTTGTTATGATACGGCACCTGATATTTAGGGTACCCAAAAAAGGACCCTGATTTTGACAATCATCCATAAAATACAGCACCCAGCACCGCCAGGGATCCTGATACCTAAACCCAAGGTTTGAGCACTGCTAGTTGCAAGCTGTGCAGGCGAGAATGCTGTCGATGTCACCAGGCGAGCATGACGTACATCCTACTGGCCTATACTGAACTTAGAACAATAGCAAAAACTATAATTTTAGCTGTTTCTTAGGGATTATAATAACCAAAAATTAAAAACTGTTTGTAAGTACCCCTAAGGGTAGTTGATGTGCGGTAGCGGTGTTCCTTGCAGCTTTTGGGTCGGGCAACGGAGATGCCAGAGCCCCAGCATGCAGGAATGCCCACACTGTCGCCCCGGTCGCATTCCGTGGGTGGCATGTGCAATGCTGACGATGGCCGAATGCACATAACTTCTGCTGCCTGCGGCTTCACCAAAACACGAACTCCCTGCCGTGCACCTCGACGCAGCATGAAAGGCTCCGCGGCTGCAGCAGCCCCAACCGCTGCACCGTAAGAAACTGCTGCACACGGTCATGCTGACCGTGTTTCTGGGCAGCTTTGTCATAGATTCGTTTATTGGCCGGTGAAAGGGCTTCAAGACCCCAAACCAGAAAACTTGAATTCAAGTCAATTGGAGGGCCTCAGGTTGAACCGTTTGGGGTTTACTGCATCACAAAACATCATCGAAACGCTCCTCACAGTCTTCAAAACTCGGGGGCACCTCACCCAGAGAAATTACAACCCCACTGTCAGGGCTAATCTTCTGATTCTGCTGGCGAGGATGACCATCTGAGGCGGCTGGCGCTACTATGGTGATGACGATGATGTTGACTCTTGTGACGAAGGTGATGACCATCATGGTGGAGATGTTGCTGCTGATGATGCTGACGATGCTGGTGATGCTTTTGATGCTGGCAATGCTGGTAATGCTGGTAATGCTGGTAATGCTGACGAAGCTGACCATGCTGATGATGATGATGAAGATGAAATGATGACGATGATGGCGATCATGGTGATGGTGATGATGATGGTGATGACGATGATGATGATGATGATGGCGGTGATGCTGAAGCTGTTGATGATGATGATGGTGGGGATGATGACGATGATGATGATAGTGAAGCTTCACGGCCCGAGCTGTTTTTGAGTGAGCGCCCTCGAGGGCGTAGATGCGGCGCCATGGTGTTCGACGACCAGCGGCTTCCGAGTCGGCTGTTCGACGACCAGCGGCTTCCGGGTCGGCCGAGTCAGGGGCAGGTGATCCCATCGAAGACTCTTCACCAAGGAATCCTCAAGAGACCCAAGATGCTGTGGCTGATCGTGATGCTGATGCCAATGCTGCGGCTGTGGCGCCTGTCAGAATGCGTGGCAAGCAGGGGTTCTCTAGCCAAGCCCTTGATGACGTCTCTGATGGAATCGAGAGCGGCTCCAACACCAGCGAGAGCGACACTTCTCGCAACACATCTGTCTCCACTGAACTGCCCAGCATCGTCTCCTTGGAGCTGGTCGGGCCCCCTCTGGACAGAGCCAAATCATACGTGCTGGACCTTTACCGCCGAGAACTGCCTGCCACCAGGCCTAATGACAGTGCTCGCTCCCATGGAGCACGACTGGGATGGGCCAAGCGTGATCTTGCAAAGCGTGACTGGAACTCCACCAAGTGGGTGGCCGGCCGCCTGCTGTCCAACTCGAGACTGCACGACTGGCTGGGCTTTGTGCAGGAAGAAGGGCATGCACCCAGAGACGAGCGTCTCGGGTGATCTCCGAACTGCAGTGCCCAAGCCGTTGGTCTTCTACCGATCACGAAATCTACGTGCTGCTCCCTTCCAGAGGCCTGTACCAGCTAGGTACCCTAAACGTAACACCACGCGATCCCGCCGATCCTCTACGACTTTGTTTGTCCCTACACAACCTCACCCCGCTTCCTTCCCAGCCCCAGCACGACACAGCAGGTGTGTTGGCCGGGCTGGCCATGATGCCAGCTGCTGGCGGTTGGAGACAGGGTGCTCCCCAGGGTCAGGCGCAATTCAGGGACACACTCAAAGTAGACAATGTAAAACTCACTCATGCACACAAGCTCCTTTAGGCCGCGGCGGTCCCAATTCCGTCGGAGGTGGCAGAGCAAGGTGTCTACTCATGTTGCTTGTAACCACCTTTGAAGCGAGGGTTTCTCTTGCTGCCACGGCAGGAGAAGGACCCAACCCGCCTGGGTTGGGGAAGCATCGTGGAATTGCGCAGGGTCTAGGCTTTCGTGAGTCCACTAGCTATGCAAAAAGCACAAAGCGAGCATTTCGAAGAGCCAGGCTGCGTGCACAACAGTCGCTGTCTGGTGGCACCTTCTATCGAGGACAGTGGTGCACCGGAGAAACCCTTCAAGCCATGTCTAACACTCCCGTTTCTAGCCATAAGCCCCATAGCATGGCATCGCGGAACAGGACGCTTCAACATTCCCGACAGCCGTATGTTCGTTGCTTCAGTTGGAACTCCAGTGGCCTCACCTCTGCCCTGTTCCAGGAGCTGCTTTCCTGGCTAGATGAAGAGAATCGTTACGATCTTGTTGTTATACAAGAAACACATTGGGGGCCCTGTTCCGATTTTCGTAGCGGGGGTTGGTCGTGTCTGCATTCTTCAGGCTTTGGCACAGAGGTGTCCTACGACAAACACGGAGGCATCCTTGTATTGGCACGGACGGAGGTATTCACAAACATGGCATTTCAAGAGGTTTACCCGGGTCGGCTGGTGCACTTTCGCGCCACACACATCCGGACTCACATGACTGTTGATGTCATCGGCCTTTATCAGCATGTTTGGCGATCGCAGCTTCCTGCTGAACAGAACCATATCTATAGGAAGGATATTTGGGACAAGCTTAGCTCCCTCCTCCTCAGCATCCCCACACGACATGTTGTCATGGTGGCAGGAGACTACAACTCTGTGCTTCAGCCGCTGCCGCCCCACGTTGGGCCGGCTGCAACAGCCAAAGCAGGCTCCGCTACCACTGATAAATCCCTGGTCAGGTTGATTCGGGAACATAGCTTGTGTGTGCTGAATAGTTGGGCTGCTAAACCCTCCCACACTTTCGAATCCCATCAGGGCCAAACTCAAATCGACTTTGTGATGGCGCGCATTCGGGATAGCAAAGGATTAGCTAAGATGGCTCGGCCCCAGCATTCCTTCCCGGTAGGTGCGTGGCGCAAGGACGGACACTGGCCCGTGGAGGCCTGTCTACCAGTGACACCTTTTCACCGTAGACCCCAGGCATCCCGCCCTGTAGCTGCAGCTTACGACACCAAAGCACTACAGCTTGCCGTCATAACACAAAGTCCGGAGGCCGAAGCCCTCCGCCTTGATGTGGAAGGCCGACTGCCTGGCCTGCAGGCCACCTCTTTGCTGGGTGTCCGAAACGGTGTAAATCAGGTTATGTTAGATGCCCTCAGTAGGCACTTTCCCCTCCGACCCCGACCTGACACACGCATCAGTGCGCAAGGGCCCTATCGAGCCTCTGCTCGAGAGACTTGGCGCCTTTATCGGGTCTACAAGGCCCCTCGAATAGCCTATGGATTAAGAGTTTGGAGAAAATGGTTTGACTATGCCAGGTTCCGTCGAGCGTCTGCGGCCTTGCGGGCCCAAAGTCAGCAACTCAAACGATCTGCTCTGCTTAGCAAACTGGAAGAAGCCGAACAAGCCGCTGTGGCAGGCAACCAGCGCGTCTTGCATCAGATCGTCAGGAGCCTGGCTCCTTCGTCTTTTCAGATTGTATCCCGCCTTCGCAGCCCTTCGGGTGCTCTGCAGAGCAAGGCCGATGAGCTTCAACAAATCTTGCAACACGCCAAGGCTGTTTTTGCCAAGCATTCAGATCACTCTGAAATCAGCTGCTTGCATCAAGACTTTCACATCACAGATGCAGAGGTACAAGCTGAGCTTCGCAAACTGGGGGTGGCCAAGGCAGTCCCCAAAACTGTAGCCCCGGCGGCATGTTGGAAGCTGTGCTCTTCCGGCCTTAGTCAGGCACTGGGCCCTGCTCTTCGAACACACTTTCGAGCTGGCAGTGTCTGCCGTCTTCAGCAGGAGCTCCATGATGCACATGTGTCCCTGATCCCGAAACCCAATAAACCTGCAACGGAGGTAGCCAACCTCCGACCCATAGGCTTGCAGTGTCCATCAGCTAAAGTAGTGGCTGGGCTAGTTCGCCAGAAATTGCTGGATGTCCTGACACCTCTCCTGCAGTTCCAGCCCCAATATGCTTACACGAAGTGCAGAGGAACTTTCAATGCCATCCTCCGCGTGCATGGACACTTCGAGCAAGTGGGTCAGCTCCTGAGAGCCAATAGACTCGACCGCTTCCAGCAGCACCAGGGGAGCCAGAGACTCCCCTTCTTCGGTGGCTTAAGCTTATCTTTGGATTTGACTAAAGCTTTCGATCTGACTGATCGGCCTAGACTGTATGGTACGTTGTCCGAATTTGGGGTCTCACAGGATGTAATCTCTATAGTGCAGCAACTCTACAAGGATGCCCGTTATATCTTCCGAGCCGGCTCCTTGGAGCATGCCCTTGTCACAACCAACGGGCTTAAGCAAGGATGTCTCATTGCACCTTTTCTTTGGTGCTACTACACCTTGGCCCTTCTCCATACCCTACAGGCCAAACGCGATGGCGATTGGGCAAGGCGGGTCATTACGCTTTTTGCTGATGACACGTGGGGGAGTTGGGTCTTGAAGTGTAAAGAAGATTTCTACAGGGCCTTGGATGACTTAACAATCATACTTGAAACCTTAGTGGAGTACAAAATGGAGATCAATTATAAAAAGACTGCCATCCTGTTGAGAATTGAGGGCAAACAAGCCAAAGCCATTCTTCATGAGCATTGCTGTCTAAAAAATGGGCAACGTTTCTTGAAAGTGGTTGTACATGGCCAAATTGAGCTCATTCCCATTAAGGACTCACACGAATATCTGGGCACACAGGTTTCATATCGACATCGTCTTGACAAAAATCTCAATTCCCGTGTGCAGGCCGGACAGGCCAAACATCAGCAACTCAAAAAGGTCTTGAACGGCACCCATGTTCTCTCGAGCCATCATAGAGTTCGTCTCTGGGCTGCTTGTGTTCAGACCAGTCTCGTCTATTCCTTGCCGGCGGTTGGGGTAACCAAGATAGGTCTTCAGAAACTTGAAAAGGTCATGGTGAGGCACCTGCGCGCCATTTTCCGACAGCCTGCACACCTCACCCACAGCACCAATGCCTCCATTTGGGAGCGGGCTCGCCAGGTACCTGCAGGACGCCTCCTGCTTGGGGCCGTCGAAAATTTCACTGCCAAGCTGCAAGCCAAGCGGCTTGAGGCACCGGATATCACCACGGAACAGGCAGTGTTTGATCAACTCGACTCTCTCATAGCCTCCCTGCGGCGTTTGGTGGATGAGTGTAGCCAAACCACCCAACAGTCCACTGAGGACGCTACTCTTGATCACCTGTGTCCGGAGTGTGCCATGCCATTCTCCAGTGATAATGCACGGCGTATACACTGCAAGCTGAAGCATGGCTACTTGCCGGAACATGCCACGAGCAAACCGGTGAAATTTCAAGCCCATTTGCATGCTTGTGGGGGCCTCCCCCAATGTCAGCTTTGCAATCGTCGCTTCGGCAGGTGGCAGCAGCTTCGCCGGCACATAGAAGATGGCTCCTGCCATGTCCTCGGAGGAGAAAGCCTCACCAAACACCCTATCAATACGCAAGACGCTCAGGTGGCGTCGACTGATGACACAGCAGCGATTGACCCGGCGACCGCCACGGGTGTTCATCAAAACATGCCGTTAGTTCGCAGACACGATTTCTTAAGTCGATTGCATGACTGGGAAGCACTGCTCCGTGATCATCGGCTCCGCGCGGATCTGCAGTCGCACTGTTCCATCTGCCACATGTGGGTTGCTAGTTTCTGCAAGGTCAAGCAACACATTGTTAGGGTGCATGATAAGGAATCTCCTGGACTGCATGATGCGGCGATCAAGTTGTGTGCTACCTTTAAGCAGCAGCTGAAAAGTGGCCATGACTGTCCCTGGTGCCGAGGAAAAGTCTGGAGCCCGGGACGACACGCGCAACAATGTGTTGTTCTTTACCAGGTCTGTGTAGCCAAAGAATTTCACAGCCGACAGGTCAGTGAACGATCTGGCGGAACTCAATCCGGAAGCCGAGATCTTTGCACACTGCCATCCGAGCTTACTGTCGTTCCATTCGCAGGCCGAGACGCCAACCAAGGATCAACCGAGCAAGCGACCGCGACAGGAAGATTCCACACAGAAGCCGGGGAATCAGGTGTTGCAAAAACAGCAAGGCAATCGGCCCACAGGAAATCTGATGGAAAGCTTGAAGCTACTAGCAAGGCTGCTAGTGCAACACGAAGATCAGTTGGCGGCATTGCGCATGGACAAGGGCTTCGTGCTTTTTGCACGCCAAGATCAGTTCTCGCTCATTCCGGCGATGTACGCCATCTCGAAAGAGTGGAACCACACTCGCGAGACCGAACCCGAGAAGCTTCAGTCCCCATTGAGAACTCTCCTCTTAGCTTGTCTCATTCGGGAACTGATGCAAAGAATCCAGAAGATGGTGGCAACCACCGAGGGGATGGACAAACTCAAGGCCGCCAGTTGGATGACAGCTGGAGGCGAGTGGTGCTTCATGAAGTTCTGTCATCGAACCAAGAAGCTCATCCCCAACCCGGCCCAGTCTGCCATGGCACACGACGAGGTCATCCGTCTTCTGACATTCTTGTTGACAGCGATGCAGGGGGAGATAATACACAAGTTCTGCAGCACTCGACCACTCAAGCAATTGGAGGGCTCGGCAGACCAGAAACCCCAAGCTGTGTTTCTGCTGGAGATCTCCCTACGGGGGGAGAAAGCGGGGGAAGTTCACGAGGCCTTCTCCAGGTTGGCCAATCTTTCGGTGTGGCAATTGATCAGGGTCTCGATGAAGCGAGAGTCGCTGCAGCGATCCAATGCGGCGAAGAAAGTTGCACAGCTGCTCGGACAGCGGTGAAACAGCCGAATCGCCCGGGGCATCCTGATACAGCTGCCACGCAGCTGAGTACGAGCCCTATCCACTGGACACAAGTACCATGTCACAAGATCAGCCGTACTGTTTGCCTGACTTTACCCTTTTCAACCCAGGCAATCATTGCTATCTGAATGCTTTCCTGTATGCTCTCGCTGCTGCTGCAAAGGCCACCTCCCTGTGGTCTCAGCTTCCGGGGGTGATGCAACAGTTGGCAGGTCGCATGGGGAATCGAGCCATGGGGCTCATGGGGTTTTGCATGCTTGGCTGGCGTGACCCTGAGAGTCAGCACGACATAGCTGAGCTGATTGACTACGTACATCCACGATTAGCTCCTAGGTCCTTCAGGGGAAGCTGGCAAGGTCGCCGGCAAAGCATGCATTCGCCGCTTCAAGTTGTCAGGACTGCCATAGTGCGGACGACCCAATGCATACAACTTACCCCTCCCCCACTGCATAGACCAAGCCTTCAGTATATCATACAGCATTGGCATGAGCAGGATGATCGTCAAGCTCTCACTGTTGCAGGACAGTGGCTGTTCTTCCAGCTACCCAGGTTTCAGAACAGGAGCGGGCAGCTGCACAAAACCAGACAGATGTATGATTTGCCAAACACCGTGCAGGTGCCACTCTTTTGCGACGACACGTCGCTCCTAGTGCAGTGGCTTCCTTACACACTTACGGCAGTCATCCGACATCATGGCTCAACGCCGCTCGCAGGTCATTACACCACGTTGATTTTCTCTGAAGGGGCATTCCGAGTTTACGACGACGACAAAAAAGTTCGCATTGCCACAGCTGCCGATTGCAGTAAAGCATGCCGCGACATGTATATCGTTGTCTTAACCAGTGCCTCATCCTCTGCATCAGCTGCTCCTGAACCTAGCTCGGGCAGTGCTGCCACAGTAGCCTCTGATGGGGCGTCCACTTCGGTTGCGCGTGTTGCTGATGGACGGAGCATTTCAACAGTAAATAGCATTGACCATTATTTTCCCAAGAAGGCCTAAGACGGCCAAGGGGCTTTTAACCACTTTTGTGTTGTGGTCCTTGTATAGCTGTGGATCGCTAGTTAACGTTAGCGTAGTAAGCCTCCCAAGGGCATGCGTGCCATGCCGACACGATCGGCCGGTGCAAAGCACTGAAGGCGCTCGCTGGACTAGAGACCTTTCTAGCCGCGTCGGAAGAAGATGATGATAGTGATGATGGTGAAGATGACCGCGATACTGATGATGATAATGATGGTGCTTCTGGCTCTGGTGATGGTAATGAGTTTGATGCCGATGATGATGGTGCTGATGCTCTGACGATGATGATGATGATGATGAGGAGGCGGAGGATGATGACGGTATCTGTCCTTGTCCAACACCAGGTCATGATTGTTGTGGCATGTGCTCGACATGAAAGCTTTGTCCAGAACTCCAACCTCGTGGGAGCGACAACACAATTATCCTGAATCCTACGCCCCAAATAAACCCCAAACCCCCAAATCCTGCGCCCCAAAGCCCGAAACCCCAAACCCATAGATCCTAAGCACCTCAACCCCTAAAGCCAAAACCCCTTAATCCGAAGCCCCTGAACCCCTAAACCCCAAACCCCTAAATCCTTCAGCCCCTAAACCTCTAAACCAAATCCGAAGCCCCCAAATCCGAAGCCCCGAAACCCAAAACTCCTAAATCCTAAGCACCTAAACCCCTATACCCCTAAACCCCCAAACCCAAACCCCTAAATCCTAAGCCCCGAAACCCCAGAACCCAAGCCTGTCTCCCGAGCGAAGACGGAAGCTACCGCAGTTCGTGCCTGGCTTTACACACTGCAGCGGAGGTTTCAAATGTTGTAGGGGTTAGGGTTTAAGGTTAGGGTTTAGGGGTTAGGGTTTAGGGTTTAGGGCTTTAGGACCTTAGCCATTTAGGGTTTAGCCGTTTATGGTTTAGGGTTTAAGGGAGCTTAGCCGTTTAGGGCTTTAGGGCCTTTAGGGTTTTGGTCTAGGGTTTAGGGTTAGGGTTTGGGGGTTCAGTTTAACTCGGCTTCATTCCTGAACTCCAAACCTGTAAACACAAAAACCCCTCAACCTTACACCGTAAGCCCCGAAGCCAAAACGCCTAAAGTCCACACCTTAGAAGCTGCCCCCACCTATAAGGATTATAGTCGGGCCCTATTATATTCCTATTACACCACTATTAAGGGGCGGGGGCCCCTTCTGATCCACACGTTTCAAGCTTAGGCTGGGTTGGCCTTTAAACACCCTGAAAAATATTTATATATATGGTCTCCCTAACCCTATTTTAGATCCCTTATCGACCCCTTTAAGATCCCTTATCGACCCCGTTAAGGATCCCTTTATAGCGAACCCTGGGTAGCTACTAAGGCCCCTATATTATGGTAATCTAGACCCAAGAGTAACCTGGGAATACAAAGGGTGCCCTTTTTGGTTCAAAGTGGCTGATAAGGGAACCTCAACCCTTAAAAGGGAATAAGGGCCTACTCTGGGTCCTAGCTTATAAACCCAAATGAGGAAAATAGAAAATGTCCCAAAATCCACGCTAGTTGGAATAAAGCTCTGAGCAACACACCGCAACAACTGCAGCTTTCTGACCCGAACCCCTGGCCCCAAGAACTTGAAACCAAAGGCAGAACCCTCGCTTCAGGGTTTTAGAGTTTGCCTGTTTCAGGGTGCTTTTAGGGTTTAGGGTTCAGGACTTCAAGATATCAAACTTAAACGTTTTGGCGTTTAGGGTTTTCAGTTACCAAAGAAACACACTCAAGATTCGCATAGCTCAAATTTCCGGATGCACTGCCAGCCTCCGTCGGAAGGCACGCCAAGAACAACCTGGCGGGCCATGAGAGTAGGATATCCTGAACACTGAAAGCCAGCCAAACTGGCCTTGACGACTCGAACAGCGTTATTCTTGCAAAGAATGTAAGGACCATGAAGGAAAATGGCTACTAGTTATTCCGACTACTATACCCTAAACCCTAAGCCCAAAGCCCTAAAGACCTAAACCTGAGCCCTAAACCCTAAACCCTAAACCTCAACCCCTATGCCCTAAACCCTTTTTAGGTTTGGGCTTTGGACTTTGGGGCTTTGGGTGTTGGTTTCGGGTGTAGGGTTAAGGACTTCGGCGCTAGAGTCTGGGGCGCGCGGTTGAGGGCTTTAGGCTTAGAGGCTGAGGTTTGGGACTGGGGTTTGGGATTTGTGGTTTAGGGTTTAGGACTTTGGGCTCAGAGTTCTGGTGATCGGGTTGAAGACGTTGGGCTAAGAGTTTGGGATTTAGAGTTGGGGGTTTTGGGGTAGGTTTTAACGACGTGTACATCTCGGACCTGAAAAGCTCGTCATCCGCTCTAAAACCCCAAACCCGAAACAAAAAGCCTTAAACCCTAGACCCCTAAACCCTTATACAAGCGTGAAAGGAACCCTTGAAGAAACTCTACCACCTTGAGCCCTGAGCCTAAACCCCTAAACAGTAAGGGACGCTAAGCGGCCCCGAACCCTATTTTAGATCCCTTATCGACCCCTTTAAGATCCCTTATCGACCCCTTTAAGGATCCCTTTATAGCGAACCCTGGGTAGTTACTAAGGCCCCTATATATATTATGGTAATCTAGACCCAAGAGTAACCCAGGCATAAAAAGGATGCCCTTTTTGGTTTAAAGGGGCTTATAAGGGAACCTGAACCCTAAAATAGGGAATAAGGGCCTACTCTGGGTCCTACGGTTGATGATATAAATCCTGCATTAGCCATAATATGGAATTTACCATTACTCTCATAGTTTAGGGTCCTTAAGGTAATGCAGGATTAATATCATCAACCGTAGTAATGGACGCTCAGAAGCTTCCCTGGCCTCCAGCACTACCAGCGTGGGCCACCGGGATCCTATTGCGCTGCTTCCTGCCCGGAGGGGCTGCAGTGAGCGGCCTTGTCATCGCTTAGGGTTTAGGGTTTTAGGTTTTAGGGTCTAGGGTATAGGGTTTTTTTTTTTTTAAAGCCCCTTTTCGTAACTGCAGACAGCTCCGAAAGCCCAGTCGGGCAGGCAGCTTACCAGCTTCGGCAAGCATTGGAACCGTAGGCGAGTATCTTACGACTCTCCTCACAGCAAAAAGTCACACCCCTCTCACTCGTCACCCTCATCGGTCTCCCGCTGGCGTTTGATCCCTTTCCCTTCGTCCTCAACTTGGGGCTGGCTCTGGCTTTCCACCGGTATCACCCCTGTCGAACCCGATGCCCCTCCAGATCCCCTCGGATCCATCTGTCCTTCACTCTCGGCAGCAAGTTGATGTTGAAACACCCCCAACCAAACTTCTCCAAGTAGTTCCCTGACCTTGGCCGACGAGACCTCCATGAGCTTCCACTTTTTATACATCACCTCCAGGTTCTGATCCTCACGATTGGCCTCCTTAGTCCCCTCCTCCGCTGGGATCGTCGACACCTGACTCGGGGATGCACCATCCACCTCCACCACTTGCATCTCCATTTGCAGTACTCCTTGCCCTTGCCTCGGCAGGACCAAGCTGAAACTTTTCTCCGTCGCCTGCCCTCCCGGAGCAACATGACGGACCCGAAAGCTCAACTGCTGCTGCCTCGGGACATCCGGAGCCGTGTTCAAGACCAGCCACTCTTCCCAGTCCTTGTACTGTGCCGCTTGGTACTTCTCGAAGCTTTCCGCATCCCTCTCACTTTGCAGCCTATCCTCCTCCTCCTTGTCCTCGAGCTCCCGCCTTTCTGCACTCCGTTCTCGAAGAATCTCCCTTTCGTCCTCGCTGAGCTGGTCATTAGTAGGCTCCGTCTCCTGCATAGCCGTAGGCGCCACCACTGCCTCCAAGCGGGATTGCGGCCGTAATTCCACGCAGCTAAGCAGCATGTTCTCCGCCATTGTCACCCAAGAGTCGGGATCATTCAAGCATTCTCCCTGACGAAGCTCCGGCCCTGCCTCCCGGATCATGGCAAGTTCAGCACTCTGGACTACAACTAAGTGCTGTCAGCAACGTGGCTCAAAACGCCTTCATGTGTAGGCCGCTGACTGAGTGAATCCAGTAGCTGGCTTCACGAAGCGTGCGGTTGACTGTCGTGTGACTGCCTGGTCACGATGCGCACAGAACTGCACTACTGCGCAGCATCAGACCCGTGTGCGGCGCACTACATTGGGTGTCACTTGCGTCGCTCAAGATTATCACTCGGCGACTGACGCAAGACCTGTCTGGACGCGATTCTCGTATTCGCTGCGGCGCGCTTTCAGTTCCTTCATCAGTTCAGCATTGGGCTCCTCAGCGCGGCTGAGCCTACGATGAAGAGCCATGAGGGCGTCCTCACCCATGGTGTCAGTGAGCACCTTCAGGTCCTCTGCCGAGAGCCTGTTGGACAGATACATGATAGCTGACCGCCTTCCGCCGGTTGACGACACGACTGACGGGCGGTGCTGGCTCGGCCCGACAGCATGCTGTTGCGCAGCACCCTGCTGCTGGCGCGTTGGCGGTAGCTTTGGTGCCGGTTGCTCGCCTGGTACTGAAAGCCCTCCAGTAGTAGGGGTGTTCGCCATTGTTGGGTTAGGGTTGATCACTGGGGGAGCGGAGGGCGGGAACATGTGAGCACCTTCGACCAGGTCAAGGAGACGCGCTTCATGACTTGCGACCCTTGTAGCCAGGCTTTGGATTTCAGCTCGCACCACAGCAACAGCTGAGTCGACTTGCTGCTGGTTGTGTCCGGGCTTTCCGGCCATGGCTTTCGCCCGGGCCTTGAGTGGCTCGACCTCAGCTTTCGTGACGAAGCTGTGGGCCAACGCTTCAACGCGAGCACTAAGTTCCTTGACTGCGTTGTCAGTGTTCGTTATCTTGATGTTCACAGACTTCATCTCCTTTGTAACTTCAGTCAAGTCACGCTCGACCCTGCTTGAGTTCGCCGTGTACACCGATGCCGTTTTGTCAACGGCTCGCGGTTGCATCATTGCGGCAGCGTCCACAATCTTCATGTCGCCCTCAGGCCTGAGTGACACACTGAGGTGAGAAGCACCATTATGCATGACTGACGCAACCTTGTCATCCTGAGACAACGCAGTGAGCCCTCCTCTCTCGACTATCACTCCCGTTGCGCTTCCGAGAGACTTTATGCCCACAATCACAACACGATGCCCCTGCTCGATCCTATCATCAGTGAGGTGCGGCCTGGCATAAATTGTCATGTTGTTGATTCTCACAACAAAGCAGTTCTTCGACGCAGTCTTGTCAACGCTGCTGATAATCCCGGTCATGCTCGAGACCTGTTGGCCTTCGATGGAGCCGGCCAGAGGAATCATGAGGAAGTAAGGAGGCGCACCCCATGATTGGCAAACACCGATGTAGTGTGACTGCGGCTGGAGCTCGGCAATCTGAGGCTCAAACAGGATACTGGTTCCAAAGAGGAGTGACGCTGCAGCCTCCACTTCTTTGGGGCTGTTGAACATTGCAGGGTCAAAGTGAAACTCGCAATCGTCGACCTTCAGCATGCACAGCGAATCTTGTTTGGAGTCAGGGTTGAAGAAATCAGCAGCTTCAATCACACTGCCAGGAAGTGAGAAGGTCGGCGTCTCCGTTTGGCCTACAGCTATTTGCATAAGGTGCTCAACCACCTGGTTCGGACACTTCACATTCTGTAGGGCCTGCATCAGTGAGTGCGGGTCGCCTGAGTGTCCACACAAGGCGCGCATCAACTTAACAGGGCCGAGATTGCGAATTAGTGACGCGTGTGATGCCTTCCTGGTGCTCAGCGGCTGTGCTTGAGGGTCTTCAGGCACGCGCAGCAACTTGACGCCGATCAGATAGACGAATGGAAGAGCGACCATCTCTGCAATCATGTGCCCTATTGACGGATGCAGGAGCGCGCTGGAATCAGCTGCTTTGAATCCTGCATCTGTAAGCGCGATCAGGATCATCCCCAGGGCTGTCATCGCACCGCAGTGCGGCAGGAGCCTGACCCTCGTCGAGAAAGTCGCGTGCTTGCCTGGCGCTGCCAGCGATGCGAGCACTAGAAACGCAAAGCAAAGAAGGGCCTCCGCAACTTCCCAATTCGCAGCCTGTCTGCCAATGAAGGTTAGCCCAGAAACGGCTGAAGCTGTGTAGAGCATCAGCCATGCACTCGCGTTGTCGGGCTCGCCATTATTAGGCTCCTCATCATCGTCGTCATCGAGTGAACCTGGCTCGTCAGGGAGTTCAGCTTCACAGCTCGAATTCGCTTCGCAACCATCAGGTGTCTTACTCTCGGACTTTGTTGCGTCTGACGTGGGTGCCCTCGGAACCCTCGTGCTGCCTTGAGCCGGCTCAGGGGGTTTCTGAGAAGTCTCCGGTTGCTGCTTGTCAGCGTCACCAGCAGCATCATGCCCAGTCGCGGCGGCTTTCGCCTCACCATCCTTTACATCATCAGAGGGGTCAGAAGATGCGCGATCGTGATCTGATGACTTCGGGTCAGCCTCGGGGCGAGGGGTGTCGGTGCCACCGGTTGACGCGGTTATCGGGCTGCCACGCTTAGTCGCAGCTCCTTCGCTCCCATCAGTCTGCGCGGCGGCTCGATGAGCCGGGGCTGCACGCCCGTGAGTCGCTGATTCGGATGCCGGCGCTGAACTGAGGTTGTTGCCATTCAACGTTCTTTCTGTCCCATTGTTCTTTTGTTGGGCCTCCATTGCTGGCCGATGACGCCCTTTTGTCAAGTTCATGACGGTCACGTTGGGAAGGTTGTGCGCACCAGCTCCAGCAGCAGCCTGAGCACCGTAATCAGTGCCGGCGGCCTGGCTGCGTGCACAGTCAAACAGAAGCGGAACCACAGACATCACCGTGATGGCGAACATCATGCGTCGTATGATAGCCGCTTAGATGCTTGTAGAGGACTTGAGCCAAAATGGCTACGGGTTTAGGGTTTAGGGATTACGGTTTAGGGCTTACGGTTTAGGGTTTAGGGTTAGGTTGAGGGCTTTCGGGTTCAGAGTTGAGGAAGGGTTTACCCAAAGCCATATTTAAGAGTCAAACCAAAGCACGTGAAACTTGCAGATCTAGCGTAGAGCCAAGATCTCTCTTAATGTAGGGGCCTTAATAATTAGAATAGGGTTTAGGAGTTTAGGGGCCCATTTTGCTATATTTATACTAAGGAACCCTCCAAAATGGTATTGGCAATTATTTCGGCACCTCTGTTACCCAAACGACCCTTTCCTAGCAGCTTCTGGCACCGCCCTGTTGCGGGAGTTACTCGACAGCAAGCTTACGAACCCTACACCTTAGTGCCTAAACCCTAAAACCCGAACCAACCCTAACCGCTAAACCCTAAACCTTAAGACCCTAAAACCCTAAACCCTAAAACCCGAATCAACCCTAACCCTAAACCCTAAAACCCTAAACTCTAAAACCCTAAGCCCTAAAACCCTAAACCTTAAGAACCTAAACCCCAAAACCCAAAACCCTAAACCCTCAAACCCTAAACCCTAAACCCTAAAACCCTAGACCCTGAAACCCCGAAAAGCCGCATCAACCCCGAACCCCCAAAAACCCTAAACCTCATCCTGAAGGTTTTTGGGGCTTTGCTTACGAAGCCTTGGGATTTCAGAATTTTTTTGAACGGTTGAAACCATGGGCCCCTATGGTTGATGATATAAATCCTGCATTACCCATGATGAGGAATATAACATAATTCATAGTTTAGGGCCCTTGGAATAATGCAGGATTTATATCATCAACCGTAGTATGGGCCCTTAACCTTGGGATCCCTATATACCCACTATATACCTTATACAGATTCTTAAAGGGTCCCTAGACCCCCTCAAAAACGCCTAAGGGTCCATATTAGGGGCCCAAACTTCCAACCTTGGATTGTTAGGTCTGCCATCAACACCCAAATGCCAATATCTGCAAATTGCAAGAGCCTGAACCTCGAAACCATCATTCCGCTTCAAAACTCCAGAATCCCAAACATCAGGAGGATTCTGGTACGCTGTCGATATATTTGCAGGACTGGCGCTAGGAAGAATTATCCATAGCAGGGCAACCTTGAGCCCTGAAGCGCCTGACCCGAAACCATGCAACATACTCGAGTCACGACGATTTTGAGTTTAGGGTTTAGGGCTTCGAAACCCTAAATCGTGTCCCTAAACCCCCGAAACCCCTATAACCCTAAACCCGGTCCCGGGTGTCAGCGTCTTGGTGCCAGGCTGTGGTTGGCCGAAGTCAAGACCTCGCCGGCTCGGAGTTGCGGCTCAGACTAAGTGGAAGAGCTTTAGGGTGTAGGGTTTAGGGTTTAGGGTTAGGAAATTCTATACCCCCCCCTTGGAACCATAATAGATACAATATGTTGAATATTCTCTTGGGTTTTAGATGAACAAAAGATACAAAATTATGATAATTCCTAGGGAGACTATAGTTAGGGGATGAGGGTTCAGGGTTTCGGGGACCCGAGGCAGGGGTTCAGAGAGCCTAGCGTTGAGCTTTTTTCGACTGCTGAGGCTCAAGATCTACAGTAAACAGGGTTTAGGGTTTAGGGTCTAGGGTTTTGGGTTTTGGGTTTAGTGTTTGGGGTTTTGGGCTTTGGGTTTAGTGTTTGGGGTTTAGGGTTTGGGGTTTAGGGTCTACAGTAAACCCCACAAAGTTGGAAACTGGATTGAGGCCAAATAGTGCTGGGATTCCCTATACATTACTCTTAAGGATGGAGGCTCTGGGGTTTCCAACTTTTGGGCTTCTGCTGTAGAAGGGTTGCGGAGTTTATGGGCAGAAGCCGAAGAGTGCTCGATACATCAGGACCGGCAGTCGGATTGTGCTGAATGCTGATCAGTTCAACGAAGCCACATCTCCATAGCATGTGCACTGACGATTAGAGTTTAGGGATTTCGACTCCTTGCAAACCGAAAAACCATAACATTAACATAGAGGCTTGACTTGGGGAGCTCTTTATGTTACCAGTCCGTCAGTCAACCCCGAGGAATACCATGACTAATCGTGTAATCATCCCGGCCCTATATTCAAACCGAACTTTTCAAACTCTTCACACCAAACCTACAAGGTTCGCCCTAAACCCTAAACCTCGCACCTGTGGGTCGGGGCCATGCTCAGAAGCATATAACCCTTGCCCTCTGAACTCGATGCCCCCGAAGCCCAGACCCCAACCCTAAACTCCGTTTGAGAATTGAGGCTTTAGGAATCAAGGTTTAAACCCTCGAACCCTACACCCCAAAGTCCTGTCATGAACTCTTTGAACCCTATGCGTCAACGCCCCATCAAATCCCTTCAAAACCCTACACCTTGAGCAGCTGGATCCGAAAACCCCCTCGGTCAAGCACCAGAGCACGAACGCCGAGGTTCAACTGGCCTCAGAACTTAGCTTTGGTTGGTAGGGAATGGAAGACTGGCAGTGAAAGTAGGTATACTTGTACCCCATTCCTCCATTCCCTACTACAGTAACCAAAGGTAAGAGCAGGGGTTAGGATTTTAGGTTTCCGGTGTGCGGGTTTGACGGTTCGAGTTGGACTGAACTTCGGGTTTTCAAGTTCAACCCATGGCCTGAAGCTTAAGGGAAGGAAGTTCAGGACCCAATAGAAGAGTCGGCTTTGGTGGATCAAAGAAGCCCTAAACCTTGAACCTCAAAACCCTCAACCCTAAAAGTAAACTTGAAGGTTGAATTTCCCGACACAGGGTTTGCCTCTAGGCTAGAGCCTTCAGGCCTAAAGCTTCTTGGCTGCTGGCATTGAAGTGGTTGGCCTCCCCACTTCAACTTCAAAGATATTTAACAGCTTTTGTAGTGTAGTTTAGAGTTTAGGGTAGTGGGCTTTGAAGTAACCAAGGAGAAAATGTGTAGGTTTATATCTCATGATGGTCTATCTAAGTAACAGGACCCCAGAAAAAAGTTATGGTACTCCAAAGCACAGTCTAGCAGCTTTTGTGTGATGTAATATTGGGAGTGTTGAGCTTCAAGGTTGCGAGGTTGTTCGGGCCTGAGTTGCGGGTCTAGGCGCAGGATCTGGAATCTAGAACGAAGGCTGAAGTTTGAGGGTGCAGGGCTTGATGTCAGGGTCAGCACCATTCACAAGTCACCACTCTGCTATACGGACCTTAAGAGTTAGCATTGGGTTTTTGGGTACACTGTCATATCGCATATACTACGGAATCACCCCAAACTACGGAATCCTCTGGACTAGTGCATTTATTCAGGCTTCTGAGGTCGTCGCTCACCACTGCCGGCACAAAGCGGATAGGGGACCTGAACTGAAGCCAAAAAACACCCTCATCAAAGGGATCCTATACCCAGAGACTCCAAAACCCCTTAATTAAGGAATATACCTGAAATTATGTTATATTCGGAACCCTAAAATGATTTAAGGTATATTCCTTAGTTAAGGGGTATTGGAGTCTCTAGCTACTGGCATCTGTATTTAGAGACCTGCGCATATTATCATATTATGTGGAGGCGATAAGAACCGAGGTCTGCCATGCAAAAAGGCCTCGGACGGACTGCAACACCGCTCCGATTAATGCAGGAGCCTCTATACTTTCGTCAGAGTAGGGTTTTGGGATGCCCTGGGGCGTATTATGCTATATTCTAGTATACTTACAGGAAAGCACCCTAAGAAACACGACTGGTAACTTAACTAGAGAGCTCGGAAATTCAAAGAAGCTAAAACCTGCGACGAGTGGAAAGACTCAGGCACCTCTCAAATTCAGAAACACTGCTGTAACATGGGTTTAGGGTTTACGACGGTTTAGGGCCCTCTCAGTCTGAGATAACGATCAAGGGATCCCCCGGAGCTTCGGTTTGAGGTATTTTCGTGCAGAGTACCGGGTTTAGGATGTCAAGAATCCGTGCTCCAGGGAGACAAAACCAACTGACACTGTCACGCAAAACGTCTCCATGTCCTTAGCTGCTGAGTTCAGAAGCCCCCCCCAAAAAAAAGTCACACTTTTAGTTTTAAAGTGGTAATATTATCCCAGCAGTTGTAAAGTGTATCCACTCAGCTACTACTACTGTCTGGTTCTTAGTAAGGCAGGGGGGAATGGATCCCTATGATAGTCCAAGGGTCCCTATAGTAGTCCCTATAACCCAATCCCCCATTCCCTACGAAGAACCAGACAGTCTAGGCTGAGCGACCGGCCGGGAAGACACTGTTCCGATTGCCGGCCCTTCGACGTGCACCTTGGCCCAGCGAGGCATATGGGAGTTTCCGAAAGTTAGGGGCACCTTTCAAGGGATCCCTCAAGAGTTCGTTAAAGGCATCTATAAGGGTTCTTTAAAGGGGTATCGGGATTCTCGGATGTCTTCTACTAGACCCAAGAGTAACCTAGGAATAAAAAGGGTGCCCTTTTTGGTTTAAAGGGGGTTATAAGAGACACTAAACCCCAGAAAAAGGGAATAAGGGCCAACTCTGGGTCCTACATTAGTGACTCGAGCAGTGAAGCTTGGGGTTCGGCAGTTCTTTGAGGTTTTGGGCTTTGGGTTTCGGGTTTAGGGTTTAGGAGCTTCTGGTTTAGGAGTCTAGGGTTTAGGGTTTAAGAGTTTAGGGTTTAGGGTTTTCGTTTCAGCGCTTCAGGTTTTATTGCTTACGCCACATCAAAATCATGTCTACAGTGTTCTGGAACCCTAAACCTCCATGGCCCTAAACCCTAGACCCTGGTCCCTAAGAGATTCATCACTGAAAACAACTTTGAGATGGTGGGGCTAGACATGCAAGGTCGTATACTGCAAAACCGCTAGAACTGTGAGAAGGCAGTGGAGCAATGCCCAAGTGGCTGCTGAAACACTGTTGGAAAGTTGCTGTCCAAGATCTTGGAGTTGCTACTGAAGGTGCCGAACCTAAGTCAGTTTAGGCCTAGTGACTCCCTCATTCGGGAAGGTGCAATCCAAACAACGAAATACCTCCCGCGCGTTTCTCCGATCAGCTCCGAAAGGGTTGGAGACCTGCAAGCAACTAAACCCTAAACCCTAAACCTTAGAAGGGGCCACCACCCTGTAATAGTGGTATTATAGGAATATAATTGGGCCCTAATATTATCCTTCTAGTCACTATTACAGGGTGGGGGCAGCTTCTAACCTAAACCCCACAAACCCTTAACCTAGAGTCCAAAGTTGAACTGAGTGCAGAAAGGAATGCCAATGTCTCCCTGGACCTGAACGCAAATCTATGCAGCTACTTGGGGTCGGGGCTTTAGGCTGTCAGGTCTTTGGCCTGAAGTGTTGGAGCTATGGGCGTCATCGAGATATGTGTTTCAAGGCTTCTGGGTTTGTGACAAGGCACTTGAGGCTGTAAGGCATCTTTTCTGAGCACGCAATGCTACCACTCGTGCCCATTTTGTTACAGACAGATACCTTGACATAGACCTCTAGTCAATCTCGTCAGACCTCGTGTCCGAAATAAGGGTTGTGATCGGCGATATCATCTCCGGTCACCAAGATGCCCGTCTCGTTGTAGTAGTGCCACAGCTGACCAAGATGAGCATCAAGGCTGTGATAGTTGTCCGCTGCTGTCTCAAGTCGGAATGTAGTGTTCCCGATATCGAAAATGAGATGGTTCTTCCTGGGATGAACGGTCAGCGTGCTTACTCAGAACACACGAGACAAGACGAGACGAGACAGACAAAATTAGATCAGACCACACCGGAGACCAGCACCATACAATACAAAACACGCATACGTACGTATGCACACGAGTGTTATACAAGCGTTCATCGCCACTAATACACAAGCACACATATATATATATATATATATATATATATATATATATATATATTCAAAGTAAATATGTATATATATATATATATATGTATACAGATGAGGCTGGGATCACGGACTGTGTATCTATTAGCTGGAATAAGTAGTGTGCAGAACCTGAGGCAGTCAGGCAGCACTGGCATATCAGTTCTCATGCCAGATAAGAAGACTAGAGCTGAAAAGCCCTTGCCAACATGCTGGGTTTGCGCATTTGACTTAGACTCTGACGTCAGAAATTTTATGGGGAGTGAGAATGCTGTACATGGTTAGCGTGGTAGTAGAGCACGAAAACCTTCAAACTCAGTGGCACAACCATACAACACTGCATCACATTCCCGCTCCAAACAAACGACTAGTCGGATGTAGTTTCGGCAAACTGATGGCTAGGTTGTGTTGTGACATGCAGACTACCGCGACTTAACCAGTCCAACAAGCTCAGGACGAAGGAGGATTCCCTCCGATCCCGCAAATAGCGTTTATGGCTTAGGGTCCAGAGTTTCGGCTTTAAGGTTTAGGTGTTAGGCTTTCGGATGCAAGTATCATCTTCTTGAATGTCGAGCGAAGCCAAGTGTGCGGAATCGTCCACCCGATTCCATGGACGACACGTGAACTGCGCGACCATTGCACCTAGGCACACCCATACAGATCCACATGAACGTTTGTACATCTGAAACACCGGAAAGAGCACCTAACCTGACAGTTCAAGTCCTACGTAATTACGCGAGGCGCAGTGGCGGGGCTCCCGAAACACCTCATCACTTTAGGGGCACACGCCGCACTGTGGTGTGTGGCAGGGGCATGGTTTCGAGAACACTGGACTGTGACGGCAGACAAACTAGCCCGGGAGAGTGTTGAAAACGCACGGACTGCCGTGGGAGCCGAGCCGCACCCCAGAATGCACGGGGCCCTAGTGGCCCCTTTTGATTGAATCACCCTCTAGACCCAAGAGTAAGCCAGGCATAAAAAGGATGCCCTTTTTGGTTTAAAGGGGCCTTATAAGGGAACCTGAACCCTAAAAAAGGGAATAAGGGCCTACTCTGGGTCCTAGCCCTTTAAGCAATTTGGGGGTTCGGGCGCAGAGCTTTTATTCTCAGGTGGGGGCATTGGGGTTTCCGGTCTCGGGGCTTGGGCTTGATCGAGAGCCCTTCCGCCATTACGACGATCAACAATAAGTTTGAAGGGTTCCTTTAAGGGTTTCTTTATCTGAATCCTTAAAGGGGCCCCTAAAAGAACGGCGCTAGCAAGAAGCTACCACTCGGTCACGGGTAAAAGTACGCGAGTCTTTGGAGTTCAGGGCCATGGCTTGAGGATGCAACGCTTGGTTTGTGCATTCCAGGCGTACTTCATACAGTCGCCGCCCCACCTACAAATCTAAGGGATCTATTCGGATTTACAAGGGTTTACGGCGAAGGGCTTTAGGGCTTAGGGGTTTCGGGCTTTGAGAGTCTAGGGTTTAGGGTCTAGGCCGCAAGCTAACCGTCCCCTCAGTTTATGTCGATAACTCTCAGCACGCATATTTGAGAATCTAAATGCACCAGCGATTTTCGGGGGGTGCTCAGGATTTCACGAATGTACTGTATGGTTTAAGGTTTAAGGCTTTAGGGTTTCATGGTTTCGAGTTTACGATTTAGGGTCTCCAGGGAAAGTTGCAAACCTCACAGACTGATAGAAGAAGGTTTAGGGAATAGTAGGGTCTATTTATGAATGCCCCTACGCGGTCCAACATGTAGCTCCCGGGATTAGAGTTTAGGGTTGATGGTTGTTTTCTGTGGAAGGGGGAGGGCAGATCAACCACGAAGCCAAGGAACATTCCCGTAGCCCAAGAAGGTGACCATGTCTCCTCTGGGTTCTTGTTAAGGGACATCGTTAAAGTTACCAGAATAAGGAAATCCCTATTATTTACTGTAGATCCCTACTATGGTAACTTAAACCCTAAACCCTTAAAGGAGCCCTTATAGATCCCGCGAAGGAACCCTTGTAGAGTCCCAGTATGGTAGAGGAAATGTAAGTTCCTGAATAGGAGTGTAGTCCTTCGTTCTCGATTCGCAAGCCCCCTCTCGGCTTCACGTACTTCTGCATGGCGTCGACAAAGCCTGCCGGGTGCAAGCGGATGAGGGCACAGGCTTCGGGCTTCAGATTTTAAGCTTCAGGGCTGAGGGTTTAGGTTTAGCATTGAGCATTTAGCATTTAGGTTTGGGGTTTAGGGTTTAGGGTTTAGGCTGGTCTGCGCGGCTTCGGGCCGTGATCAAACGTGTAGGGTTCAGGGCTGTAGGCTTCACAGACGGCGCAGCTTTAACTTGGAAAACTCTGAACCCCGAACCGTAGACCTCCAAAGCCTCTGCACTCTACGGTTTAGGGTTTAGGGTTGAGGGTATGAGGATTGAGGGGCTGCAAGGCAAGGCTTTGGAGCCGAGGCGATTCTTGCCGGTCTGTCGCAGCAGCAGCAGCAGTTGTTGCGGTGATACGGTTGATGATAAAAATCCTGCATTACCTTAAGGACCCGAAACTATCAGAATTATGGTATTTTCCTTATAATGGGTCATGCAGGATTTATATCATCAACCGTAGCAGGTTGGTAGCAGGGAGATGAGGAGCAGGACCGCCATCAGTGGTCTTGGCACAGCAACACCAACATACCCATTTCCACCACCGCAGTGGCAGCAATGGCAGCTGCAATAGGGGCATTGCAGGCAGCAGAAGAAAACATGCTTGATCTTATCAAAGGGGAAAAGGAGGGACCCTTAATGGGGACCCCTACCCTATAATGGGCTATATAATGGGTATATAATAGCTATATTAACTAGACCCAAGAGTAACCCAGGCATAAAAAGGATGCCCTTTTTGGTTTAAAGGGGCTTATAAGGGAACCTGAACCCTAAAAAAGGGAATAAGGGCCTGGGTCCTAGTTAAGGGTATATACCTAGGGGTCCTTATTAAGGGTCCCTCCTTTTACCCTTCGATCTTACGAAGCAGGACACTCAAGCGAAACCTGAGTGTAGCAATGGCTACTCCCGTTGCCAGCAGCAAAAAAATCCGTCAGAGTACTGCTCGAATAAACAGTTTAGGGTTTAGGGGTTTAGGGGTTTAGGGTTTAGGGGTTTAGGATTTCGGGTTTAGGGTTTAGGGAATAACCCAAAGACTCCAATGTCCCTCAATTAAGGAATATACCTTAAATTATGGTAGGATCCGTAATATGATTTAAGGAATATTCCTTGATTCACGGGTATTGGAGTCTCTGGGAAACAGTACAAGTAATAACCGCCAAACCTTTGTCAAAAGAAGACGTGATGGCCGGCTCTGTACCAGGGTTGAGGTTCAGCCTAAACTCTACACCCCAAACACCCTAAGCCCAAAGGAAAGGGAGGGTTCCCTAAACCCTACACCCCAAAACCTGAGTCTCCACACCCTAAGCCCAAAGGGTTTCAGCCTAAACTCTACACCCCAAAACACCCTAAGCCCAAAGGAAATGTAGGGTTCCCTAAACTCTACACCCCAAACACCCTAAGCCCAAAGGAAAGGGAGGGTTCCCTAAACTCTCTGAGTGTCCACACCCTAAGCCCTTAGGGTTTAGGGTTTAGGGGATGCTCTCTTTGACAGAGGGCCTTGGTTGCCCGGTATGGCGGAGCCCAGCACAACGGAGTACACCTTCTTCCCCAGACTCAGGAAGCTTCGGCGGGTGTGGGATCTATTTAGACGCTGCCCCCACCCTGTAATATAAGGATTATATTAGAGCCCTATTATATTCCTATTATACCACTATTACAGGGTGGGGGCAGCTTCTAAGGGATCTGTTGTGTGTGGTTTGTGGGGTTTAGGGTTTCGGGTCTAAGGTTTAGGGTTTAGGGTCTAGGGTTGAGGGTTGGTTTGGGGTTTGGGGTTTAGGCCTTGGCTTCCAGGGTTTGCTGTGGCAGCAGTATGTTTCATGTCCTTGAACCAGAGGGGGTCACAGTCTGGGATGCCGCTTTTCGAAAGTCCTGAAAGGTTTTCTGTGTCTTAAGGTCAGATTAGGATAGCCGCAGCAATAGGTGCAGCAGTGGCAGGAGCCGGAGACAGAAATCATCCAAGCCGGTCAACCTAAACTCAAGTCACCGAGCCCGAATCAAAACTTGTCTTAACATAGCAGCACCACACGAAACTCCACTTCCACCGAAACCACAAGACAAACAAAGCAACAAAAACCCTCTGTCCAGATACTACACATTGACATCAGTGCAAACACCACACCGTCTGCCTGTGAACTCCTGCTGTGAACAGCAATGTTCAGAGCAGATATGGCGGACATTGCACCACCCAAGCTATGCCCGATGCTTACGCACCACTTCCACACACCTTGACTGAAAGAAAAGTTCCTCTCTGATCATCAAAGAAACACGCTATACCTTCACATGCTTACAACACGAACTTGGCAACTCGTTTACAATTAAAAGCCAAAGCACCAGAGTAAAGGAACATAGCGAAGGGCTGGTGGAATGAAACTCCTGGGACGCCCCAGGAGGTCAATATCTTCTCCACAGCCTCCATGCTGAACATGTTCATACGCAGGTCCACGGAGCGTTTATGCCGCATGAAGCCACGATGAACTTCCACGCCCTTCAAGAGATCGGAAAGCAAACGAGTGTCGCGGAACAAGGCTTCAGGCTCACTCTTGAGGTTTGCCTGCCAGTCTTTTTTGTTCGTGGATCCTTTGTAGCAGAGAACTACACCCACCCCTCCTTCAACTTTGACCAGGTATGCCACCAGATGTGCGGCATCATCAACCCTGGCGCTGGCATGAAACCAGCTTTTGAACTGGAACTCGAGCATTGAAATTTCGGTATCGTTCCCGAAAGTGTAAGCCCGCACAGAATAGCCTTAGTTGCCAAGGTTGCAAAACTTCACTTGCTAGAATTCCATTAGTCCGAACGATTAAAGCCTGAGCCTGGAAATCGATTACAAGGAACCGTGGGCATCATTGCGACCATACGCCAGCATAGCGAAGCGAATTGCAAGAGATGCAATGGGCCTTAGTTGCTGAGTTCATAAGCTGCCAAAGTGTGCATTTTTAGTTTTATAGTGGGTAATATTATCAAAAAAGAATGTAAAGTGTATCCAACCCTAAACCCTAAACCGTACTCAGGGGCTCTTCTGCCGGACCGATACCATAGAGGTCGCCGGCAGATGACTGGTGGAGTTCGGCGAGAGCCTTTCCAGGGTTCCTCTAAAGGGTTCAATTTAGGGTTTAGGGTCTAGTGGGTTCCTTTGAAGGGTTCCCTTATAGGGTTTAGGGTTTGCTTTTAAAGTTGGGTTGGTTCACTCTTTGCATGTCGGCAGGGTTTGGGGTTTGAGTTTAAGGGTTTAGGGTTTAACCCGGACCGGAAACACAAGCACGACACCCTCAAAATCCCAAACCTGAACACGAAACCCTCAACCCCACAACCCAAGATGAGGCTCAAGCAAGGTGTGAGTGTACGACCTTCGGGAGGATGCTGGAACCTTTGGGAAAACCCTACACACTAGGCATCCCGAAACCCTGAAACCTTCATGCTTTCTGTAACCCCCTTGGGCCCACAAACAAATTATGTAACAACTTCTTGAGTTCATATCCCTAAACCCTAAACCCGAAGCCCTAACCCTAAATCTTCCACCCTGAGCCGTAAATCTAAAGCCGTAAACACTGATCACTAAACCCTAAACCCTACACCCAAAGCAGATCCGAGCTTTAGTCAGCCCAGGAGCATCCCTCAGAGATTCGGCCTCGCGAACAGTTGGTATCGTGACCTTCTGGGTTGCAGTTTTCGGGCTCTGAAAAGTATTTATGAATAAGAACCTCTGTAGGAACCATAATGGAAATTAAAAAAGTTTCCCAAATTGCCACCTAGCCTTGCTTCTTTCAAAGGAGCGTGGTTCAAGTTTCCATCACCAGAATCATAGTGGCTACTATCTGTACCCGTGCACCCTAAACGCCAGTTCAAAACCAGAGTATCTACGATCTTACCTTAAGTATGGTAAACTTAAACTAGGGTCCTGAACAAGAACTCAGGAGCATTGTCGGTCGTGATGCAATCAGGGTCTGATGAAGATGTAACCAAGGAGTTCGCAGACGGATCGTCCTCCGCGATTTGGTTTCAGAATTTCTTGATCGTTTCGGATTTGCTCGGAGCGTTTAGAGGGTTGAAGCTTTCAGGCGTGTAAGGTTTGGAAGGTTTTGGGTTCGGGGTGTAGGGGGCTCTTGCGTTCAGGCTTTCTGGTTTGTGGCTTTTAGGGCAGAGAGTTAGGGTTTAGGGTTTAGGGGTTTTAGTGCTTAGGTTCACTGTTTAGGGTTTAGGGTTTTGGGTGTAGGGAGCTTTCAGCGGCCGTAGAAGGAGTTTGAGTTCGCATCTTCAACCAAACTTTTCCCCAAGATGGTAACCCTCTGAACACTAGAGATAGCCCCCTCCCATGAACCTGCAATCATGAGGTTGCTGATCCATGTCTATACTGAACTTAGAACCCTAGCAACAATTGTAATTTTAGCTGTTTCTTAGGAATTATGATAACCACAAATTAGCAATTAATTCTAAGTACCCCTAAGTTTCATACAACAGATGCAGTTTTGACCGGGACAGCCTCACAAAAAAATGCTTACTTCGATCACCAACAGCACAGAGACCCTTCAGTATGCTTTTTCCAAACTCCAACCTCCTTCGTTGCCACCGGCTTACGGCCCGATTACTACCCACTCCGGAAGGTTTAGGATTTAGGGTTTAGGGTTTAGGGTTTAGGGTAGTAATCAAGTTGGACGGTCCTGTTGAACGCGCTTGCCCGCAGCCCAGCCCAGCAGAAACAAAGACAAACTACGACGCAGCATGTCGCCAAAGCTACATGGGAGTTTCCGAAAATGGGGGACCCCAATATAGCACCCTAAATAGTAGGATCCCTTGTATAAGGACCCCAAAGTCAGGTACCCCTAATTTTAGGAAGCCCTAAACTCTAAACCCTTTATAGAACCCTTGTAGATCTCTTTGAGGAACCCTAGAGGTACCCCTAATTTTCGGAAACCTCTATTCGAGCAAGGTGGCTGCGGAAGTGTGAGCTTGCTCGGGCTTTTGGGTTACGTTCGAGGATTTGGGGTATAGGGTGTAGGCAGGGTTTAGGGTTTAGGGTTTATGGTTTAGGGTTTAGGTTTATGGTTTAGGGTTTATGTTGAAATGCTTCTCACTGCATGCCCAGGTATCAGGTTAGACAGGTGTGTAGTCTGCTTGAAGGGATTGCCGGCACTTGTATAGTTTCCTTCAGGTAGGCTTGTACATGTGTGTTTCCTGTATCCTTTGGCTTAGGGGAAGGCTGCGTAGGAAAGCCTCTTGAGCCATGTGTACTGTAACCAACAACTTGTAAAGCTGTACAGGTCGTTTGTTGGTTTGTCGGTTCTCTTGTTGCTTCGTTGAGATCGTGAGTCGCCTCTGCGCCCAGCCATAGAAAACATTCTGCGTGAGCTTCGCTGCAGGGTATGGCCACCCAGGGTGAACACCTTCAACAGGTGATGAGCCCAACGCCTGGGCCAGAAGCAACCGGAGCGGTGGCTTCTCCGGCCTCTCTGCCTGGAGTGCGGGGAGGCGGGGATGCACCGCAGACTACAGTGAACGGAGTTGGAGTGCCATCGCCCTCTGGGCTTGCGCAGCCTATTGGGGATGGAATCCAGCAAACTATGATGGATGCGTCGTCGGGGCCATCGACTTCCACAGCTGGTCCAGTGCTATCCCCTCAGCTGCCACAAGAAACTGTTGGAACAGCCGGTCAACCGAGAGTTTCAGCAGTCGGTAGGACAGGAGGCGATGGAACACTAGGCCAGGTTGGAGGCTTGGGCACAGCTGGCGTTACGTATGAAGCAGTATCTACCACGGAGGTCGCCGATGCGAGTGGGGTGCATGGAGATGCAACTGCAGTGACTCAGGGTTTCAGTGTGGCCACCGAAAGTGGAATGGCTAGCGCTCAGATCAATGTTGCCGCAGGCGTCTCAGGGTACAACCCATCTGCAGCGAATCCTGGAAGTAGTGCTGAGGGCTTTGAAACGCCCAGATCAACGGCGTACGGGGCGTCAGCGGTCATGCAGACTGGGGCTCAGGCTTTTGCTAGTCAGTTGCTAGGAAGAGTGCAGTCTCTGTTTGGTGGCGCGGCGAACGTACAGCCACTGCCGCAAGGGTGGGCTCCCAGTCCACTGACTTCTCCTCCAAGGCCGTCGCGACCACTACAGCCCCTCGAGAGAGGAGGCCGCGTCCTGCAAGATGAGTGTCAAGTGCCGATGCCGTTGTTCACTGGTGCCAACGCGCAGCAGCTTGCTGCCATGGAGCAAAGAGCTCCCTTGCTCTACGGGTCCGGGTCTCCGGACAGGCCTCCGCACACCGAGTCCTCATCTATTCCGCATGATGCGATTCAGGCAGAAGTCGCGCGACAGCTTGATGGGTTGAAGCAGCAACTGCGAGCTGAGCAAGAGAGAGCTGGTCGTGCTGAGGCCGAACTCTCGAGGATTCGGTCTCAGCAGGCTGGTGAAGTTGAGGCTACGGCGTTGCAGCAGGTGGGTACTAGGGAGGTTGGCTTTAGTGGGTTTGGTGATAGTGGGTTCGGTTCGCATCCTGTCGCCAACACTGGGGTTGGATTTGCCCCTTCTTCATCCTCACCGCCTCCTCCTCCGCCTCCTTCCGCTCCCGAGCCTCAGGGCTTCGCTGGTTTGTTCTCAGGGCTCCTTGGTTCCGGTGCGCGGTCTTCCAGCCCTGCACCGCAGAGGCCACAAGCAGAACCCAGAGGCACACTGCCAGCAGGAGCCGCGAGTGCATCAGGACCCACAGATCGTGAGATACTGATTGCTGGGATGCATCAACTTCAAGATGCCATGTCAGAGATGCTCAAGGGATCTCGTGCCGAACGCGATGGCGGCAATTCTCCCACCAACCCTGAAGCTGTTAAGCCAGGCATCTCGAGTTTCCCAGCTTTGGCAGAGCTCACTTCGGATGAAGGGTCTCTTCTGTACCAAGATTGGTTAGTTGTGATTGGGGGTTTGGTCGGTGATGTTTCGGACACAGCAGCAGAGTGGTGGCGTCAGGTTTTGGGTGTGGTTGATACGGCCTATGGGGTTTGGATTTCGTCATCACCCTTGGATAGGCTAAAGGTTGAGCCCGTTGTACCGGCTGAGTTGCTTCAAGGGCGATGGGCGCGTGTCAACTTTAGGATCTGTAGTATGCTTATGGCGGCAGTCCCCGAGTCTATCAAAGCAGACATTGTGGCCCGCAAATGCAATCAATCAGCTCCTTCCATCCTTTTCCGTTTGCACACCACGTACCAACCAGGTGGAGGTTCAGAAAAGGAGGTTATTCAGAAGAATCTCATGCAGCCTACTCCAGCATCTGATCCCTCCTCAGCCGTGAAGTCTTTGCGTGAGTGGATTCGTTGGTACAATCGCTGTGAAAGTTGCAACATGTCACCTCCGGACTCGACCATTTTGTCCAAGAGCCTCACTACCATCACTAGCCAAGTTTTGGCGCAGCATGAAGAAGCGAAGTTTCGAACGTTTATGCTTCGTTCCATGTTAAAAATGGATGCTCAACCAACTTCGTCTGCAGTCCTGGAGTACCACAAGCACTTGCTTGCAGAGATGGAAGCCCTTGCAGTCTCTAAGGCCACAGGTGTGAGTGCCCCTAAGGTTCGAGCTGTAGGCACGCCCAGTCCGGGAACATCTCCAAAGGCCAGTGGGCAGCCGCAGGCTTCAAAGCCCTGCAAGTTTTTCATGGGTACTTCGGGGTGTAGGCGGGGTCCTAAGTGCACGTTTAGCCACGACATGTCAGGACTTTCTCGTCAGGAGCGCAGCAAAAAGTGCTTAGCATGTGGCTCTGAGGCACACCGCCAAAAGGACTGCCCGGTAGCTGGAGGAAGCCCAAAGGGGAAAGGACAGCCAGGTGGAGGAGACACCAACAATGCTGCAGGCCACAGGCCTACAACGGCTGATCAGGCGTCTACTGCAATCCAGCCGGGCGCGAGCCCAGGCCGAGCGGAGGACTTCACAGCGTTTATGCGCATGATGTTTGCAGCTGCCAGTTCTTCCGAAGCCTTTCCTCCTGCATCCACCCCAGCCGCTCCCGCGCAGCCTCCGGCGATTGAAGACAAACCTGCAGCACAGGAGGAGCCTAAAGCGAGCATTAAGACCATCCATCTCACAGCCATTGAGCCTGGGCAGGTTTTGGAAGTAGATGGTAGTCCTAGTTTTTTGGCTTTGGTAGACAGTGGGGCCACTCATGCCCTTCGCGCTGCAAGTTCCGAAGCTGAATGGGCTAGTGCGCAACCCGTTGTCGTGTCACTGGCTGGAAAGGAGACTTCGGCTATGCGTTTGTCTGCTGCTGGTACTCTTCTGTTGCCTCCCACATCTAGTGCCCAAACCATCGTGCCGCTGGGTTCTGTCATCCAGCAGCTGGGGTATCGTTTGGATTGGACTGCCTCGCGATGCCGTTTGATTGCTCCTTCGGGTCGTGCCTTTCGCTTGAGGGTTAAAGGTGGGTGTCCAGAGATCATGGAATCAGAAGCCTTGGTGCTAATCAGCAAGCTAGAAGAAAAGCGGCTAGAGGACTTGAAGTCTCTGGAGGCGAATGTGGCCGAAGGTACCTCTCGCATCCGAGCTGTCAAAGCCTTGATGTCAAAGAGCTGGTGGGATCACATGCAGGACTATGTGAGCCTTGGATCTACCAATTCAGCCCAACTAGCGTTGCAGGCCGCGCCTTTCTTGGCAGATGTTCCCCAAGCAGCTTTGCAGGGACTTGTTGAGGATGTTGCTCAGGTTTCAGGATGGGAGCTCCTAAAGGGTTTGACGCATCTCAATCGGCGTCGCCGTCGTGCATTGCTCAATGCCCCAGAGTGGATTGTTCATCTGTACGCTGGAGCCCCAGGCCCTAAACCCTTTTCGCACCTTGAGTCCAAGAATGTGGCTGTTCTGGAATTGGACATTACCAGAGGCTCAGACCAAGATGTGCTACGCACTCCTGCTTGGCGCGCTCTAGTTTGGGGTGCCGTCCACGGCAAAGTGTCGCATCTTCTTGGTGCTCCACCGCGTGGTACGTTTGACACACATGCTCATGGGAGTAGCGTTGTCCCACCTGTGCGCGGGCCATTGGACTTATATGGCCTTCCAGATTTGTCAGCAGCACAACGGTCGAAGGTTGATCGTGAAACGGCTTTGCTTTGCCGACAGATTTGGTTGCATGCTGTGGCGACTGCAGGTCGCAAGGTTAGGCCGCCAGCTGGAGTTACTAGGCTTGAGGTTGGCTTTCTGCTTGAGCACCCGATGCTTATTGATCGCTATGTGCCTCCTTCGCATGCCTTGTTTGGTCAGGTCCCTAGTTTTTGGAATACTGGACTTTGGAATTCCTATGCCGATGAAGCAGGGTTGTTTGAAGTTCATGTCTACAAGGGGGATTTAGAGCATGTGATAAGTAGGCCTACGACCTTAGGCACGAACTATGGTGATTTGCAGTACCTAGAGACCCTAAGCCTTGACAAGGGTTTGCGTGGTGTCACTGTGCAGGCAGCCGCTGCAGAGCCTGAGAGTGAGAGCAGTGGCATGCCTCATCTGCATCGCAAGTCCCATGATTCAGCTCGATGGGCCCCTGGTTTTGCCCAAGCCGTGAGCATGAGCATCCAAAACTGGTCTAGGTGGTTCCGCATTGCCAAAACAAAGGCAGACGAACAGGCTTGGAGGGATCATGTGAAGAATAATCACCAACCGTTTCGGAAAGACTGTAGTGTGTGCATCAGAACTGCCGCCTCAGGACGCCGCCACGTTGGTGTGACTCACCCCTCACAGTTTACTCTGTCTGCGGATGTCTGTGGACCTCTGAAGGTGCCAGGTGCTGACCCGGAAGGTAGGTCAAAGGCGCCGAAGAAGTTCAAGTATTTTCTAGCTGCTTCGTATCGCTTTCCTCGTTTGCACGGCATGCCCGAAATTCCAGACCCCTTAGATGAGGTAGATCTCTCCAAGGAGGAGCCGCTGGACGATTTCCTTGAGGGTGCAGGTACAGGGCTAACTGAAGAAGAAGCGAGGGATATCTTAGAGAATCTTAGTGAAGATGATGCCCCACCTCTTCCGCCTCCGCCACATGCTCCGGACGACGGTTCCAGCCCCTCTAAAGAGGAGGCCGAGAGCCAAGAAGCAGAGGAGGAGGAAGATGGAGAAGAGGCTCAGGAGGAGGAAGCTGACGACGAGGAGGAGGCACTGCCAAATCGCGGTCCTCAAGAAGGGGATTGGGAGTTTGAGTATTCAGACCTCAAGGAGCCAGTGCAGTCTGACAGGCTCATGTTCTGCGTTCCGCTGTTTGACAATAAGTCGCCTTCCGTCCTTGAAGCCCTTCAAGAAATTTACCTCTACTTGCGGGCACTCAATCTTCCAGTCTTGCGTTTGCATACCGATAGGTCGCGTGAGTTCATGAATAAGGCCACTCGCAAGTGGTTTGCAAATCAGCTCGTGAGGGTCACCACAACTGAGGGTGATGCGCCAGCCCAAAACGGCTCAGCAGAGCGCACCATCAGGTGGCTTAAGACTCGGGCACGAACTCTACTGCGAGCTGCTGATTTCCCGCCGCCCCTGTGGGCATGTGCAATGCGAGCTGCTGCAGCACAGCAGAGGTCTGAGGTACTAGGTATGGCCACGAAGCTTGCAGCGCCTTTTGGTGCTAAGTGCCTGGTGCGCGTGAAGGCCTACACGTCTGTTGCAGCTGCTAAGGGCGAGATTGCCGAACGGTGGATTTCAGGTCGGTATGCGGGTTTATCTCCAACGGTTAATGAAGGTCATTTGGTGTACAGGGATGATGGCAAAGGCAATGGGTTCACACAGTCGCTGCACGTGAGAACTAAGGTTGTTGAGCCTCCTGAGTGCCCTGAGCAGTTTGAGGGCGAGTCTGTCCCTGTAAGGCGTCGCGTTGTAGGAAAGTCCCCGCCAGAAGCAGAGCTGAGAGCTGCCCAGCTCGGCTCATGGACGTGGTCTGAGCTTGAAGCTGGCGCAAAGACTTTGCTGCAGGAATGGGATCCTGAGGCTGCCAAGAACCTCCTCATGCAAGTTTGCCAAGCCTACCCCGAAGAGCAGTATCAAGCTGGAATGTTCCGTAGGGGAGGGATAGTAGGCTGTATGCGATCGACTTGGAGTAAGCCGTGGCTTGCCTCACTGTGCGCGCGCCTGTTGCAGCATCACGCACCTGATGCTACCTTCACGTCGGTGTGTTTGTCCAACTCGTGTCAAAAGGACATTCACACTGATTCTTCCAACCTTCCGGGAACTACAAACCTCATCCTACCAGTGTGTCTTCCTAAGCGTGGGGGCGATCTTTGGGTTGAGTTAGGTAGTGGGGATGTTGTTAGGGGGTCTATTGTAGAGCACACTGATGCACGAGGTCGCAAGCGTCACGGTGTGGTGCACAGACTTGAAGAGGATGAAGTTTTCGAGTTTGATCCTAAGCGGCATCATTTCGTAACTCCCTTCAAGGGCACCCGCGTCGTTGTTATAGGCTACACTTCCGACGTGCTTGGAAAGGCCGAAAAAGATGACCTTGACGGCTTAGCAGATTTGGGATTTCCTCTCCCAGACTCCGCCTATCTCCAGGCCCCGCGTCTGTCTCAAGTACAGGAGGAGGAGGAGGCCACTGAGGCTCATGAGATCCCTATCCATCAACACCCTAGCTTCCCGGAGAGCCAACCCGTCAACAAAGGTGGTGGTTGGCAAGAGGTCTTTCCAGTTGCAGATGGGTTTGTAGACTTCGCTGTGAACTGGTCGTGTTCGTATCGGCCAGTTGCCCCTGTATGCAGCCCCTCTAAAGAGGAGGCCGGACCAGAGCAGGAGCAAAGACCCGTTGAGTTTGATGAGGCCTGGCCGGTTACTGTGTCTTGGGACATGTATGTTCCGCAGGAGCCCATGAGCGATGCCGCAAACGCCAGCAACTGCAGTTTGAGGGTGCTTAAGGTTGTAGAAAGTGGTTCGCGTAGCTCGCTAGAGGAGGAGGGTTTCGTAAGCGAAGGTAGACCCGTAATTCCCTACCGCCTGTGCAAAGCCGAACCGACGTTCACGAAGAACATAGAACACCTTCTAAGCAATCTAAGCTCACCTCTGCAAATCGTTCACACTGTAGACCCCGCAGAAGTCGCACTCAATCCAATCCCTTGGATTCCGTCCATTGAGAAAGAAGTAAAGGCCATTGAGCATGCTGTGCTCAGACTGCGCCCTTCAGACCCCAGGCAGGCCGAGTACTTGAGTGATCCTCGACTGCAGGTGGTACCTTCCAAGTTTGTGTTCACAGTGAAACCGCCCGACCAAGGGGCAGCAGCTGTTGGTGACACTGGGAAGCTTGCGCTCACTCAGCCCGACAACAGTACAGAGGCCCTTCAGGGCGCTCCAAAGGCTTCGTCGCAAGGCCAAAGTTTGTACCGTCGGAAAGCGAGACTTGTTGCTTGCGGAAATGTGGCGCCAAATACAGGCTTGGATGTGTATGCTGGAGGTGCTCAGGCTGAGAGCTTGAGAACAGTGATTGCCCTGGCAAGCTTCTTTGGTTGGTTGTTGGGAGTGTTGGATATCACCAGCGCGTTCCTCAAAACGCCTATTCCTTGTCTTGAAGGTTTCCCCATCTTTGCGTTGACCCCGCCCCGCTTGTTGGTCAAGCTTGGTCTTGCAGTTGCACATGAGCTGTGGATACTATCCCACGCGGTTTACGGCCTTCGAGAGGCCCCGCGCTTGTGGGGACAGTATCGAGATGCTTGTTTGGCAGCGTTGGTGTGGGACCTTGACGGCGTGACCTACCGGCTTGAGCCTTCGACCCTAGACCCGAACTGGTGGAAAGTCGTCAGGGTTGAAGGTGGTCGCGTTGAGGGCGCATTGTTGGTGTACGTTGATGACTTCTTGTTGTGTGGGTCGCTAGGTGTCCTTCAAAGTTTGGCAAAGGCTCTGCAAGAAAAGTGGGCCACAACACCGTTTGTGGTAGCTACCCCAGAGCAGCCGATCAAGTTCCTTGGCGTGGACATCATTGTCATTCCTCGTGGGTTTGTTCTCTCACAGCAGTCGTACGCAGAAGAAGTCTTGCGGCTTCATGAGGTACCTTGCCACGTGAGGGGTAGAATCCCTTGTCCTCGGGAGCTAGCGTCGTTTGAAGTTGGCGAAGGAGACTCCAGCCCCCCTGACGGGGAGGCCGTTCACCGCGCGCAACAGGTGACTGGTGAACTGCTGT
Organism: Symbiodinium sp. CCMP2592; assembly: GCA_905221615.1. Lineage (NCBI taxonomy): Eukaryota > Dinophyceae > Suessiales > Symbiodiniaceae > Symbiodinium > Symbiodinium sp. CCMP2592. The sequence continues at coordinate 542,779 of CAJNDT010004013.1, forward strand.
GGTTGTCTCAACGTACTCGCCCGGACCTGGCGTTCACTGCCAGCTTGCTTGCTAGTTTGTCTACGAAGGCGCCTTGTCGTGCTCTACGCATTGCTGACCGTGCCTTGGCTTACTTGCAGCGAACCAAGACAGCGTCGCTGGTGTTTGAGGCGGACGGAACCCAACTTCACGGTTGGAGTGACGCAAGCTTCTCGCCAGAAGGCCTTCGCTCACATGGAGGCTGGTGCGTGTGTGTGCATGGATGTCCAGTTGCTTGGAGGTCGGCGCGTCAAGCTTTTGTGACACTTTCTACTGCTGAAAGTGAACTCACTGCTTCGATTGAGTGTGCAATCGCGCTTGAATCAATTGAGGCGTTGCTTCACACGGTTGGTTTTGACGTTGCGGAAGAAAGGGTTTTGCACGTTGATTCCCAAGCGTCACTTGCGATTTCTGACGGTCATGGATCATGGAGAACGCGACACCTACGGGTAAGAGCTGAGTACCTTCGTGAGCAGACTCGCTCTGGGAAGCTGAGGCTTGCCTTCTGCCCGGGTGTGGAACAGCTTGCAGATCTACTGACCAAACCTCTTCCGTCTGCAAGGATTGAAGAACTTGTCAGGTTGTGGGGCATGCGTGACTTTGCGGGTGATACAGCCGACCGAGAGGTCAGGCCGAGCTCGTCAGCAGCTGTCGACCCAGTCGCGTTGAGTGCCTTGTTGTGTTTGCTTCAGATCCAACCTGCACGAAGCTCAAGCCGTGAATCCGAGTATCCTGGCTTGCAGCTTGATGGATCCCTGGAGCTGTACTTCGTTCTTGGCATGGCATTGGTTTGTGTCCTTGTTGTGTGGGAGTGGTTGAAGAGATTGTGGGATCGGCTTGATGCGTGGTGGGCTGGTTCGCATGCGTCGTCTCGTCGAGCCCGGCGTTTGAGGCGTATGCAGAGAGCTGTTGAGGATGAGCTTGCTGCCCAACTGCAGGGCATGAGTCTTGAGGACGTGTCTTCCAGACCACCAGCAGGTGAGTCCACAGCTCACAACGAGAGGGCACCTGTGCCTTCGCAGTCCTCCCACGAGTTGCCTGCTGCACCACGGCCCAAGGCCACACAGTCTCGTCGCCGCCCTGCAGTGCGTGAGCAGTCTACTCAAACGGATCGTGAGCCTGCTTTCCAACCAGTCACAGGAGTCCCACCAGATCCGATGCCTGCCAGGATCGAAATCCGCACGCAGTATGAACTTCCCCAAGGTCCCTTTTACTTCACTGCGCACGGGGATTGTGTTCATCTAGATTCTAATTGTTGGGGTTTAAGGCGTAATACACCCTTAACTACCCGCAACTTGTGCCGTGTTTGCAGAGACCGCCACCGCACAGGTCTCTAAAGGCAAGCCAAGGTTCAAGGCTAGAGGTCCCAGGAACGGGCATGCTGTAAATAGTGCAGCGTGTGCTAGTTGCCTGTCGGCTCTAGCAAGGAGGAGTGTTGAAATGCTTCTCACTGCATGCCCAGGTATCAGGTTAGACAGGTGTGTAGTCTGCTTGAAGGGATTGCCGGCACTTGTATAGTTTCCTTCAGGTAGGCTTGTACATGTGTGTTTCCTGTATCCTTTGGCTTAGGGGAAGGCTGCGTAGGAAAGCCTCTTGAGCCATGTGTACTGTAACCAACAACTTGTAAAGCTGTACAGGTCGTTTGTTGGTTTGTCGGTTCTCTTGTTGCTTCGTTGAGATCGTGAGTCGCCTCTGCGCCCAGCCATAGAAAACATTCTGCGTGAGCTTCGCTGCAGGGTATGGCCACCCAGGGTGAACACCTTCAACAGTTTAGGTTTATGGTAAGTTGCGACAGCAATCCACCTACAAACGAAGGCAGAGATAGAGAGAGAGAGACAGAGAGAGATTGATCCCAGCATGTCCCAAGCCTGGCAGCAATACGGGTGCTAGCAGGCAGCTAGAAAGCCTAAACCCTAAACTAACCCCCCGTCGAAGAGAAAGTTGGTGTCAACGGCTTTCGCTGGATGTCTGTGCAGGATTACAAGGACTTACACATGTGATGCGAGGAGCTGAGGGAGCTCAGGGCTTAATACAGGGGCCTTAATAATTAGAATGGGGTTTTGGGGCCCATTATACTTTAATTATAATAAGGAATCCCCAGAATAGTATAGGTAACTATTTAGGCCCTTAAATTATGGGTTCAAAGTTTAAGCTTTCAGTGAAGATACAGAAGGACCTTTCGGAGCTCAGAGCCCAAACCTCACGTGAAAATCCACAAGCACGAAACCCAAGACAAGGGTTTAGGGTTTAGGCTTTAAGGTTTACGGTTCTGTATCAGAAAGAACAAACTCCGCCGTTCCAAAAAGCTGACGTATGAAACCCTTACAGCACTACATGGCCTGGACCAAGCGATTCTAAGCAGCAGGTGCCTTCAACCGGCTCGCCATTTTGGCATGCCGTCTTGAACCCGGACTCCCAAACCCTAAACCCTAAATCCTATAGATCCCTTGTAGGAACCCTGAAAAGGAACCCTTTAAGATCCCTTTAAAGGAGCCCCTAACCCCCAAAAGCCCTGCCCTTTCAGGCGGAGCGGTTTTTTTTTTTCCTAGGTCTGGCCCTCCCCGGCTTGCTTTCCTAAGTCTGGCCCACTGGTTGTGGTTGCCAACAGCGGCAACTGCGGTCTTTGCTGCATCAAGCTATTGGGGAACTAGAATTCGACGGCTCTGGTTTTGCTTCTGTTTTGCATGAAGCTATTGGGGAACTACAACTTGCGGAGTCTGATTTTGCTTGTGTTTAGCATGAAGCTGTTGGGGAACCACAAGTTGCAGGGTTCGGTTTTCTTTGTGTTTTGCATGAAGCTATTGGGGGGTTCGCATTTGCAGGGATCGGTGTTGCTTGTGTTTTGCATCAAGCTATTGGGGAACTACAATTCGCAGGGTCTTCTTCTGCTTGTGTTCTGCTTGAAGCTATTAGGGAACTAGAATTTGCGGTGTGTTCATCTGCTTGTCTTTTGCATGAAGCCACTAGGGAAGTACAATTTGCGGTGTGTTCTTGTGCTTGTGTTTTGCATCAAGCTAACGGGGGAACTACAATTTGCGGGGTCGGCCTTGTTTGTGTTTTGCATCAAGCTATTGGGGAACTACAATTTGCAGAGTCTTTTATTGTTTGTGTTTTTCATCAAGCTAATGGGGAACTAGCATTCGCAGGGTCTGGTTTTGCTTGTGTATTGCATGAAGGTATTGGAGCACTACAATTTGCAGGGTCGTGTTTCGCGTGTGAATAGTGCGAAATGCCAATTTCAAATCTTCTGTCTTCTGGCGTTGTTTTTGGGTGTCGCTGTCGACATCTAGGTCATCGTCGTCGTCGTCGTCCTCGTCCTCGTCCTCGTCGTTGCCGTCGTGGTAGTTGTTCTTGTTGTTGTTGTTGCTGTTGCTGGTGTTCTTGTTGTTGCTGTAGGGTTCGGTTTTCTTTGTGTTTTGCATGAAGCTTTTGGGGGGTTCGCATTTGCAGGGATCGGTGTTGCTTGTGTTTTGCATCAAGCTATTGGGGAACTACAATTCGCAGGGTCTTCTTCTGCTTGTGTTCTGCTTGAAGCTATTAGGGAACTAGAATTTGCGGTGTGTTCATCTGCTTGTCTTTTGCATGAAGCCACTAGGGAAGTACAATTTGCGGTGTGTTCTTGTGCTTGTGTTTTGCATCAAGCTAATGGGGGAACTACAATTTGCGGGGTCGGCCTTGTTTGTGTTTTGCATCAACCATTGGGGAACTACAATTTGCAGAGTCTTTTATTGTTTGTGTTTTTCATCAAGCTAATGGGGAACTAGCATTCGCAGGGTCTGGTTTTACTTGTGTATTGCATGAAGGTATTGGAGGGGTGAGGGATCAAAAAAATATTAAATAAGGATCAAAAAAATTAAATGGAAAGATCAAAAAAATAAAATAAGGATCAAAAAAAAATAAATCACTCAAAATACAGCAATTCCTGGGGCAGAGGCATCAAAAAAAATAAAATTAGGATCAAAAAATAAATCACTTCAAATACAGCAATTCCTAAATTTTTCCAAGGGAAAACACTGTTTTCCTAGGGATTTTCTTTTGTTTCCTTAGGATCTGTTTGGTTTTTCCTCTGGAAAACACGATATTCCTGCGGATTCCGTGGTATTTCCCTAAGTTTTCCTTGATTTTTCGTAGGAAACAGCCTATTTTGCTATTACCTATGGCGTTCGTGTCATTTCTTCAGGTTTTCAGAAGGACAACATATGGTTGTTCCTCGGGAAAATCAAATTTTCCTTGCAATTTCACATTTAGGACGGATTTCCTGTTGTAGCTGTTGCTGGTATTCCGCTTCATCATCTATCTTAAACACGCCCCTCATTTGGCGATTCTGGCTCAGCATGTATCTACAAGGGCGGAGACGCCCTCATTTGCTGGGTTTCAAAAAAAGGCATATGCTTCAAAGCAACCCTGCACGGCTTAAAACAGCGGGGGGGTTGGGGGGGGCGCAGCCCCCCCCATTTGCAGAGACAACGTTCACATGATGGGCTTCGAAAACACTCTTTGAATCAAGCTTGCACGTCTCGAAAAGCGCGGCGGCGGGTGTTTTGTTCTTCCGTGCCTGTTCGTGTCTCTTCTTCCGTTAGCATTCTAACCGTATATATATATATAACATAGTAAACCAGAAGAACGACATAAGATGGTTCGACAACACAAAAATGGTGTGACATTTTCTGACATAACAGAACCTTGCTTCTTATAGCATATAATAGCATACTAAAAATACAACAATACAATATAACAGAAGATGACATAGAACAAAACAACATCTTAGTTTATAGTGTAGTACATTGTAACATAGTACAATACAGTGTGTATATTTACAACATAATATGTAGTATATTTTATAACATTAGGTTACATTATGTATTATTATATTACGGCACATTACGATATTATGGTAAATTCGATTGGACTATGTAGTATCCTGTTGCTTGTATCTTTGTTTCTGTGATTCTTTCATATTCTTTCTCTTTCGTCTTGTCCAACTTTGCTTTTTTATTCTGGACATCTTTCTTTCTTTCGCTCGTTCATTTCTTTTATTTCTTTCTGTTGTTCTTTCTTTGTTCATCTCGTACTCCCTTCCTTTCTTTCTTGCTTTCTTTCTGGTTTGATTTATTTCGTTCTTTCTTTGGTTCGTTCTTTCTTTCGTTCTTTCTTTCGTTTTTGGTTTCGTTCTTTCGTTCTCTCTCTCTCGTTCTATCGTTCTTTCTTTCTGTTTTCCTTTCTTTCGTCCTCTTTAGATACAGCAGTTTCGTCCTCTTTAGATACAGCAGTTTTTGAATTTTTCCCAGTGGAAACACTGTTTTCATACGGATTCGTTTTCATTTCCTGGGGATTTGCTTGGTTTTTGCTCGGGAAAACACGATTTTCCTACGGATTCCGTGGTATTTCTTTAAGTTTCTTTCTTTAGTTCTTGCTTTCGTTCTTCCTCTTGTTTTTGCTTTTGTTCTTTCGTTCTCTCTTTCGTTCTTTGATTCTTTCTTTCTGTCTTTCTTTCTTGCCTTTTAGATACCGCAACCAGCGGACCAGGGACCAGGGGACCGGAGGACCAAAGGACCAGGGGACCAGGACCAGAGGACCAAAGGACCAGGGGACCAAGGGACCAAGGGACCATGGGGCCAGACCTAGCAAGGCCCCCCAGAGTAGGCCAGACCTAGGAAAAAAAAAAACCATGGACCCTTTCAGACCTTCACCCCAACAAAAAAGACCAGCGACGATCACTTCTATGTGATTTGGAGTTCCATTTTGGTCTCCTGTCTGTCCCTTCAAAATTCGAATATGGTTTTGCTGCACATCATAGCGATTATGAAAATGACTGCAAGGCGAAGTTGATAGTAATTGCGCAGACCCCCTCACGAGGTTTCTGGAAGTCTGCGATTGAGATCAGACTTGACTGGATACGAGCGGCGGCGGCAGTTTCCACATGCTTCCGGACTTCCCAAAAGCCGAAACACTAAGGTCTCGTAGACAGGATCAACGTCAGAAAAGCTCTCTCTCTCTCTCTCTCTCTCTCTTCTTCCGCAGGGCATAGGGGCCTGTTAAGGCCCCCCGGCCACATGGGCCCCCCATGTCTCTCTCTTCTTCACTCGAAACACAAAGCCCTAAAATCCTAAAACTTAAACTCTACCTAAATCTGAAACAAGATAAGCCTGAACTCTAAAACCCTGCAACCCGAAACCCTAGAGTTTTGGGGCATGGTCTAGTCGAAACATACCACGCAACCCTAGGGAAAAATCTTTGCAAAAAGTACAAATGTCTACATAGGAGCCTAGAGGCTTAGGGTTCAACCCCGAGCCTCGAACCCTGCACCCTAAAACCCCAAACCCTGGACCCTAACTAAAGCAAGTCTCCTCAACACAGCTTACAAGGGACTTCTGGGACTTCTGGGTATGATTCGGGGTCGCTTCATGAGAGTCGACCCTCCGTGCAGAAGTTCGCGAAAACATACATGGGTGGTTGTCAGAATTGGGGCCCCTTTTCGGTACCCTAAATAATAGGTGCCATATCATAATAGGGAGCCAAAGAGGGACCATAATTTCGACAACCACCCACACATGCATCAGGCTTGAGGATGGTGGGGCTGGGAAAACCCCCATGTTCAGGATTTCAGGGCTTCAGGGTACATCCAAGATAAGAAGCACAATTAGGATACCCAGTAACCTAAGAATAAAAAGGCCTCTCTTTTTGGTATTGGGTAACTTTATAAGGAACCTAGGACTACAAAAAGGGAATAACAGTACTACTGGGCATCCTAGACAATTAGGGTTGAGGCTTGGGGCATTTAAGGCATTTAGGGATTAGGGTGTTGGGTATTTAGGCCAGCTACACAGCGCTGGCAACTTCGCCCTACCCAAACAAACCTACCACCCCTCGAAGACCCCGAAGCCCCAAAGGTAATAAGGCCAGGACTTGGACATCGACGATCTCGGCAATGCTATCCTGGAGGTCTGGCATACAACAATGTAGGGGCCTTAATAATTAGAATAGGTTTTTCTGGGGGGGGTTCCTTATTATAACCCTAGTATACTATACCCCAAACCCTCTTCTGAATATTAAGGCCCCTGCAGAAGCCCGTTGGGTTTCAGCTTGGAGGTTTGGGTTTCGGCTCAGGCTAGACAGTTTTTCGGACGCAGTACTCTTGCATGTCCACACTGCAACTGCTCAAGGATTCCAAAGCTCAAGCAGCCCTCGATCTGAAATCGCAAGCACAGATAGACCTGGTAAGCCCTGAGAAATCTTTGTAAACACCCCGTACCTGCCAATACAGCTTGCAAAATCCCTGAATGCGAAGCCCACCTCCCTCGACACCCAACGCAAAACCCTAAACTCGTAAAACAGCCTAAAGCCCCCAAACCCAGAACCGCGATAGATCCCTTCTGCAGAAACCCAAAAGAATTCTAGTTCATGGTTGCGATCGGATTAAAAATGTACATTTCTATTCCTTACTGGGTTTAAGTACCCATAAAAATGTAAAATGTTACCCAACTATGACAAAGAATTGGTCCTCCATGCGCAGCTCCATCTCAGAGCCATTCCAGCGATTCAGGGCGGCGGCTGGCGAAAGCCGCGCGCTTCCTCCGAGGCCTCGGTCAGAAGTTGCCGGAGACTCCAATATTCCTGAATTAAGGAATATTCCTCAAATCATAAGAGGTTAGAATCCCCTAAACCCTAGAACCTATACACTCTAGGTATTCCTTATTGAAGGGATATTAGAGTCTTTGAGCTGCAGGTTCTTGAAAGCGGCTTTGGAGGCTCACGGGCTTGGGGGGCTCACGGGCTTAGGTAAGGGGCTTAGGGGCGCAGCGGCTTAGGGGCGGATTTCAGGTTTTCGGGTTGCGCTTCCGAGGTTTTGTCGCCAATTTTCCACTCGCCCTTCTCGTAGAAAGGCCCCCTGAGACATTCCGGACATTGCGGGTCCGCTCTCAGCTGTGGGATTTGGCTTCTATTGTAGGGATCTTTGTAATTCGAGCTATTGGGGGGGCTGCCTTCTCAGACCATCAGGCTCTTGGCTCCTGGCTGACGTTCACACGCAGGCCATCACACCTGAAACACCGCAGATGAAGGCACAGCTCACGACACCATCTGCTTTCAACCTTCTAAGAACACTAGGTAAGTGATAAGAACAAAATCCAAACTAAAAGTATCATCATGCTTGCACTGAGAATGATAACCAACATCACCCTCATGATCATAACAACGAGTCAAGGTTTCAACACCCTGTGTAGGGGCCTTCTCAATAAGAAGAAGGTGCTGAGGCATGTTACCGGATAGTTCTGCAGGGACCATGCCTGAAATGCTGCCATTTAATCAGATCCCTATCGTACACCTTATTCACTTACATACAACCCTGCAAAACCCTCAACCCCTGAGAAGCACGCACCCCAAACTCCAAAACGCAACGCCTTCAACCTCGTAACAGCGCAGAATTCCCGAAAGCATGACGATCTAGGGCTCTAGGGACTTCGGGTTTCGGGATGAGGGGTGCTCCGGGACCCCTGGAGGCCCTGGAATCCTAAACCCCTTAACCCTAACCACTAAACCCTGAACCCTAAAACCCTAAACCCTAACCCCTAAACTCTAAACTAGGTGGGGCTTTTAAAGCCTTTCAAAAATATTAGTAAATAAGATCCTCTTAAGCCCAATAAGGGAAAATATAAAATGTCCCAAAGCCCTACCTAGCAAACCAATTCCGGCCCCACCCCTTTCGAGGGTACGAAGCGCCCAGCCGAGGCCAAGGCTTCGCGGGGCGGCCCTGGCCCGTTGGCTTTAGGATTGAAGGTTAGGGTTTAGGGTTTAGGGTTTAGGGTTTAGGGTCTAGGGTTTAGGATTTAGGGTTTAGGATTTAGGGTTTAGGGTTTAGGGTTTAGGGTTTAGGGTTTAGGGTTAGGGTTTAGGGTTTACGATTTGAGATTCCGGGTGTAAAGCTTTGGTAAAGGATTTACGAATTGAAATTTCAAGCTTAGGATTTAAGATTCCGGGCGTAAAACTTCAGGATTTAAGATTTCGAATTTTAAGCTTTGGGCTTTAGGATTTCTGATGGTGGGTTTAAAGCTTTAGGACTTTAGGACTTAAGTTTTCAAAAACAAACTTTGGGAGTTGAGATTTCGGGTTGAAAGATTAGGATTTGGAGGCGTCGATGCTTCGGAAAGCGAGGGCTCCACCCAAACCAAAATCCCTTCACCAGAGAAAACTCCCATGTGTGTGTGAACACACAGAAACGGCGAAGCCTTCGACTCCAAAGCCCGCCTGTGCATCGAGAGCCGCAAGACGCGTTCGGAAAGCGCTTCCGACTGGCACGCCTCCGAATGAAGTTTAGGGGAAAAGGGTTTCGGGTGTAGCTTTAGGGTCCCCGAATGGCAACTCCTTCTTTCCACCCGCAGGGGTGCCCAATATAATCTTCCGTTTGGGCATGCAGTTTGGGAACTGGGATTTAGCGGCTTTGCGGGCAGAAATCGAGATCTTCCTGCGAGGGCTGGTGCAGGCTTTAAGATGTATCATATAAGATTTTGGATTTCGAGTTTAGGTCTCAGGGTTAAAGGTTCCCAAATCCCAACCCCACCCCCACGCAAAACAAAACAAAAACAAACACACACACACACACACCCGAGTCACGTTTCAGCAACTGACACTCAGCTGTACCTGTTGTTGGATGTGAGATTCTTGTGGTGTTTGGGTTTAGTGATATCTCGACATGACACAGGAGCACATCAAAACTGGGAGGTTGTGGTAACCTGTGGTATGATTTCACATGAAACTTTCCAGCAGACACCTTCCTGCATCTCACAAACAAAAAACATACATGATCGATTTCAAGCCGTGCCTGCACCTTAACCCGCAAACCCTACACTCTTAAGCCCTCCCCTAGACCCCAAAACACCTAAACCTTAAAATTTTGAATCCCTACTACTTCGATCCGCTAGGCCAGGAAATATCGAGCTTCCTACAGCACAAAAGAAGAAGGAAGCCTTCCTTAAGCCTGAAACCCTCGAACGCCCCTCTTGAGCTTGCTTATCCAATATCGTCTGGGATTGTATAGGGGTTATAGTATGCCAAGCACGATAAAAGTTACCTACTCTTAGGGTTTGCTTGGGGTTTAGGGTTTAGGGTTTAGGGCTTAGGGTTTAGGGTTGAGCGAATCGAGGAGCGACGCGGTAGAAGAATGACATTCATGACTGCCACGATTTGGGGTGCTGGGGAATCCTTAACTGTGAACCCATCTAACCCCCGGAAGATTAAGGCCCAATACAGGGGCCTTAACAGTTAGAATAGGGTCTTTAATGGGTTCCTTTAAAGGGTTCCGTTTAGGGATACTATAAGGGTCCTATAGGGGTGTAGTATAAGGGCCTTAATAAATAGAATAAGGTCCCTTTCAAGGGGCCTATAAGGGTTACTGTAAGGGATCCATAAGAGCACTATACTAGAGGGGCCTCAATAAGTAGACTAGGGTTTTGGGGACCGCTATGCTGTGCTTATAGTAAGGAACCCCAATATAGGAGGTAATTATTAAGGCCCCTCCAGTACCGTTACTTTTAAAGGCCTGGGCTGGGTGTGTAGGGGTCTTGTGGATTTGGAATGCAAGTGTCATGGTTCAGAACCGAGGGTAGCACCTGTAGCTGCATCGTCCAGGAAATACCATCGAAACTCCACCTTGAACAATTCCCGAGCGGGAATCTACTGCGGATCTTGGGCGAGGAGCTATGGCATAGTCCACAAACGCATTGTAATGTGACTGTACAAAACACCTGCCTTCCTATAAAGCTCCACGTACGTCATAGCTCCAAAAATCTTGAGCTTTTACAGGTTCAGGTACCCTCAACCCCCCGAACCCTATACCCAAAACTGAAAAAGCTTCGGTGTACCCTCACAGTTGCTAGTGCAGCTGTTGACTGACGGACCAGAAAAAATCGTACAAAACCGTGCCGAACCGGTACAAAGGATGTCCCTCAAACCGCATGCCTCCCGAGTCCTATGACAATGACGTTTGTTGTAGACTTGAAGGGGCTCTGGATCTTATCTCGCAAACCTAAACTTAAACTCCAAACCCAAAAACCCCGAAAACTTGAACCCAAAACCCCGAACCCCAAATTCTGAAACTCAAACCTGACAGCCGAAAACCATAAAATCCTAGACCCCCATCCCCCCCCATTTCACATTCCGTCGGGGTGCAACAGCTGCCCCAGAGCCACGCCTGGGCGTTTAGGAAAGTTCAGGGTTTAGGTTTTAGGGTGTAGGGTTACACTTCAGGCTTTGTGGTCTATGCCGTGACATAAACTCGCCAAACTCATTCAACTGAATATCTTTGCCAAGTAACAACACTTGGACTTAACGAGGATTCGTAGCTCTTGATCTAAGGACCCTTAAAAACAGGACCCATAATTTCTTCAGGCAGCCCGAAGAATGGCTGCACTCACCAACTCGGGATGCACCACGTATGCTGTCTGTGGGTGTACGAGCCTCAATCTACAAATCGAACGATTTGATTGAACTCCACTTGAGCCTCAAAACAGAAACGCAACGGAGCCGCACAACTGCAAACTGAGGGTATTCAGCCCAAACGAAACAGCCTGTTCGGGCCACCAGCACTATGCCCCGATTCCGCTAAGGTCGTGGCATTGACTGGCGGTTCGTAAAGTAGCTGTCATGCACCTATCGGTGCCATGGAGGATGAAGCAAGGAAGGTTGAGATGAGCGGGGCCCAGGCTCAGTTTAGGGCATCGGGGTTCCGGGTTTAGGGTTTAGGGTTTGGGTCTGGAGCGTTTGGTGGATTTTCGAGGGTAGGTATATTGAAAGTAAGGCGTCAGCTGACCCAAAGACCCTGGATGCACTGCGCACTAATGTATCAGTGCATCAGCAGGACTAGCACCAAGAATTCCACTCGGACCATACTACCCTTCTGACTTCTGTAGCACAACTAGTAATAGCATCCCCTTCCTATAGTCCCGTTATGCACTATTGTAGTAAGGAACCCTTCTGGACTCTGGCTCTAAACGCTAGTCCCTAAACCCTGAACCCTAAACCCTAATCCACAAACCCTGAATCCTAAACCCTAGTCCCTAAACCCTGAACCCTAAACCCTAATCCCCAAACCCTGAACCCTAAACCCTAATCCCCAAGCCCTGAACCCGAAACCCTAGTCCCTAAACCCTGAACCCTAAACCCCAAACCCTGACCCTTAAGAACAAGCGGCTGCCTGCTCCGATGTCAGCTGTATCTGACGGATGCTTCTTGCACCCGGGGCAGGCGCATCACCTCATTCTGGGCTTTGAAGTTTAGGGGTTTAGGGGTTAGTAAGGGTTTTGAAGTTTAGGAATTTAGGGTTTCTGGGCTTTGAAGTAACCAGGGAGAAAAAAGTATAGACATTTCTTTCACAATGGTCCCTTCAAGTAACCGGTCCAAAAAAACAAGTATTAAAGTATAGTACAACAAAGCCCAGCATTGCGAGCATCCACCATGTGGGCCTCAATAGTTTAGGGGCCTTAGCAATTAGAATAATGTTTTGGGGTAAATTTATGCTGTAACTACAATAAGTAACCCCCCAAACCCTATTCTGATTACTAAGGCCCCCATGTAAAATTCACTAGCATAGGGATCTGTAGCTTATTCTATTCTGCTCATAAAACGAGGCTACGGAAGCCGAGACCCCCTCATGAACGCCACGCTTCCAAACTGAGAGCAATGGGCCTTAGACCTCCTAAAGGTGAATCCCCTGCTGTCGACACTGTTGATGATAAACATCCTGCATTGCCTTAAGGATCCTAAACTATGGGAATTATGGTATGTTCCTTATCATGGGTAATGCAGGATTTATATCATCAGCCGCAGTACCCTGAGCCGAGGCTCTCATGTACTCTACACGGTTTAGGGCTGAGGGTTTCGGGTTTCTACTATCTCTCAATCGGCGACATGATGTGGCTTTACACCAGGTTCAGAGGCAAAAGCAAATATTACAATTATGATTCCTTCGGCCAATGTATTTTACGGCGTCAAGGGCATGGGGCACTCCCTGAGAAGCCAAAACCACAGGCCCAAGATGTACCAATGGCATTCAATACACAAATTGGAACTCAAGGGCTTGGGGCGAAGTTTAGGACTTAAGTTTGGGGTTTTGGGTTTAGGATTTACGATTTCGGAACGGGTCTAGGGTTCAAGGTTTAGGGTTCGATTGCAGATGCTGACGGCAGACATGCTCGCTCACTTGAGCTGTACGGCTTCCTTCCTGAATTCCAAAGCCGACATGCAGTAATGTGTGTTTGGGGGAACTTACGCCGAAGAACCAATCCACACTAAAAGAGAAATACCCCAAACTCTAAACCCCGATTTACGAAAAGCACATAGCTAAAGATATATCCATGTTGATATCCACTTCAAAAACACTATCAAAGACTTGCCTTTGGTTAGTAGGGAATGGAAGAACGGTAGTAATAGTAGTTATAGTTGTACCCCATTCCTCCATTCCCTACTGACCAAAGGTAAGAAGACCGGCTTCTCTGGAACAAAGACTCAATCTAGTTTGATTGACTTATCCGGCGGGCCTCACCTGATCCTGTTCTTAGAGCTATGCTGCAGGGTTTGCGGTTGATCCTGTTCTTGGAGCCGCACCCAAGCGCCGGAAGAAGAGCAGCAGAAACGCTGCTGCGCCTCAGCCGAAGCTCATTGAAGTTGAACTTCCTAGACTAGGATGCCCAGTAACTTGGGAATAGAAAGGCTTTTTTTGGTATTGGGTAACTGCATTAGGAACCTAGGACTACAAAAACGGAATAAAGGTACTACTACTGGGCATCCTAGTAGAGTGTAATTGCCGACTAGGCCGTCATACAAAGAACAATTATGAACAATATACACCTAATAACCTCTGAACCTTTGTACATCCTAATCAGCCCCAAACCCTGAACCTCAAAGCGGTCGGGTAACTCGAAAGCACAGGATTTAATATTCAGAGCCGAGCTGGAACTTTCGAGCTAAGGGCTTTTTGAGGGTCTATACTGTTTAGGCTCTAGAGCTTGCGAGAGGCTTGAATGTTCCTTTAAGGTTTAGAATTTACCTACTTGTCGGGTATCATGGGGAACTAAAGGTTAACCTTTCTGGTACATAGGGTTTATATAATATAGGGACTATACTACCCCAAAAAGATTAAAGGTTACCTACTCTACTACTAGGTTACTAGGTTTAGGGTGTTCTGAAACTCGGAACCACCACCGTAAACCCTAAACCCTAAACCCTAAACTCTAAACCCTAAACCCTAAACCCTCAAGTCCCCATAAATTGAGCTTGCGTATTGCACCGTGCGTGGTATTCCATATCCTTGGATATGCATAGCCGCTTGCACAAGTTGTTGCAATCGAGTTTAAGTAAATTGAATTAAATATTCCGCCACCACCACCACCAAAATGCAATCGAGTTTAAGTAAATTGAACCAAATCTACAAATACCAATACTAATACGAGATTTAGGGTATAGAATATTGAACTCCGCGCCCCGACCGCTCCGCCCCCCCCCCGCCCCCCCCCACCACCCCCCGGCCTGCCCCACCCCCCCGGGCCCCCCCGCCCCCCCCACCCACTCCCCCCCACCCCGTCCAAAAACACCAACAAACTACAAACAAAACGTTTATGGTTTAGGCCCGAATCTGCACCAGTTCGGTCTGTATTCTAGGCCCAGAATAGGGGGTACCTCGAGATCGGCCCTCCGGCCTAATAATAAAAACGCTATTCTATGAACAGAATTTGTCACCCAAGACGCCCACCCCAAAATCCAGGAAATTTGGCTTTAATTATTTTATGGTTTAGGCCCGAATCTGCACCAGTTCCGTTTGTATTTTAGGCCCAGAATGAGGGGGACCTCCAGATCGGCCCTCCGGCCGAATAAACACGCTATTCTATGAACAGAATTTGTCACCCAAAACGCCCACCCCAAAATCCAGGAAATTTGGCTTTAAGTTTAGCAAACCCCCATTCAAGGTTCATTAATAGGGTTTTTCCAAACCCTATGGAGGTTTATTAAACCCTAATTTAGGGTTTAGCAAACCCTAGGGTTTAGCAAACACCCATTCAGGGTTTATTAACTAATTTAAGGTTTAGCAAACCCTAGGGTTTAGCAAACCCCCATTCAGGGTTTATTAATTCTTAATTTAAGGTTTAGCAAACCCTAGGGTTTATTTAGGGTTTAGCAACCCTAGAGTTTAGCAAACCCCCATTCAGGGTTTATTTAACCCTAATTCAGGGTTTAACAAACCCTAGGGTTTCGCAAACCCCCATTCAGGGTTTATTAAACCCTAATTTAGCGTTTAGCAAACCCCCATGCAAGGTTTATTAAACCCTAATTCAGGGTTTAGCAAACTCTAGGGTTTAGCAAACCCCCATGCAGGGTTTATTTAACTCTAATTTAGGGTTTAGCAAACCCTAGGGTTTAGCAAGCCCCCACTCAGGGTTAATTAACCTAGGGTTTAGTAAACAGGGTTTATTAAACTTTAATTTAGGGTTTAGCAAACCCCCATTCAGGGTTTATTAAACCCTAATTTAGGGTTTGGCAAACCCCCATGCAAGGTTTATTAAACCCTAATTCAGGGTTTAGCAAACCCTAGGGTTTAGCAACCCCCCATGCAGGGTTTATTTAACTCTAATTTAGGGTTTAGCAAACCCTAGGGTTTAGCAAGCCCCCATTCAGAGTTAATTATTTAGTAAGCAGGGTTTATTAAACTCTAATTTAAAGTTTAGCAAACCCCCAATTAAGGTTTATTAAACCCTAATTCAGGGTTTAGCAAACCCTAGGGTTTAGCAAACCCCCGGGACCAAAACCTACAATTGACGACCCGCAGCCGGAAATTAAGGACCCGGAACTTAAAATTAAGGACCGCGCCAAGACCGGACCTAAAATTAAGGACCCGGAGCCTAAAATTAAGGGCCCGAAGCTGAAAATTAAGGGCCAGGACCGAAAATTTAGGGTTTAGCAAACCCCCAATTAAGGTTTATTAAATTCAGGGTTTAGCAAACCCGAAACCCAAACAAAACTCGGAAAATTCAAAAAAACTTCCGAAAACCCAAAAAAAACCCAAAAAAAAAAACCCAGTTTAATATTCTCAAAAACGCACCCCGCACACGAAGCAAGCTCAATAAACCCAAACCCAAAACCCAAAACCCTAAACCCTAAACCCTAAACCGAAACCTATTCTACATCGGAGGAGTCGTCTCGTCGCGCACGGCCGAAGCTGTCGGAAATCCAAGGGGTTCGGATCGGCTCAAGCCGGGCACCACTTTGAGGTTTAGGGTTTAGGGTATGGGGTTTAGCGTTTAGGGTTTAGGTTAGGGTTTGAGGGTTTAGGGTTGAGGGTTTAGGGTTTAGGGGCTTGAGGTTTCGGCGCTTCTTTCTTTGATTCGCATGGCTTCTGGAGACGTATGCCGGGGATCTCGGGTTGAACTGCACAGTTTAAAGAAGACAGTGCCTTTGGAACATATCATAGACACTACAAACTGAACACGACCTTCACCCCCCGCACCCACAAAAAAATATGAAACACTGACGGTAAAGAGGAATGCCAACTTGCAATGCATGCTTGACTTCGGCTTCAGTTGGTTAAACCTGTTTGTGCGTTTGATGACTGCGGGGCGTAATTGCCTTCGACCAGAAACCCTGAACCCTGGCCCTAACTCGAGCGAAATAGATTCCACCCAGCTCTGCTTGCACTGCAGCCTTATGGGAATATAGCCTCAGCGGGGCACATTTCGACTGGATGGTTCATGAGTAGGTATTGCTGCTTTAGATGCGCAAGCATCATGACTTGGACGACTCTCGGAAGGAATAGACGAAACAACGAGCCCTTAGAGCATAAAACCCTAAACCCCTAAACCCCTGAACTCCTAAACCCTAAACCTAAACCCCTAAACCAATCTGGTATCACGCTGGTGTTGAGGCTTCACCCGAAGGAAAGGCTCCGGCTGCAGATTGCCAAACGCGTCAGAGGCGGGAGGCTGTGCAACCTGGGGTTCGCAAGAAAGACTTCATCAATTCGGCTATGCAGAAAAACAAGATACTTCTACGAATCAGGTCGGCCCAATACTAAACATCTTAGCTTAAGCCAAGGACTTTGATATTGGCGTACAGGACCGGAGACGATCCAAGAAAGTTGCTGCTGCAATGAACCTTGGATCTTGAACCTGCTGAAGATTTAAAAAAACTGGTTGAAGCCCACTTATTGAAAAATGTGCCTGTCTCGAACATCGTGCTTGTCTGCATCCCGGGTGGCCCTGGGACGGAACCAGCAAATTTTATCGGACAATCTTGGTTGCTAGTTTCAGGGTGGGGGCAATATACATCGCAATGGGTACATCCCGCCGTCCCCAAAATCTTCATCCGGTCCTATCCTCACAATTTAGTATACGACAGATTAAGATGTCCACGTTACGCGAAACGGTGTGAAACCTCATAAAGTATAGCCCCCTCGTTTTGCAGTACGACCTGTCGTAGCCTAGTAACACTGGTCGACACCCCTCATACTGCTTATACATTGCCACTGAAATAGATGGACAGATAGTAACCCGGCATAATCCAATCCATATCTTCTTCCAACGGCTAGCCTGCGTCCCTTCCTTTCAACTGCAGCCTGAATTGTGGCATCCCGCTTTGCCTTTACAATGCTTCTATGTGGGAGTTTCCGAATATAGGGGACCCTAATGTAGTACCCTAAATGATAGGATCCTTATGATAAGGACCCAAAAATTAGGTACCCCTACTTTTCGGAAACGCCCATGTGGACCATTAACATGGTCATCTTCATGGTTTTCTTCACACCTTCCGCAAGCAGCAAACATCCTCCTAGTTGCTGGGTTCATAAGCCCCCAAAAGTGTACTTTCAGTTTTGTAGTGGGTAATGTTATCTCAAAAAGTGAAGTGCATCCACTCAGCTACTAAGTCGTTAAATGCCCTGGAATATGTGTTGAGGCATCAACTTCATGCTACAGCTTTGCTTGGCTCTTCTGCTCTGTGGTGGCAAGTACTACAGTCTACACCTTGCTTATACAACTTACACACAGTTATTGACACAGTTGTCAAACTTGCTAAGTGGATTTCGGGATAACTGCATAACGTGAAGCTTTAAGAAACATCAACATACTTGTCCGAGGCACCCCATACGCCCCGTCACACCGCTCATGAAATCCGATTTCAAGCGACACCAGATGCTGTACGACAGAAATTGTAATTGGCAAACAAGCGGCTGCGCACCCATTGTTTGAGCACGTGCACGGCTTAAACATAAGAGGGTGGATTGAATGTAGAGGGCTTGTTTGTCATGCTCATATTTACCTAAGGGTTCATGCAGTGCGGCGGATCAGGTGGCACCAGGATCTAGAGCCTTTGGGTGGTAAAGCCTGGTAAAGTAGCTGGCAATCGCATGTATCAGCTGGATTTTGGATTCGAGGCCACTGATCTTGTGAGAAAGTTCTGTGCTCAGGTCTAAAATGGTTCAAGAATCGAGATGATATGGGTTCAGGGTTTTGGGCTCAGGGTTTAGAGGTTTCTATCTAAAGGTAGTGTTCAGTCTCGGACAACTGAGCCATCAACAGTGCGGCCGCATGCACTACGAATGCAAAGTTAAGCGCAGCTCAAGCCTGTTTAAGGGTTAGGGTTTAGGTTTAAGGTTTAAGGTTTAGAGTCTAGGGTTTTAGGGTTAGGGCACAGGGTTTAGGGATCAAGGTTGATAAGGTTCAGGCTTGCGGGCTTCTGGAAGTTAAGGTTCAGGGGTTTCGGTGTGAGGACCACAGGCCCAACTGTTCCGGTTTGAGGATCATAAAAAAGTAATGTAGGGGCCTTAAAAAGTAGAATAGGGTTTTGGTGCCCATTATGCTATAATTATGATCAGGAATCCACAACATAGTATATTTAATTATTAAGGCCCCTATATTGCTTGTACGATTGAAGCCCCGGGTCAGCCCGACCTCAACCACAATTTTCGAAGACCCACACTAGCAGCTCAGAGCCCTGCCCCTTTACGATACGGGGTCGAAGCATGAATATGTTGCTTCTCTGTCGGCTGACGCTTTTTCGAGTGCCACCAGCACATGCTTCAGTTTCATTGGCTTCATACAAAGACGAAAAGACGGAACGACGCGCCACTATCGCAGCGCAGCACTGTCTTAGTGCTGGTTCATCACCTGTTCGGAGAGCATGTGCCCAGAGACTTCAATATCCCTTAATTAAAGAATATACCTTAAATTATAGTAGGATCCTTGATATGATTTAAGGAATATTCCTTAATTAAGGGATATTGGAGTCTCTCGGTGCAACACAATGAATTCGGCGCAGCGTGCCCGGAAGCAGGGAAGATCCCATTTGCGGAATCAACCAGGAGACCCGCACCCAAGCCTTAACTCAAGCAAAAACAGAACAGGCTTCTTTCGCTGCTTGGGGCTCCGGGAACGGCAGAATGCAGCGACTAAACCCCTCCTCCGTCGCTCCTACTGTCGCAGCCGATGTGGTAGTGGCCTTGGCAGACGTGGCCGTGGCAGACGTGGCCGTGGCAGACGTGGCCGTGGCCGTGGCAGACGTGGCCATGGCCGTGGCAGACGTGGCCGTGGCCGTGGCCGTGGCAGTGCTGGTAGTAGTAGTAGTAGTAGTCGTCGTCGTCGTCGTCGTCCGTCGTCGAGGGAAGGAACAGTAAGCGGCAGTAGTAGTGATGATATCCAGAATTCATTATGACGGCAATAAGAACAACAACGAACTGAAGACTACAAACGTGTTGCAAAAAATACAAAAAGAGAAACATTATTTAACCATGGAACTCCTTCAGTGCAGAGCTTCAAAGAATATGATTAGCATTGTTGATATTGTTGTTATTATTGTTATTCTTAGTATTCTTAATGTTCTTAATATTCTCAGTACTCTTAATTTTCTTAATCGTCTGAATAATTTTAAGAAATTTCAACAATATTAAATGTATGAATATTCACAATAACAGTATTATCGTTATGATTGTTATTATTACAACGAACGCCTGGGTCTCCCGGCACTGCTTGCTTTCACTTTGCCAAATGGCTCAGTAGTTGGGACAGAGGCGTACCTGCGACCTGCGAGGGTTTAAGGTTTAGCGCTTGGGTAGCTGTCGAAATTATGGTCCCTGATTGGGTACCCTAAATATTAGGTGCCGTACTATAAAAGGGACCCCAAAAGGGACAATAATGTTGACAACCACCCGTTTGATGTTTATGGTTTAGGGTTCAGGGTTAAGGGTTTAGGGTTTAGCGACGACGACCAGAACGGCGGCGCAGACGTAACGTTAAACAAACTTAGTAACTATCAATTCGGACTCAAACTCTAGACCGGCATTCAAAAAAATCGGACTTCAGAGATTTGAGCATCTTGAAACATGGTTCAGATGTCACGTTTATGGCAGCAGGTTTAGCGTCAAGTGCTCAGGCATTCGGGCTTGGGACTGCGGGGCTTGGAGAAGAGGAATAGGCTTATGCATTCTAGGGCCCGAAACCCTAAACCCCTAAACCCCTAAACCCCTAA
This sequence comes from Symbiodinium sp. CCMP2592, assembly GCA_905221615.1. Taxonomy (NCBI): domain Eukaryota; class Dinophyceae; order Suessiales; family Symbiodiniaceae; genus Symbiodinium; species Symbiodinium sp. CCMP2592. Next base: position 563,296 of record CAJNDT010004013.1, read on the forward strand.
AACCTCTAAACCTCTAAACCCTAAGCGCCCAAACCCCCCAAACCCTAAACCCCTTAAACCCTAAGGCCTCAAGCCTGCTAGGGATCCATGACAGCAAACCTCTTCCTTCAGGTTTCAGGCACGGTCCAACCTTGTCACTGTCCGTCATATAGGGGCCTTAATAAGTAGAATAGGGTTTTGGGGGCTCATTATACTTTAACTATAATAAGGAAACCTAGGAGTAATATTAGTAATTGTTTAGGCCCCTATATTAACAAGTCCATGTTCATGAGAGCTGCTATTCTAATCACGGCCTGTGTGGAGTTCAGGGTTGGGCAACAGGTCATTTCTAAGCTCCGCAACAAGAAGGCCGTTAAAAAGCAAGCGGAGTGCTATTCTTGTACCACATCTGACCGGATGTGAAACATACTACCGGACCGCGCCGCAAAGCTTAAACTCTGCCAGCCCTAAACCTTGCCCCAACGCATCTTAATGCCCCGACCTCTACCGCAAGCCCTCAACCCCACGTGCCCTCGCGGCTGACCCTATATAAATCCTAGACGGGAGAACTCGCAGACAGGCTTGGAATAAGATTTAGGGTTTAGGGGACGAGTGTCGCACTGATTGCCACCCATGGAGACCACGGGAATCAAACTGTACGGCTGACCTCAGCATCTCGGGTGCGAGGGGGTTTAATAAGTTTAGGGTTTAGGGTTTTAGGGTTTAGGGTTTATTTAGGGTGTAAGCCTTCACTACAACAGGGTTTGCTGCTTGTTGCTCCGTTGGGTTTTTGGATATACGGTTGCAAATTACTCACCCTAGGTTCAGAAAAAGTAGCTAGAGGATGAATCGAAGCAGTGCTCAAAGGCTCACACAGAAAACATGACAATGGCGAGCATAATCATCACCGTAGCACCATTTACCATCTTATCTGCACAGCACCACTTATTACAGCCATGATGATGCCAACACAGAGTCTGATCCTCCCGCTGCTGCTGTTGTAAGCACTAGAAAAACAATACAAGCGCCCTAAACCCTAAACCATCCTAACCATCCGTAGAAAAGGAACCAACACCACGAGTCGCAATAAAACACGAGAGGTAATGCACAAAAGTGAAACTACTTAGACGCACGAGGCTCATCGTTCTTGCCTCATAGACCCCAAATCCAAATCCTCAACCCTGAACCCATGCAACTTGCAGAACCCTTAAACGCACCCTTGAGGGAACCCTGAAAGGAACCCTGAACACGCACTATAGAGCCTGACTACTTCCAAAAACCCTTTTGGGACTCCTACAATTATTATAGTAATTAATATACCCCAAAGCCCGTGTAACTATCAAGCCCCCAACCACTACCCAGAACCCTAAACGTTAACCCGCCCCCCTCCCAAAAAGAACATGAACTCAGGGCCCTGCTCAGGACCCTAAACCCTAAACCCCTAACCCCAACAGTATACTCAGAGCCCTGCTCAGCAGTATATCTGAGCCACCCCTATAGACAATCACTAAAGAACCCCTACTGAAAGAAGTAAGACCCCAGCTCAGTGGTATATCATTGTAGGAACCCTTACCGACCGCTTTCCAAAAGGGAACGAAATACCACAGGGGCCTTAATGATTAGAATAGGGTTCCTTTTAAGGGGTCTATAGGGGCTACTATAAGGGATCTATAAGGGTAATGTATCAAAGTGTCTTATGACTTCGAATACGGTTTTGGGGCCCATGATAACATACAAATAATAAGGAACCCCCAGAGCGTCTTGGTAATTATTCACACTATTCTCTGAACCCTAAACCTTCTTCCCTTAGCCCTGAACCCTATACCCTATACCCTAGGCCCTAAATCCTAAACCCTATAACCCCTACAGTACTTGCGTTCTTTTGAGGCCCCTGCTCAGTGGTATATCATCAAACAGCTGCTCGAAGGGCTCGTCGTTGATGGCCATCGAGAAGGTCCCATTCTTGGAATTCCTGATCTCTTGGGATTCCTTAAGGTTACGGATTATGGTTTCGGGTTTAAGGTTTAGGGAATCCCTGATCTCTTGGGATTCCTTCAGGTTAGGGTTTAGGGTTTAGGGTTAGAGTTTAGGGTGCTGGGTGCCTGCGAGGGCTCTACAAGGCTTCGCGTATTGGTACTCTTGGATTAGGTCTAAGAATTCGCGATTTAAGAGTTCGGGGAATCTTCCCCGAACAGGCATGACCACCCAATCCCCGAAAGCAACATATCCCAAAATCCAATCGAGTTCCTCAACATGATGTCAGGCATATAAGTTCCTAGTTTCTTAGCGATTTGAAAGTCGCGGGATGGACCTTAAACTGCGAACACGAAATCCCAAATCTTCAAACCCGAGGCACAGTGTAGCAACCTGAGCATTTATGCGGCTACCGATGTCATGCGATTGGGTACGGCACCCGTACAGTAACAGTCTATAGTAGGGGCTACTACTATGGTCCTTATATCTCTGTATTATGAATACTATCCAACTGATACAGAGTGGGGGCAGCACCCAAGTCATGCGATTGGATGATGTTGGAAGCTGTCTGCAGCTCCGAAAGTAGCTTCGGGGAGTTCGGTTTGAGGCCGGTAGTAAATTTGGGGATGTGGGTCTGCACGGGATACCTTATTTGAGGGTCCTTAAAATGAGGATTCTACGATTAAGGGTACTATGTTAGGGCCCCCTATTTCCCATGTTGAGGTCTTGAACACTCGGAGTTGCTTCGGTTCGGAGCCTTAGAACACACTGGGCAAAATGCTGGAAACTCTGGATGCGAAGGAGGCACATAAAAGCAAGCATTGTCTGAGCATGGCTTTATGGAAATGACTTGTTCAGGCATCCTTCTTTTCAAGTATTCGGAGAAGTCAGTCTACGACTTCCTGGTGCACCATGCGACGGACTGCAAACTTGTTCTGGCAGAGCCCAACTATCCAACAAAATCATGAATAAACTTTCAAGGTGACAGAGCAGCACCGGTTGACACAAGTTATTGAAAAAGTAACAGTAACCTCCCTCTGACTGAGCTCCGGGCACCCCTCGCATGTCTACCTCCAAGTGGATATAGCTCCCCTCTTCGATCAGCCTCCACACAATAATGTAGTAGCCTCAATAATTAGGATAGGGTTTTGGGCTCCATAATATATTATAAGCATAATAGGGAAACCCAAGGGAATCTTCTACAATACAGCTCTCTGTAGCAAGATTTGCAAACTCTTCGGGAGCTTGAGCGCTACGATTTCGAGGACAAGCCTGGAGGGTAAGACCTCATGCAAACCCTAAACCCTAAACCCTAAACCCTAAACCCTAAACCCTAAACCCTAAACGCTTTCAATAACTTGAAAAGGATTCCTTCAGTTCGTGCTTCAAGTGGCAGGGAAGTTGCCCCCTAGCAAAGTGCAGCTATGACTTTTACGAAGTCACTGTGCTCGATAAACATGGCAAACCCCATCATGATTGCGGCATAAAACGCTTACATTCTGCTCTACAGGAACCTGGGCTTTCCGCTAAGTTAGCATAGCTGTGGATGTTGCAGGGCTTGGTGTGACAGAACACGCGCAAAGACCTGTAGAGACACCTCTACCACTCTGCGGGATCTCGCAAAGCGCCTTCTTCCGTTTTCATAGGAGCCACATGGGTAGTTGTCAAAACTATGGTCCCTTTTTGAGTACCCTAAATATTAGGTGCCGTATCATATTAAGGACCCAAAAAGGGACCAGAACTTTGACGACCACCCACATGCTTGGAAGAGCTTGGAGATAGATTGTAATGGTACAAAAATGGAGTAAATTTACTTTTTCTCTGAAAGGTTCGGCAAGATACACACACACCTATGCTAGGGAGGACAGCTCTCCTCAAATCCAATGTGCACCTCTGCTGTCTCTGAACATTATATCAGCACGCCCACTGTTTCCCCTTCTCCTGCTATTTGCAAAGGGTGATAAGAGGTCTTTACAAATCTCTGTCTCTGCGCGTGAACTTCTGCACGCAGCACGGCCTAGTCTCGACCGCAGGCTTTCTTCATGCGGCTATACCACGAAGAAATGCCGGTATTTGCCAGCATGTCTGCATGCGTATCTGTGCCCTCGACACTTGCAAGGACACCAAAAACCTCTAAGTCTGCCATTCCAGGCTTCTCCCCGGCCAAGTAAGGCTTGTCACCCAAGGCCGAAGCCCACTTCGCACATGATTCATACAAGGCTTCCCTTTCTTTACCTTCGGCGATGCCGGCCTTTTTGGCCATACTCTTGGACACGAAAAACATGGCGGCACCACCGAAATACTTGGCGACCGTGCCTGAGACGGGGTCAAAATTGTCACCAACCTTGCCGGCGATTTGGAGGGCTTCACCTGGAGTGCGATATATGTTGGGCGGAAGGGTCTTCACCAGTGTTGAATCTACCCACTGGCCCCACTCCGCATCAGCTTCTGTTTCGCTGCTGCCGATGACAGCACCAATTTTTCGGATGATGTCTGCTGATCCTGTCACGATCTCGCCATCAACGTCGGCAATGGGGACCTTCTTGTAGTCACCCGCCACACCATCAATTTGGGCTTTCGTCACAGGATTTACCTCGATCTTGTTGAGCTTCACACCATTGTAATCGCAGTAAGCACGGACCTTACTGCAGAAAGGGCAACTCTCGAATTGGTAAAGCTTGACGGCTGGGCTGGCAGTCGCCCCAGCGGCCAATCTGGAGGGGGACGCTCTTGCTTGAAGCTTCCAACTGCCAACGAAGGCAGATGCTGCAAAAAGCGCCAGGGAACAAGCAAATGTGAAGCCCAACCCAGCAGAGCGGGTTCGACGCGCCATCGACCCGACTACCACCCCGAGCTGTGGCAGTCCTTCCTGCACTTCCTCCTTGATGCCAAACAGCTGCTGAACTGGGCGTGAACACTTCGCATTGGCATATTTGCCCTATCCATGCATATCTGATCTGGTTGATTTTGCTCGTGCCGGCACCAATGCTATGAGTTTGTTTTAACACCCAGGTCCCACATGACTGTTTTCCAGTGACAATACACTAGTCACTAGTCATGGCTATCCTGATAACTGTGACTATCATCCACGCGACATTGTATGATTACGGTCTGGCGGGTTTCAATACATGCTTGCTCTTGTCGCTGTTGCTGTGGTGGCTATTGCTTGTTGTTGCTGGCATGCTTAATGCTTGTCCTAACAACGGTGCAAGAGGTCAGACGCTGGAGCACCATTTTGCAGCCAATAATGAAGCTTACCTGCCGGTCCTGTCAACCCCTTAGCGCTAAACCGCCGACCTGCCTGTCACCCCCCGCACGATCTTGCCATGGCTCATCCTCGGTCCACAGCAACTGCCGACCCGCTGAACAGTTTAGTGAAGCCTTTCACAGCGAAAATCCTTGAACCTGTGCATAGAATAAACCTGAACCTGTAGGCAAAAGCAAGACTTCTAAGACTGATCATGCACATGTTACGAGCACTATGCTTGCCAGGACTGCTGCTGCTAGTCTCATCTTCGTCTGCCGACAAGAAGACTGCTGCTGCTCTAAACCGAAAGCTAAACTCAAACACAAAACCTTACACTGAAATGCAAGTTTGCATCTTTGACCTTAATCATTAGAATAGGGTTTTGTGGGTTCCGTATTGTAGCTATAATATAATATACCCCGAAACCTTTGAGACCTTCAGCACCTGGGCCGTCTGACTTAAATGCCTATACCCCAAGAATCGATTCAGGGTTTTACGACGCCAGAAGTCCCTAATAGGGGCCACATTAATCAGCATAGGATTTTGGGCATATTATACTACGTATAGTTATAATCAGGAACCCCCAAAACAGTGTAGGTAATCACTAAGGCCCGAAAAGTAGTCCATCATGAATGCCAAACTTGCAAAGGCCTGACATCAACTGTGCCCCCGACATCTCGGGACCAGGAGCACCGAGAGGTAGTGACCAAACGCCATGGTTGATTATGGTTGGCACCTTCAGATAAAGGTTCAGGGTTGCGGGTTTAGAGGCTTGTCCGAGTCCTGTACTATTGGTATACTTGCTCAAGGGCTCGACTTAGTTAAATCCGAGAGTTGGGTACCGACCACAACCTCTTGAAGCTGTAACTGATGCTTAACACGAGAAAACTTGATGTTTTACACTGATGTCCAATTAGTTCAACCAACTCTCAAACCTCTGAAACAGCTGACGCGATTCCAATAAGCACCAGCTCTTCTTGGTAAGCTCAGCCTCCGGAAAACGCCCCATCCTGCGAACAAAAACATGTAACGAGGCTTGCTTAAATCCCCTCGTGAACGCGATCCTCGGAAGCCCAACGTGGCGCGCGATGGGCTCCAGATTTTCGGCTTGAAAACCCAGATCAGAAATGCAAGGAGCCTTGGTTCCTTATACCGTTCAGCCCTGTGCCCCTGAAGCCCTAAAAATTCAAGAGATCTGGAGCCTGACCACATGGGAGTTTCCGAAAATAGCGGACCTTAGTATAGTACCCTAAATAGTAGGACCCTTATTATAAGGATCGCAAAAATAAGGTACCCCTCTTTTTCGGAAACTCCCACATGCCGCCCAAACAGTCCCTGAAGGTTGAAACCGGCGAAGAAAACGGCCCAGGAGCCATGGATGCCGAGTTGGAGCTGCGGGCGACTCGTGCATTTTCGCCTTAGGGGTTTAGGGTTTAGGGTACTTGGACATGCAGGCGGCGTAGGGTTGGAACTTATATGTGTTGGAACTGCTTTTCACAACCCCGATGAACCCTTTCTCTTGAGTTGGATCTATTGAATTAGGTAGTTTGGACTAGCTGACTAGCTAAGCAAAACTGGCGTGATCCATGCACTGAGTCGCATCGCGGCTCTTGCCGGAGCCTGCTTCTACGATTCAAATCGTTGGGCCCTGAGAGCTTCGTCCATGGTTCGAGATGGGTATCTATAGGGCTCCTATAAGGGCTCCTTTAAGGGTTCCTTTAAAGGGATCTATGGGGCTCCTATAGGTTGTCAAATTGTTATGGTTCCTTTTGGGGTTTATGGTTCCTTTTTGGGTCCTCATTATAATACGGCCCCTAATATTTAGGGTTACCCAGAGAGGGGCCATAATTTTGACAACTACCCGGATTACACCGGCTGAGCTTCCAAGGGGAAATACCAGTCGACCAAGGGCTCAAACCCAGCCTTGCTGTCCGTAAGAAATAGTAACGAATCAACTAATTACCACAAAGCAACATCAGAAGAAGTCTGGGATCTTGGCATAACAACCCGAATGAAGCTTCGAGGATGCGGCTCAATGCGTATGGTCCAGTGATAAAGGCCACCGCGCATCAAGCGCCACGAGCCGCCGACAGGAATCACCCAGCCTCGGTCAAACATCGGGGGAGGGTTCAGGGCCTTGATTGTTTTTGGGTTTTAGGGTTTAGGGTTTAGGGTTTAGGGTTTAGGGTTTAGGGTTTAGGGTTTAGGGTTTAGGGTTTGAATTTCAGTAGAGCAATGTCAGATTGACAGGTGCAGTGCCCAAACCTTTTGGGTGTCACCTCACATATTCATGAGCAAGCCTCCAACATGTTCTCTGCTGGCAATACAGCACGGGCCTTAATAAGTAGAATAGGGATATAAGGTGCTTTGTATTATACAATAAGGAACCCCCAAAGTGGCAATAGAAATTTTAAAGGCCCCTAGAGTAATCCCTGGGCTCCTACGATCCCCGACACGCCGCGTGAGAGGTTTCTCAGGGGCCAGGGCCCTGATCTTCAAAGTCGCCAACTTTGGTCACGATCTCGTTGTACCTCAGAGGCTTGGGTTGAGTTTGCCCCTGAACCCTACTTGGAGGATCATGGGACTTAGTAACTATAGTCATAAGTCCCTTAATTGGGGTTATAAGTATAGTTACCCCAACACTAACCCTAACTAAATCCCATGATCCTTCAAGTAAACCCTGAACCCTTTTGCGGCCACGGTGTAGGGTTTAGGGTCGGAGCCCGGGGCCTTGGAGATTGTAACAGATCAATCGGCCATCTCGCCTGGGATCCGCCTCCTACGACATACACAGTGCATTTCTTGTCAATACCCACACTCGAACACAATCAGCACACTGCAGCTCCACTCTTGCATGGATGGAACATGGACGGCCCTGTCGCAAAAGGATCAGCAGACCGAAGGCAATGTTTCATAAAACCCAAAGGCCTCTGAACGCTGCCCCAACATGCAACGTCTTCAAAATCGCTCCGTTTCAAGCTCAAAACCATGGCTGCTACAAGTTTAGCGGCCGCCACTACCGCGCACGAACGCTGAACACCTCCACTTCTGGCTAGTTGCTCGCCAGAGACCTGGAACTCTTTCTCGTATTCCTGTCGCATGGATCTCAGCTTCAGAGTAACTTCGGGTCTCTGCGAGTGCCGATGCGGACAGGTTCGCCCCAAGACCCCGGACGCAGCAGTTACTTTCCTTGCGAGTCTGAAACTCGCAGCCTTCACCACTCCTTGAAAAGTTCTCCTTCAAAACTTTCACGCTCCTCTTGAACTCTGGAACCGAGATCAAAGGACCCTTCGCTCATCTAGTGCATGGTCGGGAAAGGATTAATAATGTACATCTTTATTCCTTAAGGAGTTTAGGTACCCATAAACATGTAAAATGTTACCCAACTATGACAAAGTCATCCTGCTCAGAAACATCGAGCCCTAAACCCTAAACCCCTAAACCCCTAAACCCCTAAAACCCTAAAACCCTAAAACCCTAAACCCCTAAACCCCCAAACCCCTAAACCCCTAAACCCCTAAACCCCTAAACCCTAAACCCCTCAACCCCTCAACCCCTAAACCCCTAACCCCTAAAGCCCTAAACCCGCGCCTGGCTGGGCTGCCAGCAGAAAGGCGGCTTTGGAACAAGCTTCGGCCGGTCCGGCCCCAGGAGAGCCTCGGGCCTTCTGTCATTTGAAGGGTGGAGGTTTTATCTTTCGGTTTATGTAGCATAGGGGCCTTCATAATTCAAGGGTTCCTTCAAGGGCTGCCTAAAGAGTAGATCCTCTACTTAAAGGATCATTGGACTTATTAACTGGGGTTACTATTGGGGTAACTATACCTACCTATAATTACTTCTAACCCCAATTAAGGGACTTATAACTATAGTTACTAAGTCTTACCTTTGGTTAGTAGGGAATGGAAGAATGGTAGTTATAGTAGTTATAGTTATACCCCATTCCTCCAGTCCCTACTAACCAAAGGTAAGTTCTGGCAAAGTTTGAAGCATCAAACGGGCTTTGAGAGGTTGCCAGGGATCAAAAGGAACGATAGAGGTTTAGAGGGATCTACAAGGATCTATTGGCTTAGACAGTTTCGGGTATGAGATGTGGGTAAGAGTTTAGGATTGATGGGGCAGGTCGCGCTCGTGGTCGTGGTTGGTCGTTGGTCGCTTTTCGGAGGTGGTGCTGGTGGTATTGGTGGTATTGTTGGTGTAATTGGTAGTATTGGTGTTGTTGGTACTGTTGGTATTGCTGGTTTTATTATTGGTGTTGTTGATGTTATTGGTATTGGTATTGGCATTGGTGGTGTGCTGGGCTATCTTGAGTTGTTGATCGTTGCGCTTGGTCGTCGTGCTTGTCGTGGACGCTTCGAATTGTGTATTAAATCTGCCGCTCATCTTCAACAATGCTTCAGCAACTTTTGCAGGGTCTCTCACCAAAGAAGCCCATGTCTGCCTGGTACCACTCTCGACAGCTTGCCGCAGATTGGCCACAATGGCCATGAGCTGCTGGAAGTCCTGCACTTCAAGCTTTTCTAGGGCCCCAAAAAAGCACATAGGCAAAACTTAGGATAGGGATATCCCACATAAACCCCCTCATAATGAAGCCCAGTAAGGTAGGGATATCCCCATAAAATGCTTATGCTTATGTGCTTTTGGGTCCCCATTTTTCTGCAACAAATTTTGATGCGAGGCTCAGAATTAGCATCTCGGCAGTCGGTTGGGAGCTTGAGACTGCTTGGGGTTCGGGTTCTAAGTTGCAGGGTTTTGGGGTATTTTAGGTTTTCAAACTGCTATCATGAAGCCTACGCCACGGAACGAACACCTCATGCCGCAAATATACACACCGAATATGCAGCCTCACCGCATACAAGCTCTGGTAAAGCACTTCAAGCATGCACAAGAAATCCTGTCCTTGCATGAGCGGCTCTTTCAGTGAAGCACAACCACAAACCTGCCTTATCTCCTGAGTTCGAACACACACACACGCACAAACAGCCTCTGATAGGAACCCTGATATGAGTCAAGGCATATTCCCTTAAATAAGGTGTATTGGAGGCTTTGGGTGCCCACCTCTGTGACCCTAAACCCCTAAACCCTAAAAACCCAGTACCCCTCAACCCCTTAACCCTTAAACCCTAAACCCCCAAACCCTAATCCATGACATCAATTTGCCCGCCTCTGTGACCCTAAACCCCTAAACCCTAAACCCTAAAGTCTAGACCCTAAACTAAACCCTAACCCCTAAACCCTAAACCCACAAACCCTAAAAACCCTGTAGCCCCTAATCCATTCATGTTCCCGCCTCTGTGACCCTAAACCCCTAAACCCTAACCCCTAAAACCCTCTACCCTAAACCCCTAAACCCTCTAACCCCCTAATCCATGAATTTCCCCGCCTCTGTGACGTGTGCCAGGAGGTCTTCGGCCTCCTTTTGCTCGCCGAGCTGTCGGCGAAGCCTTTCGATGCAGGCACCCTTCTCGAAGGGTTTTGTTTTTTTGGTTTAAAGGTTTGGGTTTTGTTGTTTAAAGGGTTTTGGGTTTTTTTGTTAAAGGTTTAGGGTCTAACATTTAGGGCGTTGGGGTTCAGGGCTCAGTGTTTAGGGCTTAGGGGGGCACCCTTCTCGAAGGGTTTAGGGTTTAGGGTTTTTTTATATTGGGGTCCTCGTAATAAAGGATCCTACTAAGGTCCTACTATTTAGGGTTTAGGGTTTAGGGTTTAGGGTCTACGGTTTAGGGTTTAGGGTTCAAAGTTTAGGGTTTAGGGTCCAGGGTTTATGGTTTCGGGCGTTGGGGTTTAGGGGCTCCTTTGCCAAGGGAGATTATGAAAGTTTAGGGTTTAGGGGCGTCCTTTTCGAAGGGAGAGGAACCTTCGGGTTCAGTCAAAGGGCTACGATAAGGGTAGTATAAGGATTCCTTTAAAGGGCTCTATAAGGGTTCATATGTGAGTTTCCGAAAATAAGGGGTACCTTATACTGGGGTCCTTATAATCAAGGATGCTACTAAGGTCCTACTATTTAGGGTACAATATTAGGGTCCCCTATCTGCGGAAAAACCCAGTAAAGCTCCGGTATGGAGTAGTGGGCGGAGGATGCTCTTAGTACCCAATGTCTCCGTTTACGCTCCGAGTGGTTGGCTAGGGAGAGTTAGGGTGGCACGGCGAGCAATGCAGGAGACGTTGCTAGAAATAACATCAAACCTTTCATGGCTTACAGCAAGTCTGGGTATAGAAACCAACAAGCCGTAAGAAGGGCAAATTGTTAATATACTCGCGCGCAAAGATACATCAGCATGTGTGTGTGTGTATCAATGCAAGTGCGTGCAGGCATGTAAGTATGTAGTTTATGTCACCTGCCGGCTTTCTTTCAAGCCGACCGATTTGCACGGGTAGTGAACCTCCAATTCTCCAGTTGTGAGGCAGCCTGCTTGGAAAAGGAGTCTTGGCGGCGTCACGGGGCGACTGCTTGGAACTAGCCAAACCCTCTACTGTAAAGCGGGAGAGTTCCTGAGACGAATCGACAGCGCCCAACGTCAATCAGCAGAATGTGTTTGCGTGCTTCGCAAAACCCTCATCCAAGCCTCAACACGAACCACAGAACCCAGACACGAACTGCTCTAGACTCTCCTGGATATCCAGTACCAGTGTTGCAGCCGAAAAACGTCTACCTTTATATACATATGTATGTGCATATGCATGCACATATACATATATAGAGAGAGAGATAGATATGCCACTATCTTTCTATGCATGTTTGTATATATATATATATATATATATTCATGAAAAAGACATGTACATACATATATGTTGAGGAGCCATTCCAACTCTGAGGGTGCAGCTCTTGCTCCTTCTCGTGGTGCGACTGTTGAATCCGAGCACGAAGTTGACCAAGCCTCAACATGCACAAACGACACCCTAAACCCCTAAACCCTACACCCCAAAAGATGAGCAGGTGAGGTCTTGATATCGTTTAGGGTCGTTCCAGGCCCTTGGGGGTTTATATAAGGATTTTTTTGTAACTGTGAGCTTTTCGGATGTAGCTTAAGATGGCTAACAAAATTCGTGGCTGTTGTTGCTGTTGTTGTTGTGCTGTGGGAGTAGCAGGAGCAGTAGGAGTAACAAGAGCAAGAAAAGCAGAACCAAAAGCAGGAGGAGCAGAAGGAGCAGGAGCAGAAGGAGCAGAAGGAGCAAAAGGAGCCGAAGGAGCAGAAGGAGCATAAATAGCCGAAAGAGCCGAAGAAGCAGAAGGAGCAGAAGGAGCAAAAGGAGCCGAAAGAGCCGAAGGAGCAGAAGGAGCAGAGGAGGAGCAGGAGGAGCAGTAGGAGTTTGGTCGGAGCAAGCAGGAACAGGAGCAGGAGCGTAGAGGTAGTCGTCGACCTAGATGCAGTAGATCAGAACACGAACAACATCACACCTACAGTTCACACATCGCACCTTGTACCCGCCCACCACCCTAAATCCTAAACCCTAAACGGAACTCTCTGGATCCCCTTGTTCAAGCAGCCAGCTCTCTTGAACGCATGTGAGCAGCAGAAGTTTTCAGAGTCACATGGCGAACAAAACCTCCTTTTGAGCTCTTGGGCGTTGGCTTCAGCCCTGGTCCGACAACTCATAGGGACCCCTTAAAGGGTAGGGGGACGGGGTAGGGGACTGTATTTCCTTGAATAAGCCTTATTAGGTCCTTATTGTGGGCATTAAGGCCCCCTACCCCCCTCCCCGTACCCCCTGAAATTTCCCTATGAATAACAGGTCCCCAAAAAGCATGAAATGTGCCTTTGCAAGGTTTAGGGCCAAACAGAAGTTGCAACTCCAGGTCGTGGGCCGGCTGCTAGAGTAAACTGCTAATCCTTTAATATAGGGGCCTCTTGGGGCCCATTATACTATACTTATAATAAAGACTTACCAAGGCCTCTTAGACTATAGGGGACTTAATAATTAGAATAGGGTGTTGGCGCCCATTATACTAGAGTTATAATAAGGAACCCTCAAAATAGTATATATAGGTAACTATCAAGGCCCCTATAGTAGGCATTCTAGGCTTAGCCGCGCGAGAAGCAAGCCTTATGTGGTTGTGCGGCTGAAAAGCCATAGCCCCCAAAGCATGAATGAAAGCCACATATTGACATGCACCCTCGGACTTCTTGAGACGAAGAGGAAAGAATGATGCAGATAAAGAAGATGATGGTAATAATCATGAAAACCTCAGCAAAACACCCAGTCGCTGCTGAACCTCTGCCGGCTAAACGCAGCCAGGGCTCGCGAAGCCCTCGAGGGAAGCGTTTGGCCGAAAGCCCTGATCAACAACAGGGCTTGGTTCGGAACTTCCAGATGTGAGGGTTTCGGGCTTCGGGATTACCCTAAACCGTAAACCCTAAGTGGGTTCAAGCCAGCTGTAGCACTGCATTGGTGAGAGGCTGCCTTACGTGGCAACATTGAAGCAGCATTTAATTTTGGGCCCTTTTTTGGGGTAGGGTTTTGGGACCCATTATATTACAGTTATGGTAAGGAAACCCCCCAAAAAATGTAGGTAATCACATAGGTTCCTACACAAGATGGTTGGTTGGGTCGCATAGGGGGGGTGGAAACAAAGTGGCATACCAACAAGGTGGTTGTCAAAATTATGGTCCGTTTTTGGGTACCCTAAATATTAGGTGCCGCATTAGAATAAGGACCCAAAAAGGGACCCTAATTTCGCCAACCACCCAACAAGGTAGACCATCCGAACCACAATCTCGTGCTGTCTTCTTTCTGACTCATATATATTACGGCTGTTGGACCCAAAACCATACTGTACAAGGCTTTTGGGCTATTTTGATTCCCAGGGGAATTCGTATTCATGCTACAAGGAAAGCCTTGGACAAGATGATGTGTATTCAGCTTGCCAGGTCTCACATTTTCGGGCTGTAGCCCTTTGGATTTCGGAGCTCGGAGATTGAGGTGGGAAGTGAAGGATTTACTGACTGAAGATTGAAGCTTCCCTGACCGCTAAAGCCTCTGAAGCCTGTTAGCCCTACCCCCCCCCCCCCCGACAAAAAAAAAAAATAATAATATGACAACATCCCAAAACCAGCCGGGGCAGACTTTGCCTAAACAAGCTTCATGAACCTCAAAAAGTCTGGGGCTCGGACATTCTCGAGCACAGCTGAACACGGTGCGGACGTCTGAGGAGCAAGCTTTGCTTAAGCAGCCCGTTACGGTGTTATGCACGGGCCTTTGTCTGGGTTTTGGTCAACGCCGGTTCTAGGATTCAGGAACCAAGCTACTATGGGCTTGATAACTACAATTAACTATGCTTGTATCAGGCAGGCCTAAACAAAACTGCTCCTAATTGCTCATGCCACTATGTTAGGGGCATAACGACAACGACCTCTATCGTCCCCAAAATTCGAAAGCTTCTTGAAATGTGCACTTTGTATTTTGGCAGAGAGACAAACGCGCGAAATGTTTTCCGTTGTTTCTGGCACCAAAGCCTGCAGGCAGTCAGAACATCGGTCCCAAGCAAACATCGAACCTATGCTCCTAAAAGCCAGATACAAACAAGCCTCAGCAGTGTACAACCAGCCACAAATTGCCAGTTCATTATTGACAAAGAAACGTTGGCCGGACTTTGCGTCTCGACACCCTAGGGTAGCCAACCTGCCTAACTATTGACCCTTAAAGCTTAAAAAATCGTCACCCTTGCACTTGAAACCGTCAACTGCTGGCCACAGTAACCCCTACACTGGCCTTACACCCAAGCCTGTGAAGCAGGACCGCAACCGTTGAACCTTCAAACCTAAACCCATGAATCTACTTACTCATCTAGACAGCCTTCCACCCTTGAAGCCTCGGGGTTGTAGTCTTGCAAAGAACATCAACCTTGCACCTCAAGCTAGCCACTCGAGATACAAAGTCCAGACATCCGGCGATTGCCTGGAGCCCAAATACCTGAAAAGAGCCAAAAAAAACCGCCGGGACCCTGGCCCGAGCTGAAAGCGGAGGCATTTGCTGCATGCCGGGAGCGGGCTTGCCTCATCCCATTTGAGGTTTCACGGTTTGATTTCGGGGCCTTAATACTTAGAATAAGGTTTTTGGGGCCCATTCTATTAAATTTATTGGTAAGGAGCGCCTAAATAGTATAGGTAATTATTACGGCCCCTATAGTGGCGTCGAGGGTCGGGGCTGGGGCTGTTGCTGCTACTGCTGCGCAGACGCTTGCTGTGGCGGTCGCTGTGTAGTTGTGGTGGTGGTCGCGATATCTGTCGGCTTTCCAGTCGCTCCCACATCCGTTCCGTTATAGATACTCCCAATCAAGGAGTGTCACTTGTAATTTCTGGAGCTTGGACATGTCTGCTCCGGCTCAAGTGCATATATATATATGTGTCTCCAAGCCAATCCCCTACACCCGCAGCCGTTAGGGACGCATCCTGTGCCACTGGCCCAAGACGAGCCCAAAATATAGTACCCTAAACTGTCGTATCCTTATTACAAGGACCCCAAGATAAGGTAACCCAAATTTTTTGGAACTCCCTGAACCCCTATAGAACCCTTTAAAGGAACCCTTATAGTACGCCTATAGTCCCCTTTAAAGGGACCCTTCGATACATTAGATACCCCCAATTTTGGGAAATTCCATAAAGACCTATAGAGCCCCTTAAAGGAACCCTAGTATAGCACCCCTCTAGTAACCCCTTTAAAGGAACCCTTATAGTACCCCTGAGTTTCAAGAAAGCCTGAACCCTAACCGTAGGAACCCTTAGGTACCCCTAATTTTTTTTTAAAAAAAAAAACTCCCCGACTTCGGCCGACCCGGATCGGTGCCTCGGCCAAAGGACCCTCGCCCGAGCACTGGCGTCGACCTTGGCACGGAGATGTTGGGGGAATTTTGGGGTTTAAGGTTCCTTTAAAGGGATCCATATGGATTCCTCAGAGGGATCTATAAGGGTTCTATATAGGGTTTAGGGTCCATGGTTTCGGATTTTGGGTTTATGGGGATGTTTTTTTAAGCACCTTTTTCCAACTGCAGGAGTTCGAAGCCCCAGGGGGCAGGTGTCATTTGTCCCTTGTGTTAGCAGGCCCTCTCATGTTGGGGGATTTAGGGTTTAGGGTTCCTTTAAGAGGATCCACAGGGGTGGTTCTATATAGGGTTTAGGGTTTATGGTTTCGGATTTGGGGTTTAGGTTTTGATGTTGAGGGTGTCCTCTCTTCTTCAACAACCGGCCGGGCCCCAAAGAGTTCTATTTTAGTTTTTTTAAAAATTAGAAGATAGAGCTAACATACGAGTCCAAAAAGTGTAAAGCTCTCCCATTCGCTATATGGGTTTAGGGTTTAGGGTTCGCATTTGGGGTTTAGGGCCTACCTAGGCTTAGGATTGTGGGTTTAGGATTTCGGGTTCAAGGGGGTTTCCCGGAAATGCGAAAGCCAAGACAGCTCGAGTAAGTTCAAAAGAATCCAGCAGCGCCTGTCCACGAGCGACGGATCCAAAAAAAGAGGTGAGAATTGGATCGAAAGATTAAGCCACAAGGATCGAAATACTAATGAAAACACTATCAACCAACTGCAACCAGTACCTACCTATAGAGCTGGTGAAAAACGCAAGGCTGATGGATCGCAAAAACACTAGATTTCGCTCAATAGATAAGTAAACTGGAAGAGCAATGCTAGTCGTAGAGGTGGTAGTAGTAGTAGTAGCAGCAGCAGCAGTAGTAGTGGTAGTAGCGGTAGTAGTAGTAGTAGTAGAAGTAGTAGTAGTAGTAGTAGTAGTAGTAGTAGTAGTAGTAGTAGTAGTAGTAGTAGTAGTGGTAGTGGTAGTGGTAGTGGTAGTGGTAGTAGTAGTAGTAGTAGTAGTAGTAGTAGTAGCAGTAGCAGTAGCAGTAGCTAAAGCAGTAGTAGTAGTAGTAGTAGTAGTAGTAGTAGTAGTCGTAGTAGTAGTAGTAGTAGTAGCAGCAGCAGAAGTAGCAGCAGCAGGAGCAGCAGCAGCAGCAGTGGCAGCAGCAGCAGCAGTAGCAGCAGTAGCAGCAGGAGCAGTAGCCGTAGCAGTAGCAGTAGCAGCAGGAGCAGAAGCAGTAGCAGTAGCAGTAGCAGTAGCAGTGGCAGTAGCAGTAGCAGTAGCAGTAGCAGTAGCAATGCCTTGAGACTTGAAGGACGGAACTCCTAAACCAAAAGCCTCCAACTCTCTGATGCCGTTCCATGCTGGAAGTCGCACCCGCAAGCAGCGATAGCCATCGGGTTGATGATAGCAGCGCCCGTCCTGGGCGTTCGAAATCTCAAGGGAAACAGCTGCAAATCCAAGACTCTAGCATTCTGGGGCAGAGGGTGCAAGAAGGTTTCCGGTTAAAGGTTCTGCAATCAAAAACTGCGGTCAAAAAATGGAGCCATCGAACTTAGAGTTCTTGGCTTCTGAGGCTTAAGGCCTTGATTGCTAAAGCGACACTATTTGTGAATATCATGTACGGAAGGAAGGGTTGAAGGAAGCTCTTCGTTTCTGGGCTTACGTCGCTTTGGGTGTTTGTGACCTCGAAGTTGAATGCTTTGGGTTTTGGCTCGCCGGGTTGCCTACTTAAAGGATCATGGGACTTAGTCACTAGGGTTATTATTGGGGCAACTATACTTATCATTACTTATAACCCCAATGAAGGGACTTATAGCTATAGTTACTTTTCCTAAGATCCTCCAAGTAGGGTGAAGAGTCGCATGCCCTCAGCCTCGCTTAGCATGTCGCCGTAATAGGCAACTTGCAGAACGTTTCGCTATCCGGACTATTTAGGGTTTAGGGTTCAGAGTTTAGGGTTTAGGGTTAGATGCCTTGAATGCATTGAAGGCTTCTTTGCAAACTGCAGAAAATGATGTAGGAAGTTGTACCGGAACCAACAGGGCTGAGAATACGAGTAGGGACTTTCAATTGCATGGCGATGTTCGGGTTGCTTGATCTTCAAAAACTGTTGCCAGAAGGACGTTACTCTAGAACGACCCCGAAAGATTAGCCAGGACAAAGTCAGGCTCGCAAACTCGCCGCCTTGGGCCGCTTGAGCCCACAAACAGGAATAACAGCCCTTCAGATTTACCGCTAAATCCGAAAACTTCACCCTTAGACCCAACCCAAAACTCTAAACCCTAAGCCTTCAACCTAAACACCAAGCGTCATGTGCCCTCCGCCTGCTATCAGCCGCAGAGACCCAGCCTGCCACGTGGAAGCTTTCTGAGATTTCGCAGTTTTGGGCTTAGGGTTTAGCTTTAGCTTGCTGGAGGAGTCCTTCTGCGGGTTTACTGTCCCCAGGGTCCTGTCCACTTCGGGCAGGCCCGTCACCGCAAGCTTACACCCGCAAGACCTTTCACTTTGCCCCACACTATTTTTGGTGGTTCCTATTTATGCTTATAACATACCCCAAAACACTGTTCCAATTATTAAGGTCCCTATATTTGCATTATACTTATAGTATCACATACCCCAACTCACTACTCCAAATATTAAGGTCCCTATATCTGCACCTCTGGTGAAGGCATCCTCTCCCTCGCTGATCGAAGAGGCCTCAAACTCGCGGGTCGGCAGCACAGCTTTGAGGTTTCGCTTGCCGGGATTTGGAGGCGCAATGTAAGGGCCGCAATAATTAGACTAGGTTGGGGAGACTACTCAAATTAACATAAGGAGTCCCCCACACCCCATTCTAATTATTAAGGCCCCTATATTAGGGTCTGGGATCGAGCGGTGCAGCAGCACATCGTATTGCCAGAGACCCCAGTGCTTCGGTACATGGCCCATGGCTGGTGGGAAAGGAGCACGCCGTTTCCAGCCCAGATGTCGGTCATGTAGATGTTGCACATGGCCTAGCTACCGCGATGTGACGGTTGGACATACTGCGTTCCCAGGGTACAAGGACTTCTGTGCATGTGCTACCACGCTGAGTGTTCTGGAAGATGATCCGTGGGTTGATTTGCAGCCGGCAGCAGACTACAACGTCGTGGGATACAGGTGGCAGGATGGTCCTGCGGAGTTTGCATGTTGCAATGACTTTGACACTGCAGGGGTCCTTTGGTTTGACAACACTAGCTCAACTGATCTTGCGGCCAATGATGTGCTTCGCGATGGCCCGATTGGAGATACGCTCTGCCGAGATGAGAATGCCACGACGGCGCCGCATGATTGCCCAGATGGGAACACATGCATTGCGTGCGTGGATCCAGATGGCATTGACAGTGTGGTCGTCATTTCTGGTGGGGAGGCAATGCATGCCAGCATATTTGCTATATTTGCTCTGGCTTTCTCGAATCCTTGTTTCTTGAGTCAGGTGAGCCAATGGCTAGCAGGGGCATGGTTTTGTTCACGGAGCTGCCTGACACAGTGGGCATCTCCGCTGTGCGGCGAGGAGTGTGGGAGCCTCTGTCAGAGACGGCGTCTGTTTCTGCGGTCATGCCTGCTGGGAGCTTTTCAGCATCGGGCATGGCATCCCGCCCGACCCACAGCTGCTTTACGGGACCAGCGGTGTTGACGAGGATGCCTTTGATCTGTCTTGCGCGGATCTCGCACAGGTGCACAGGAAATTACTGGTTGCTTCTCTTGTCAGACCTGCTCTTTGCAAGTACTGATGCTGCTACGAACTGTTTTGCCCAAGGACCGGATGCGATTGAAAACAGGATCGTTGTTTCGGTCTTTGGTCGACTCGTCAAGCAGCTGGCCGACAGCTACGGAGCACTCGGTGTAGGAAACACTTGCAGCACAGCGAGCTTGAGGCACGAAGCATTTGTGGATGCTGGCTTTTCGGGCAAACTTCGACTTGCATCGCATTCGCACGCGCCTCCTGTTTTGGTTTTGTGGTAGGTTTGAGCAGGCATCATACAGCTTTTGCAATGCTGGGTTACGGGTGACTGCCTGCCTGCTCCTAGTGCCTAGATTTCTGCTTTTGCAAAGCATTTGTGAGTGTATACTAGGCGGTGGTTGAGCCCCAAACTGAATTCGTTTGTGCAATGGACACGTCCTTCGGACTTTCAGCCCAGCGCAGAAGAAGAAGGCCCCTATATTAGGTGTAGGCTTGAGGGCTCGCGTTTATGGTGGAGCGTGGAGGGTTGTGGCTCGAGAGGCCAGGGGCTGGCGAGGCGCGGCATTTTGGGTTTAGGGTTTAGGGGTTCAGGGGCTTAGGAGTAGGGTTTTTATGCCCTGTACCTCCAGACCCCAACACCCCTGCGTCTCCCTAAACACGCAACTGAAAACTCAAAGATCCACAGGCTGGGATGCCCAGTAACCTAGGAATGAAAAGGGTTCCTTTTTTTGGTATTGGGTAACTGTATAAGGAACTTAGGACTACAAAAAGGGAATAAGGGTACCACTGGGCGTCCTAGGAAGTAGGCTTGCTATGGCGAAGCTGTGCGATTGAGGCGTCAAGAACTTGGTTGTCGGCCTGTGACCCTTTCTCGCTGGCAAGCTTCTTTGTCCGGGGAATACAAGGCCGACGCAAGCAAAGCCAGCCGTAAACTGCAGAATAACCGAGCCTGAAGCCACTTTTTGTACCGAAACCTGCATCCCCGATCCCGAAACCAAGCCGAAGCACAAGCTGATACTAGGCCAACCTGAAGCTAACATCAAGACCCTTTGCGAGTCTGCAGGTGATTAACTCATTAGGATCGTGCGGAAACGGTCTACTGCGGCAAGTCTGATAGGATCTACGTGGATGGCTACGAGGAGCCTGGGATTATCTCAGGGGGCGACCCGCACGGCTGCGCGTCCTGCACTCAACTGGAGGCAGGCAGCAAAGCTTTCAGTTCGGCCCGCAACATGAATCCGAGGGTGCGTGCGACATGATAAGCAGGAAACCCATAACCTTCAAAAGTCTGCACTGCCCGAACTTCCTCAATCGAAAAACCTACCCCTGACGTAATAGAAACTTACTCCATAACCTAGTTCATGGTCGGGATAGGATTTAAAAGTTGATTTGTTTTTCCATTTTGGTTTAACTACCCATGAAAATAAAAAATGCTCCCCAACTATGACACAGGATTCGGTCCTGAGCTCCGGCCGGCAGAGTTCCACCAGAGACACCATCTCGGCAGGCTCTGTCCCGGCGCAAAGCTTGGGGTTGGGGTCAGAGGTGCAGGGTTTGGGGGTTTAGGGTTTAAGGTTTAGGGGTTGGGGTCGAGCATGTACCGGATGTACCAGTCACGCCATCAACACAAGCTGTCTTGTTCGGTCTGTTGACTGAGCTTCACGCTGGTCTGCAGTGCTTTTCGTCCTTGGACGGTTGCCTCGAAAGCGAACAGCGAGTTTAGGATTTCACCTCAACTCCTGAACCCCCAAGCAAACTTCAAACATGCAGAAGCTGCGGACTCTTGTGATTCTATCAGAATCGCTGCACTAGTTTCTTTGGGATCTCGACATCGACAAAACCGTAAATGGGAAGTGTGTAAACCAACAAGAAACTCAACTCGAGACGCACAGGCATCAAACAATGGTGCCTGGAAAGCACCGATGGTCCCACTGCTGCCGCTTCTCCCCGGGGTATCCGGCCTTTCGTAGGTGCAAGGCGTGTAATGATTCATGGGTTTGAGGCCCATCAGTTTCGAGTGGGGAGTCTCGGGGATGTGCGAGTCGGCTCGCAAATTCGGAGGAGACGTGGACTGATTACAAAAAGCGCCGAACCCTAAACACTAAACCCTAAACCCCAAACCTAGCCATCAAGGGATGGCACTTACTTGGAGGCTGTGTTCCACTAACACCTTAAAAAGGTTTAGGGATTTGGGTTTAGGCTTGAAGATTGGAGTTTTCAATACAGAGATATATGGGTAATTCTTTACATTGGGGTCCCTTAAACTCTGAAAGGGGCCCTGAAAGGATGCATATGTTTCTCACATGGGAGCTTCCGAAATTAGGGGAACCTTTTTGGGGGGTTCCTTATAATAAGGATCCTACTATGTAGTATACTATACTGGGGTAGCCAAAATTCGGAAACTCCCATAACCCTGAGAAAGAACAGTCCATCTTACTAAATCCACGTCGTACGTCACAAGAGTGTCCAAAAATAGCCTTTCAGTGTAGATATGCCACATGACGGATTCGGTGGTGTTGCGTAACAGCTGAACTGGAAAATGATAAGAAACTATATCAGCAATAGCTCTCGCCTTGGAGACGCCCTAGCAAAACAAGAAGTCCCCAACCCTACGTGGGAGTCGGGTCACGGGCCATAGGTCGAGGGCTCTACTTAAAGGATCATGGGACTTAGCAACTGGGGCTATTATTGGGGCAACTATACTTCTAATTGATTATAACCCCAATTAAAGGACTTATAACTATAATTCCTAAGTCACATGATCCTCCAAGTAGTTCTGAATCCTGACCACTGAATCAAATCCGGAAGTCCCATGCCCCAACGCCCAAAACCCTGCAACTAAACCCCTCAACCCTGAACCCCGAACCGCTAAAACCCTGAACCCCTCAACCCTGAACCTTAAACCCCTGAACCCCTAAACCCCTAAACCTTCAACCCTTAAACCCTTAAACGCTAACACCCTAAAACCTTAAACCCTAAACCCTAACACCCTGAAGCCCTTAACCCCAAACCCTAAAACCCTAAACCCTACACCCTAAACCCTAAACCCCTAAAACCCCTAAAACCCCTGAAACCCCTGAAACCCTAAACCCTAAAAACCCTAAAACCCCTGAAACCCTAAACCCTTAAACCCTAAAAACCCTAAAACCCCTGAAACCCTAAACCCTTAAACCCTAAAAACCCTAAAACCCCTGAAACCCTAAACCCTTAAATCCTATAAACCCTAAAACCCCTGAAACCCTAAACCCTTAAACCCTAAAAACCCTAAAACCCTAAACCTTAAACCTCGAAGACCGAGTGCTGAGATCTGAGCACTCCGTGCACAGCAGCCTCGGCCGGTACCGGGTAGCCGGCAGTGACCTGGGAGTTTCCGACAATGGGGGGACCCTAGGGCTCCTTTAAAGGGTTCCTTAAAGGGATCTATAAGGGTTCCATAAAGGGTTTAGGGTTTAAGGTGGGAGTTTCCGAAAATGGGGGACCCGAGGGTTCCTTTAAAGGGTTCCCGAAAGGGATCTATAAGGGTTCCATAAAGGGTTTAGAGTTTAGGGTTATGGGAGTTATCGAAAACCGGGGACCCTAATATAGTACCCTAAATAGTAGGAGTCTTATTATAAGGACCCCAACAGAAGAGTAGCCGGCAGTGACCTGAGAGTAAGGGTATCATAGGGACCCAAAAGAGGATAATTAGGGGTACCTTATTCTTGTGTCTTTCTAATAAGGGTCCTACCATCTAGGGTACTACATTAGGGTCCCCTAATTTTTGGAGACTCCCAAATAGGCCTTATGAAGTCCTTCTTATAGGTATTAAGGCCCCCTACCCCCCTAAGGGTCCTCATACCTGCAGGAGATCAGGGTGAATGGGGGTTTTGTGGTGAAGTATAGTTGGCTATACACGGGCTATAAGAGAAGAGTCTAATCAATTATTCCGACCTATATTTGGGATAAAGCCGGGAGTACAAATATTTAACGCTAAGATGCCAGTGTTAGGCATATCTATCAAAAGCTTCCTAAGCTAGGTAGCATCTCACTGTCCCAAAACCCAAGGAAATAAAAGTTGAAACTTTCAGGATCGACTACCGTATAAGAACCCCAAAAGTTGAAAAGTTGAGTAGTTTACAGCCAATACTGCATCAACACCCTGCCAGACGAGTCGTGGCCTCGATGGCCTTTATGATTCAGAGGGTGTTCATAGGCGTTCAGGCTTTAGGGTTCAGGGTTCAGGGTTTAGGGTTCGGGGTTTAGGGTTTAGGGTTTAGGGGTTCAGGGCTTGGGGTTTAGGGTTCAGGGTTTAGTAATCTAGGGTTTTGCAAAGGGAGCATGGTTTGTAGAACTTCAAAAAGTCTTGACGGCTGTCGGAGGCTGGTTGCTACGAGTTTAGCATGGGACAACAACATCAAGAGGTCGAGGGCTGCAGCTTCCTGCGAAGTCGCAGTGGGCGCTTCATCAAATATGGCATGCGAATATAGATACGAAAAAATGGGATCCTCGCCACGAAGACCTTGAAACACAAGACCCCAGACCCAGACCGGTGCGCTCAACCTGCTGGTACCCTGCAGCATTTGGAAGTTTCCGAAAATAGGGGACCCTAATATAGTACCCTAAACTGTAGGATCCTTATTAGAAGGACCCCAGAATAAGGTACCCCTAATTTTCGGAAACTCCCATTTCAGGTTGAATCAAACCTCAGCTAAGGGCAACTGTCCTGCCGGGTGTTGCTAGCACGCCGGCCGCAATGCGCTGACCGTCAATGGTCGGCTCCTGAGCAACTGGGAGTTTCCGAAAATTAGGGTAACTTATTTTGGGGTCCTTATAATAGGGATCCTACTATTTAGGGTGCTATATTAGGGTCCTCTATTTCCAGAAACTCTCACTGTGGACACGGGAAACTTCTAATAGGGCTGATATTAATCGTTCGAAGAGAAGCAAAAAGAATAGCAAAAGGACGAGTAGTAGCAGCAGTGGGCTCACGAGGCTGATGCCAGTACGAGTATTCGGTAGTAGAACAAAAAGGCTAGTCCTAACACTACCACCAATACTTGTTTTAGGGGTCGTGTTAATCCCATCGCTCGGATGATTACAATCGCAAGTACTGCTCCTAATGCAAAAGATCTCTGATTTCCAAACCAGCAATAGCCTGAATGCTCAAACCAGGACTGGGGACAACAAGAAGAGAATCTACTAGCAACGGCACGGGCAGAAGGGCCATACCTCAGAATTCGCGTGTGATTCACGCGATAGCACGGCTGTGCCCAAGGTCTAGCATCTAGGCCAACACTGCTCGTCATTGGGCTTAGCGTCTGAACGTAGCACCGCAAGAATGTCGGAGCGGAAGACAAATCTTAACCAGCAATATGGCACTCGGGTCCCAATCCGATAGCCTGATTATAAATCAATCGCAGAAGCCCACACCCTAGGGCCGCAGCGTTGGCGTGCGCCATGCGAAGATGGTCCAAGTTCACTCTCGGAACTGGCACCGCAGGCCCTGGAAATCTTCAGGATTTGAACGGGAGATGAAATGGTTCGGGTTGAAGGCAGAAGTCTTCAAGTTGAGGGCTGTTGGGCCCAGTCCGCCAGCGTCTCTCGCAGCGTACTCGGCTTTCTATCGAATGTCAGAAATCAAGAACTGTCTTGTAACGAGTCTGACAACGCCAAGGATGATCAGTGAAGGAGCCGGAGTGAAGCAGCAGTCCTGACCGGCTACCGGAATGGCTCCGCGGCGTTTGGGCTCACACCAACGGTCTACATTGAAGACCTCCTGAGGGCCCTCGACGTGACGGACATTCTGACTTTCATCCAACATAGCTAGCCGAAAAGAATGGATCGCTGAAGATTTCCACGAGATGTCAGAGGAGTTTGAAGAGAACGACCTACGAATGGGTCAACGGATGGTGGGTGAGTTGTTGCGGCTCACAATGAGAAGTCGACCAGATCTTCAGTATGTTGTGAGTCACATGTCCCAGCGGGTTTCGAAACATCCTAAGGGGACCACCAAGGTGGCAAAAAGGGTGTTGGCCTACATGTCGGGCACCAAGAAAATGAAGCTGGTTTTGACGACCGTACTGATCATATTCATCACCGTCGCCTTCCGCATCCCCATGCATATGGGCTTCGTCATCGCCACAGCCATGATCACATCACAACCCGAATGGTACAAGCAGTAGAAATATGGAGAATAGCCGGATTGCTCGGCATGTGCTGCTCATTTTCTCTGGCATTCGTGGACCCTGCCTGAAGCCACTTGCTGCATTGGCGCCCCCTGTGGCAGGGCAATTCGCAGCAAGGTCAAGAGCCTTCAGACAAAATCTACCTTGTCGCGCGCCTGCACTTGTCGCAGCGTGTACTGAGGCTGCACATGGACTTGAACCTGGCGATTGCGCGAAGAAATGTCGAACATGACTACTATTGCCTGTTTGCATTCCTTCGCGAAGAAAAAGACTGAGGCTGAGGCCGCCATGGTTGGCGGATGCAATGAAACCGCACGCAAAGCTGGCTCTTCCGTTAAGTGCTTGAGCTGTAGTGTGTTGCCGACTAGCCTACAACCTAGACCGCAGTCCACCGATTTGGCAATAAAGTTCCAGCCGGACTCCTAGGCCAAAGCAATAGGTTTTGGTGGCTTTTTGATCTGCCATCTGAAGCTTCTGCTTCCGAGCCGAAGCAAGAAGTCCACAGGTCTTTTCCTGCGAAGTGCAGGCTTGCCATCGCTTGAAGGTGCTTAAGGGTTTAGGGGTTTAGGGTTTAGGGTGTAAAAAGTTTTCCCTACAAAATCGGAAAGCACTGCCTTCGTGAACCGAAGCCGAGACTCTAACGTGAAACGCAGAACCCCAAAGTTTAAACCCTCAATTCAGCCCAGACTCACATCAAATGCGGCGTGGCTAATTTGCTTTAGCACCCTGGCCACTTAGTGTCTGGATTTTGCATGATGTCCCTTGTGCTTTCTGGGGATGTAGAGCAAAAAGTGATGCTTTACAATGAACGACTGCAACGACTGTTCTGTCAATGCGTGGAATACCCACTAAAAAAGTTGAGTTCACCCAGAACTGTGCAAAGGTGTTTGTATGCTGAACACGTTGTTGAACAGCGCGCTGTCTCCTCAAGCGCTACAAGCATTCATAAGACCGCACATGCTTTACGAATGTCTGTGATTATGCAGCACTTTTTTACGAGCGGGCTCTGTGAATTCAGCACGCTTCGTGTTTCATGCACCACTGCCCTGGCCAAAGCCCAGGAGACAGCTATGACATGGGCAGTTTCTGAAAACCAGTGTAAGTTTGCTCTCGCTGCTTTGGAGTGCGCGACGGAATCCTATCTTCAGAAACTCCCGTTTGAAAGGGACGTCGGCCCAGCTAGACATCGGACCTCAAGTGCTTCGAGAGCTGGTGATTTGCAGCGATCTCGGACAAACAAGTTCAAACAAGCGTCTGGAAGATGGGGGCAGCGAGTCATTCAAACTAGATCTGTCTGGAGATTTTAGCTAAGCAGCTATGTACTTCTCGGATGGTGAAGGAAGGAAGCCCATCTGGAAACAAAGTCAGTCAATGATGTAGCGCAAACTGTTTGACTCATGGCATGCAGTTCCAGGCAATGCCATCTCGACTTACTGTAACGTCGAGACGGCCGGCTCTTGCAATTGGTCATTCATCAATGCAATATACCAAGAAGTTGGACCTTGTCGTAGCAGTTCTGAAACGGGCCATGGCCTCTGCATCATTGTTCGTACATAGTTTCCGGTATAGCTGCATGATGAACGTCCGCGGTGATCTGCTAAGCATGAGCTCGTCACTTTCTGTCTGCGTTGGACATAGGTCAGAACTCATTCTCAACGCCAAAATCACAGACATTGACCTCCGCATCAAAACTTCGGGTTTGGTGTGCAGGTTCTTGAGGTGCATCACACATGTCAGTGACTTGGGAGGCTCAGGCGTCGAATCACTGCAGCTTTCCGTTTCAGCGTCTTAAGCTTCCCAAAACCGAACAGACTCCTAGGCGTTCCCGACCAAGAATCGATTTCGACACCCAACAGTTTGTTCTATATAAAGCAGGGCGTCACAGCATTTTGGCCTCCCTGAGATGTATAAGTCTATGCAGGTCAAAGCCGTTGCGGGCGTCAGGGCGTCCGCATGCTTGTTGAGGCTTCAGGCCTTTTGGGTGGAAGCCCCCTAAACCCTAAACCGTTTACTAAACCCTAAACCCTAGACCCTAAACCCTAAACCCTAGCTGAAGGAAGCCCCAAGGACTCAGACGGCTTTGGGTCCCAGAAATCCCAACACCCCTTAGTTAAGGAATGTACTTTAAATCATAATATGAAGGCCCTTATAATTGAAGGTATATTCCTTAATTGGCGGGGTATTGGGTTCTCTGGCGTTTAGGGTGTAGGGCGCCTTCACCCAAGTTCCAGAAACATGGATTCTTGCTGCGGAACCTAATGCAAGTTGTCATAGCAAGACTATATATATGTAGTGATACAGATGACAAAGTAGCTACAGCTATACGTATAAGGAGAAGTATAGGTATAAGCATAGATATGGAAACAGATAGCAAAAGATTTGGTTATAAGTACAAGATGGTACAGGTGAACCGAGAGATATAGATATAGGAGATAAATGTACATGTGTACGTCTGTTTACAAGCATACAGTGGCATACAGATGTACGTGGTCTAAAGTTCTTTTCTCGCTATGGTAACTTAGCCTGAGTACCGCAACAAAATCCCAAGAAACTGCCTCGCCTAAAACCTAAACCTTTGACCGACATCGTCTGGCCTACTCCGTGTCTTTCGGTGATTGGCCGCCGGGGAAAGAGGCCGGCAAGCTGCGCCTAGCGGACAAAAGGGAATGTCCGGTTCAGGGTTTAGGGTTTGAGGTTTCAGAGTGTGGGGTTTAAAGGATAGCTCCCGAAGCAGTAGAGCGTAAAGAGCTAGACGCTGCCATTGCTACCAACGCTTTAATGCTCTGGCACTGGGCTAAGGGATCTGGAAATCTGGGTTCCAAATCCTAGAACCTACACCTCTCAATGACATCAGGGGTTTTATCACCGACAGCGTTCACATGTCAAGTGCTTAAGGCTTCGAGCGTCGGTTCAGGTGCCGTATAATATAAAGAGACCCCTAATTTTGACAACCACCCACATTTTGCTTGCTACAGTTCGACGTTGGACGTGTCTTGCTTCAGGACTGCCCTTCCACCTGCAACAACGGCAAGGGTAACTTCTCACAGCGAGGCATCTGTCGCATTTCTGCAAACCTGAAGCCTGGACCCCCCAAAATGTTTCATGCTCTGCGTTGAATTGTTTTTTAGAGCTGTGTGAGGCGGTTCGTGCGCAGAAATTGGGACAAAGCTAGCATAAGAACAATAAAACGATATGCAGTACATGCGGCGCTTTCCGTCTTAAAACTATGGCAGCTGGACCTAAGCACATTTGCAAGAACCTGGCTTCAACTGCTAGTTAGACGTTAAAGCACCAAGGAAAAGGTCCTGGGTCTAAACAGGACCTTCAGTAGGATTTGTGGGCAGAACTGCATCTAAATGAACTACACCGACGGCTTGTACAGGCACAATTGGAGAGGAACCCGAAGCAAGGACACCAACTATTCTCAAGGCAGCTTTTTGACGGCTCTCTGGATAATTACCCTGCACCGCAAAGCTCGAAGCCCTGAACCCTAAACCCTAAGCCTCTAAACCCTAAACCCCTAAACCTTGAACCACTGAACCCTAAACCCTTGAAGTTGAATCCTTGGAGCTTAAGGCGTGTGATTTTGAGTTTCGAGCACGGCTTTCGCCTTGACTGCCCTTAACAATAAGAATAGGAGTCCCTGTAAAAGGCATCCTTGAAGGGCTCTATAAAGGATCTATAATAAAGCTTCTAAATTTCATCTAGATCTATACATCAGATATCATGATATATTTAGATCTATAATACAGGTTCTGTAATAAATTCAGGTCCATGATAAGAATTCTACAATATATTCGAACACGGCTTTCGCCTTGACTTCCTTGAAGTCCTTGCGCCGGGAGCCTGTTGGGCTGGAGACTGGGGTTGCGGAGTTTAAGGTTTACGGGTTTGGGGTTTTGGTTCAGGCTTTGGGGTTTAGGGTTTCGGGTTTAGGGGTTTATGGTTAGGGATTTAGGGTTTAGGGTTTAGGGGTTCCTTCTAAGGGTTCTTTGAAGGGTCCTATTAAGGGGTACAGAGGCCTTATTAGAATAGGGTTTTGGGGAGGGGGGGGTATATTTTGCATAGGGGTTCGCACAGTGCATGGGTCGGGTCTTAAGGTTTGGGTGTTAGTGTCAAAGTCTATGGGCTTTAAAGCTTGGGGCGTGCAGAAAGGCTTCACAGCAGGTTGCAAGGAGGCTTCGTGGTGGCGCTATGAAGCTTTTTTCGCTTCGCGGTCAGGCCAGTCCATGATGCTGAAGCCACTCGTCCTTAGCAAGGCCAACATAAAATCGGATGAGGCCTACACCTACTCTCTGAGCTTTACTTGTAAACTAGTTTTGGCATCGTGGCCCGCCTCACGCCCTACTTGCGAAACCCTAAAACCTAAACCCTCGGTATTCCCAATTGCCAGAAATGCTTCTGTGTAGATCTGTTGCTCCGTTTTGATACATGGTGTGGGAAGCATTACTGATTGAAGTCAGTATTTCCATAGAGCTGGAGTTGTTGAGAACACATCTGACCTGCAAGCATGCAAGTTTCTGACTGCCACCGGAGGATACAGATGGACTGAAATACCCAACACTCCCAAACACCATCTTCGTCAACAAGTCGTCAACTGTACTGAACTACGTTGCTACTCGGAACCTACCTGGTTCACAGAAGTTGAAGCCCTCTGCCTACAAGGTCTAGCCATGGGCCGACAGTACTGTGTAGCTGAAACCCTGACAAATCACTCCGAACCCTAAACGCTAAACCCTAAACCTTCGCAGCTGAGTGTGTTGCTGATGCTACGCTGAAGACATTGGACTCTTAAGCCCGCTGCATCACAACACTTGAACTCCCTTCCGTGGTAAATATAGGGCTTAGGGTTTAGGAATCATGTCGGAAGGGCAGCCTAAAAACAGAAGCATGACAAGTTCAGGATTGCCTTTATTAGGCCGCAGCTCGTCAGAGGGATTTAGGGTGCAAACTTCCGCAGAGGCGCGTGAGCTTGGATGAACTGAAAGACTCGCGTGGCGACTTCCACAGAGTCCGGATTCTTGTCCGGATGCCAGCGGGCACGGACAGCCTGCAAGCATGCTGTATCCACATACTTGGGTGTGGGGCCTGAGCGCCTCACGTTAATGTGCACTGTAACCCAAGACCAGGGAATCAACACAACAACCAATTTCTCATCCTTTGCCATGAAACAACGCACTAAGCATGTTCTCAATTCTCCCAGCAATCTTAAGCTCAGGGGTGAAGCAGGAAGCCCTGTTGATGACCAATTGGTGCTCCGCTGCCTTGGCTTGCTGATGACATGCTCTCCATGTCTGCAGATGATTGTGTCATGTTGCGGTTGCTCCAGGTGCGAAGCCCGCCCGTATTCCCGAAACCTGCCTGCCGTCTTTGACTGCCCCAATCAGAAAGATGTAAGCCACCGAGTATGCAAAAGAACGCCACTAGTCCCCGGTATGAAAGCAGTGCAACTCTTTTGACCCCCGTTCTGACAACCATGGGAGCACTGCGAATACTGCCAAAACAATCCCTAAACCCTGAAACGTCAACCCTAAACCCTCAACTCTAAATCCTAAACCCTAAACCCTGACCAGTAGTAATATAAGGGCCTTCATAAATACCAATATTGATAGTAAAATGTACCCAAAACCCTACTCTAACTCTTGAGGCCCCTGTATTAGCCGTCGTTCTACAATAGCACTGCTAACATGCACAAGACACGAAACAAAGCCATGGAAACACAACAAGGAAGACCAGGTAAGTGATCGTGGTTAGTATTATACAAACCCTACTTTAGATCGCTTATACTAGCCCTTACAGACCCATTTCAAAAGGAACCCTAGTTCTTATTATCAGGGCCACCAAAAAAAAGGCCTTCAAAGCTTTCTTCTGCTGGGAGAAGGGCTTCTTCAGGAGTCCGGCCATTTCACGAGCAATCTCCTCTCCAGCTTCGGGGTTCAGGGGTTTAGGGTTTGGGGTTTACGGTTTAGGATGTAGGGTTTAGGGGTTTAGGGTATAGGGTTTTTTTTTAATGTGCAGTAGCCCAATTGATCCTCTTCTGGCAGAACGTCGAAGCTTGCTCATGATCGAGCTTGCACTCAAAACGAAACCCTGACAGCTCAGACCTCAAAGAGGAGAATCATAACGGCTCCGACTGCGATTTCGCATCCCCCGGTAGTGAGAAAGTTCTCCCACTCCGGCTCCCTCATCAGGTTCAACATCATCTTCAGCAGTTGGTACATGGCTAACTTCTGGGGAGGATGGATGACCATGTAGTTCACGGTGTAGGGGTTTAGGGTTTAGGGTTAGGGTTAGGGTTTGGGGCTATGGCTTACGACATGTACTGTTCAAGGTTAGCTTTATGGAAAGTAGGCCCCAATATGCTGTGGTCGAGTTTGTGACCGGCCGACGTTTATATAAGAATTCGGATCAACGTCATGAGCTTCACAGACCAAACGCAGGAGCACAAATCTGTCTGACAAAGACGCTGCATCTTCAGATGCCGACCCGAAACCTGCTACTCAAACTCTAGAGCCGAGTTCAGAACCTAATCCCTGGACCCCAGGAATAAGGACTCTAGAAGGTTTGGGGGTCCATAATTTTTTCGTTGAGTCAAAAATTGCTCTTTGCTTTGGGCTTGTTGGAAGATGGGGCTGCTGAGATTGTTTTAGCCTGAGTAGCTCTTGGCTCAAGGCCTTCGCGAACCCGTGAAACCTAAACTCAGAAATGGGTTGAAAACGCACAAACCTTTCAAGCCTAAACCACTAAACCCCTCAAACTCTAAACCCTAAAGCCTCAACCACTAAACCCGCCAAACACTAGCTCCCAAACCATTTTGACAGGGTCCTCCTCGCCCTTGGCCACCTCCCGATCTTCTGCAGAACTCTCTGCATCTGCCGCAAGCGGTGTCGGGCGATCCGGCTCCTTTCATACCACTGGCTGATGGCTTCGGGAAGCGCAATCAATTAGTGTCACGTGGAACATAAATGTATGTATCCTCCTTGTGTTTCTTTACAGCAGTTTCAGTTTGTATACGGTTTTGGTGGCCCTTTTCCTTCCATGTATCGGCTGGAACCGAACTGCAGTGAAGTCACAGAACATCTGATACCTCAAAAACCCGTTCAGAAGGTGACTCACTGGCCTCTGCGTAGCCTAGCCTACATGCTATTTCCAAACAACTTATCACTGATACAGAAAAACATTCTGATTTTTGTGATGCTGACGATGTTGTCAATCTCCATGCCGCGGCCCCCAACCACCAGAATCCAAAAGGACTGCAGTCCCGCACCACAAAGCAGGTCGACACTGCGGCTGCAACACTGCACCCAGATCAATAGAACAAGCGCAACGCTTGAAAAGCATCTTGCCGATTCTGAAATATTTGTTGGACTGTTGCATGCTGGTTGCAGCCATGTCGCAGGCGGAGGAGCCGGCCTCTCGACAAAGATGGTTCAGCTGGTAGTTGCTGAACCATCTTCAGAGGTGAGAAGTGAGGATTTCGTTTTGAGTTTAGGGGCCGGGACCTTGAAGACCAGGATGTAACTGGCAACGGCAGTTGGATCCTTACAAATATTGCAGATCTTGCTGAAATCATTGACTGCACAGGCAAAACTGTCAAGACTAGAGCCCTAAGGCATGCAAGTATGACCAAACGAAAAGAACAGCCACTTTCATCTGATATCCATCTTCAAGTACTTTCAGCTTACTAAACCGGAATAACTTATGGCACCAACAAGCCTAACACGATTAATTTCACTAAACCAACCATGCTGCTAACAGTAATGCAACTGGCACCTATCAACAACAACGGCGACGACGATTATGACGACGGCGACTTTGACGAAGCTAGACTGCAACCGGCTATATCTAGCCGTCTAGCTAGACGCATGCACCTCCATTTGGAACAAGCAAAAATGTGCAGGCATGCAATGCACACGTATGAGCTACATGCATGCATGCATGTCTGTTTTTGGCTTCCTATATTTGTTAAACGGGAGCACAAGAACCAGGACACACATACAGATCTAAACATGTATGCAGCGATAGGCGACAAGATAGAGGTGATGAACAGAAGAACAACCATGCATAATGTAGAGGCCTAGGGTAAAACATAAACATAATAAGGAACCCCCAAAATAGTAGAGGTAATTTTTTAGGCCCTTATAGTATAGAGCCAGGCTGCTCTGGTGCAGGAGCAGCCGGTGGCGGTGGCTTGGGTTCCGCAGGTTTGGCGGGCTCAGCCTGCATGTCACGAAGCGGGGCTTGGAGGGCTTCAGGGTTTAGGGTTTAGGGTTTAGGGGTTTAGGGTTTAGGGGCTTAGGGTTTAGGGTTTAAGGGTTTAGGGGTTTAGGGTTTAGGGAAACGCCTCGCACGTCGGGCATTGGACGATTGTTAAGATTTCAGCAGCTGTGGGTGAGAAGGTCCGGGTCGTGGAGAGCTTGCGGAGGCTTTGCTCCGGCTCTGCGGAGTGTTCGGCATGCTGTGGAAGAAATTGCGGGATTTCGCTGCGTCTCCTCCTCCTCCTCCTGCAACTATTAGTTACTACCACTACCTCCACTACTCCCACTCCCTACTCCCTGCTCCCAAGCGGTGCATGTGTGTACGTATACGTATACTCTGGTGCAGTACTATAGAGGCCTGACTGATTACTCACTAATACCATTTTGGGAGTTCCTTACTATAATCAATGTATAATATACCCTAAAGAACCCTTAAAGCAACCCTTCGAAGGAATCCCCCCAAAACCCTATTCTACTTATTAAAGCCTCCACATTTTGGGCCTCCGGCTCCTCTTCAGCGTCCGCCTTCTGCTTCGAAGCGAACCTCTCGTTTGGTCGCAGCTTCTTCTTGCTTGGAGGTGCCTGCCACGGCCACAAGCATTTGGCTAGATGGGAGTTTCCGAAAATTAGGGGTACCTTGCTTTGGGGTCCTTTTAATAAGGATCCTACTATTTAGGGTACTATTTGGAAAATGCCTCTAAACTGACAGAGAAGATGCAAGATGCGAAAATGCAACCCGAAGCTGCGAGACGTGAAGATTGGGCAAAACCTTCTCACCACTACGAGGCTTCCCGACTTTCCTCGAATGCTGAACCGGGGCATTGACATTCGGGGTACTCTGAGGCTACAACCGGCTGGAAGCCCAAAAATTTCAGCAGGCCAAGGCAACCAATGAAACCGATGATATGCTCAAGTTAGGATGCCTCCAAGGCTGGCGCTTCGTGTCGCGGCGCTGCGAATTTTCCTGGAACTTGAGACGAAAACCAGCGGGTTCAAAACCCGTCAATCAAGCCGTGGGCGTTGAATTGAATAAGAAAGCAGCTGTTCCTGTTGGGCAGAATTTCCTGAATTCCAAAGAATTTCGATATACTGCATGGCTTGAGCAATGTTTCTGGAAATACTAGTGTTTTGGGTTGCTCTTGCCCTTGGAACTGGAAGAAGAGCCCCGGGTCTCTTGCGGTTAAGAGCTTGAGGCTCTAAACTCTCCCAAAAATTCAATATTCGGATCCGTACTAAGAACTTTATCCTCATCGACCACCTTGACATACTGTCACAAAGATCAACGTGCCGTCGTGCCGCGCAGTTCTTCTTTGTCCGCTGACGGCTGTCTGATGCGCACATGCCTTGCTCAAGCAATATGATAGCAAGGATAGAATACAGTACATGTGGACGTCGACACGACTGAAACCATAGCCGTGAATATCTCGTTGTTGGAAAGTACGTGACCGAAACAAAACACACTCTGCCTGATGTCACTGGCTGCCTTCGAAGTTGCTTGTCGCCAACAGCTATCCATCCATGGGAAGACTTGCCCATTGCCAGCTCAACGGCTTTGGCGCTGGCAAAGCGGACACAGCCAACTTTCTGTCCGTCATCCTGAGATTGCAACATTATTCCACGTTTGCTTGAAGCCCGTTAGAGGTGCAAGGGCTTGGTGTGAGGACGGACGG
The DNA here is from genome assembly GCA_905221615.1 of Symbiodinium sp. CCMP2592. Taxonomy (NCBI): domain Eukaryota; class Dinophyceae; order Suessiales; family Symbiodiniaceae; genus Symbiodinium; species Symbiodinium sp. CCMP2592. Next base: position 599,083 of record CAJNDT010004013.1, read on the forward strand.
ACGGACCGACCAGGATCCCTCTGCATGAGTTAGCGAACGGAACCCTCCTCCACGCATGGATCATGCTTTGGAATTGCACGGTTCAGGCTCTAAGGGAGCCATGCCACAACCACGACCTGAGTCCTTGTGGCCCTAAATCCTGGACCCTCGGCAGATCAGATGGCTTGTGAAACTACGCTCCCGGTCATGAGCTTCAGTGTCTTCAGCACGGGCCACATGCAGTTACCTTTCCAACCAACCCCAAATCCTACACTTCCTTGCATCCAGCGCCTTGAACCTTGAAAACCGAAACCCGAAAACCTCACACTCCAAAACCTTTTCAAAACTCGGAACTCCCTCAATATTGAGCATCTCCCCAAATGAGAGTTTCCGAAAATTAGGGGTAGCTTACTTTGGGATCCTGAAAATTCGGATCTTACTGTCAGGGTACTATATTAGAGTCCTCTATTTTCGGAAATTCCCAAATTGAGACCGGCAGCAGACTGGAAGCCCAAACGCACTTCCAGGACAGGGCCGAACCGCTTGAAGGCCTGGCGACTTGCAATGTAGGGGCGTTAATAATTAGAATATGGTTTTGAGGGCTCCTTATGATAATTTTTAGTAGGATACACTTTTCCGCTTGGTGCAAGATGCCTTGACAAGCTTTGTATGATGTTGTATGATTACATGTGGACGGGTTCGGGGTTTAGGGATTGGGGGTTGGGGTTGAGGGCTTATTGGATCTTCATACTTACCTAGACCCTGTAGAAGCGACTTCGCTCGTGTCAAAAAGCCCGCTGCGATGCGTTTGGTTCCGGAGGGTTCGTTTCTGATTCATGGGCGTTTGAGGCTGGAGGCTTGAGGCAAGTTTTGGGCCTGGGATGCAAGTTGCAGTTGCAGTGCTTTCGGTTATGTCAGTTCTGCATGACAGTGTGGATTTGCTACCTAGCAAGCACTATATCGAAATCCCCGAACTAGCAGAGTCAGAACCGAAAGCAAAGGCGAGACAAACACATGCTCCAAGAGCAAGCACGGCAACCGCGGTTTACGACTCCCAAACCCTCCAGCCCAGAAGCTAACACGCAGGCGCTCATTTATGACCCGTAGAGCATAGAACTGTAAGTCCAAGCTGTGAACCTCGAAGTTCGGGCTTAGAGCATCATCGCCCTCAGCTGTGGAAGTCCTTAACTTAGGCCAGAACTTTAAAATTCAATATGATGTGGGTCCCCACATCAGGCAGTATTTATTCAGGTGTCCTTACATCAAGAATCCCATTAATGCATACATACCACACATGTGTTTACATATATGTATACCCATATATCCATATCTATACCTATATCTATATCTGTATGTGCATGTGTGCATATATATATATATATATATATATATATATGTATACATATATATATATAATTATATATATATATGTACGTATATATCTGTGTATATTGGGCCCTTTTTCATAGACGAACGCCTTTGCCCTTGAATCGAAGCTACGACCTAAAAAAACTCCGAGCCCAAGATCCTGAAACCCAATCCTCCAACCACAAACCCAAATCCTCATATTCTAGTGTATATACATATATATATATATATCATACCTATATTTTCTATATAGATATATAGCCAATAAGAAACAGAGCAGATATAATATGTATATGTATATATGTAAATGTAAATACAAATAAAAGTATATATATATACATATATAATATCTTCAACCCTCGTCCTGAGAGCCACCCAGACCATGCTCCGAGCCTGCTGCAAAGCAACTTTAGCTTTGCCTTCCCAGTCACCACCGCTGGGGGCAAGCTCCTCGGTAGGCGTACGCTGTAACTCGACGTCCCAGAATGATGTATGGACTTGCAGCCTAAGGATAACCCTAGAGTAGAATTGGGGTTGCAGGACCCTGGGAATCCACAACCCCTTAATGGAGGAATATACCTTAAATCATAATAGGGTTCCCCATAAAATTGAAGGTATATTCCTTAACTAAGGGAGAAAACCTGGGGCCAACCAGCCCTGCAGCAAATGCTGCCGCGAAGCCCGGATGTCCGCGTCTGGACACTCGACGACCAGCTTCTTTGTCTTAAAGCCATACACGGAGTTCTCCTGCATGTCCCAAATTCAAAGCCTCTACGGAGTTTGGCTTTGGGGTTTAATGTTGATGCAGAGTCTCTGCAGATTGGAGTCTGGCCCGTATTCAATTCCGTCAGTGTACACTTAAGGTCTTCAGCGTTTGGCAACAGCCTTCACCGGAAAAACATATCGCTCCTCACGGCACACTAGCAGTACCAACAAAAAGGACAATGACAACGATGAACGATGCTGACAATGACAATGCTAACACTAATTTGTGAACAGCCACATCAACAATGGTCCACAAGACTGGCGGTAAAGCAAGGACACCAACATGAGCGGAACAAACGATAATAACAAGCAAACAAATGAAATCATATTTACGACAACAAACGGCTCCTGTCGAGAAGACGCATAGCAATCTAAGAACCACAGTTTGTCTCTGGCAGATACAACTTTCCGATGCTTGTCTCTTTCGCCTTCTCAAGGGTAAGAGAATTTTCGGCGTCAGGGTTCAATGACTCAGGGTTCGGCACGTAGATGCTCAGAGATACCAACAAACAGCTTCATGAGTCATGTGAGTCATGCCTGTACTGCCCAAAGGTGCGAGCAAAAACTTTGTTTACGACGTTGGGTCAACGCTCGACCTTCCGTGCCAGAAGGCCATTGTGATTTCGGGTTGCTTTTGAATTCGGATCTCTGTTGCGGTCTTGCTTTCAGAGTGATGTACTCTTTTTGCGTACCCAAACCCCGACCCCAGTCTGGAACTACACATATCCCCCAGCTCTAAACTCCTCCTTGGCCGCCGGCTTTACCGGCTCGCGGTATTTACCAGGCGAAACGTAGCCCAAAGGAGGTCCTCGCAACGGTAGAGATAAGCTACTGGCTTCGGATTGGAGAGGTACTTGGTAAAGCTGTGGACCTTGGGGGATCAAAGTTAGGCGGATCTGAGAAGTTCGATTCAAGTTCTTTGTTCATTTGCACGCACGGACTTCGATGTGTTAACCTTCTCAGTGAGTCGGGGCCGTGCCGGCTAGCGAGAGACATCAATTGCCTGGTCCCTCTCGAGCCTAAGGGCAGCTAACACTGGGTTACACTGGGCAACTGGTTCCACCGGCAGGCGAAGCTTTCAATGCAAAAAGCTGGCCGAGCATCTTTCATGTAGGTTTAGTAACAGGATTGCTTTTGCAAGGCGGTTGTATAAACCAAGGCGCAAACCCAAAACTCCCCAACCCTCGACGAGAAATCTTACTACAAAGGTTCCGTGTGGGTTTTTTTAGGCTTGAGTCCTTCAGCCCAAAACCAGAAAAGAAAGACAAAAAACAGAAAAATATACAAAAAAACAGAACAATAGACTCTACAAAAAAAACAAACAAAAAAAACAGAAAAATAGACAAACAAAATACGGTACCCTGGGTCCTTGGACAGAAGATGGCATCCAGCTCGGAGGCTTGAACCCAGGCGGAGGACCTTCAGCTCCGTCCAGCAGGCGTCCCCCCAAGTCTTTCACCTCATGAGCATTGGGTGTGGTTACAGTTTAGGGCTTCTGGGGTTTAGGGGGATTAGGGTTTAGGGCCTTTAGGGGTTTAGGGGTTTAGGGGTTAGGGAGCATTGGATGTAGTTTCTGCGTCCCGGGGCTTAAGGTGGCGGTGCTATTCATGGGACTGCCTCTCGCTGCGAACACATCGACTCCGATATGCAAGGCATCACCGGGCCGCTTCATTATGATACCAGAAATGAAGCTCCGCGACATTTTTTGGCATGCAATGGCAGTAGTGGTGTTCAAAGCTAGATCTTACCCGGCATGAATCGCATGGCTCTTGGCTTGGGCTGACAGAATGCTGCTTCTCAGGAAGGCTTAAGCTTTAAAGGCTCTTACCCTGTCTTAATTTATGGCTCACTCCGCCTGCTTACCCGGACCCTTATGATGACCCTGTTTGGTTCGGATCCTATGAATTCATAGGGGTCACCATATCGCCCTGGCTTTGATAGCTTTCTGACTGCTGCACTGTAGTGGAAAGAACTGGGACTTCTACGATACTCGGGACCACGACTCCCCTCGATGTTCCCAGAGACTCCAATATCCCTGAATTACTTGAGGAAAATACCTTAAATTATAGTAGGATCCCTAATATGGTTTAAGGAATATTCCTTGATGAAAGGAGATTGGAGCCTCTGGCTTTCTGACAAAGCTGATGTCTTTCACCTCTGCGAATTGTAGAAATCTAAGAGCCAGCAATCCCTTGAACCCATCTCCGCCGGTTTTTCCGCGGTTAAACAGAGCCCGACAATCTAAAAACTGCTCCTACATAGCGCCTCAAACCCTTAGTTGCTGAGTTCATAAGCCGCAAAAAATGTACACTTTCAACTTAAACTTTATAGTGGGTAGTTTTTCCCCAAAAAGTGTAAAGTGTATTCACTCAGCTACTAAGAACCACTAAGGGTTTGATGTCAGCTTGGGTCATGCGAAATGCAGGGGACAAGGGAAGCCACCAGAGGAGTTTACCTGAACACTAAACCGCGAACCCCGGAACCCGAACACGAACGGTCAAAGAGTTAAACGTGAATGCAACACTCCCCAAACCCTGAAAGCCTGAAACCCTCTTCACCCAAGTCGCTGTCCAGGTTATTTCTTCCAATTCCTCCTTGCGCTTCTTCACCTGCCCACCAATTCTCAGCCGTATGAGTCTGCTGTTTGCAGCGCACGATTTCGTAGAAAAAAAGGGGCTTGGTGTCAGAGCTTCAGGCTACAAACCTTCGACACTTAGACTTGAGGTTGAGGCGCACGGCTGCTCGGGGCTGCAGCATCCCAGAGACTCCAAAATCCCTTAATTAAGGAATGTTCCTTAAATCATAGTAGGATCCTACTATGATTTAAGGTATATTCCTTAATTAAGGGATATTGGAGTCTCTGGGTAGCTAGTTGGCTAGCTAGCCGGCCAGCCAGCCAGCTAGCTAGTAGTAGATAGACAGGTACATATGGGAGTTTCCCAAATAGGGGACCCCAGTATAGTACCCTAAGTAGTAGGCTCCTTATTATAAGGACCCCCACATAAGGTGCCCCTACTTTTTGGCAACTCCCATATAGAGGCAAACAGTCAGGCAGACAATTCGAAAGCAAATCAGACAGACAATCGTCAGTCAGTCAGTCAGTCAGGCAGTCAGGCAGTCAGTCAGTCAGTCAGAGATAGATAGACAGAGATAGATAGACGGACAGACAGACAGATAGGTAGCTAGATATTCTCATGTGTGCCCTCCACGAAGGATAGTTCTGAGGAATCCTAGTGAGATTTCAGGGAATTGTCCTGAGTTCGTGGATTTTCGAAACGCTTTCAACTCAACCTGAACTTAGACCCAGAAACTGACACCCTAACCCTAAATCCTAAAACTGCCTAAAACCTAAACCGCTCGGGGTCGAGCCTCCAAGCCCAAACTTAAACCCCAAGTCCTAAACCAGAGTATGAACCGTTCTACTTCCGACTTCCCTGCAAGCTTCGCAGTTTTCTAGCTCAACGACCAAAGCAACTTGCTCGAAATCCTGTGAAATCACATAAGCCTACTTTCTACACCCGAAACCCAATCGGTGCAGGGTTTAAGGTTCAACCCTTAACTCAGCATCCAAAAGTTCGAACCACCTGTCCGACTCCAGCGAGTAAAAACCATTCAAAACCAAAGGCCCCGAGCCGCTGAAGAAACGGAGTGGCTGAAAAGTCCCACGTGTCAACGGAACCCATACCCGCGGGAGTATCCAAAAAGTAGATCCCTTACCCTTAGTAGTATAGGGCCCCACATTAGGGGATGTACTTTCTGGATCCTCCCGGGGTCTGGGAACCGGGCGGTCTTTAGTGTCTTCCACCTTACTGAAAGCCAAGACGTATTCATAAATGGCACTAGAAATTACTGCCTATCATCCACCGGTTTGAAAAGTCCGAATCTGCAAACCCTCACAAGACCAGGTCCGTTCTACATTTCCACGCTAAACTCGCAGGCGTCGATTTCTGAGAGCCTCCATCGTTTGGGACCGAAAAGTCTCAAAGGTTCCAAATCCTACACCTCCAAACCATGGAGCCAAATCCCCAGCCCAAACTCCCAACCCCCAGAACCCCTGAACCCCAACTTAGTTGCTGACTTCGTAAGCCCCATAAAGTGTACACTTTTAGTTTTACATTGGGTGATGTTATCCCGAAAAGGGAAAGTGTATCTACTCAGTTACTAAGCTAAACCGGCCTGAAGCAACTTGGCATCTTCGGTGCACTTGGCAGCCACCTTCCGAAGCTCCAAGCAATCCTTCAAAGCCTCACAAACGTCTTGCAGCCAGTGCAAGGGTAGTTGGTTTAGGGTTTAGGGGTTCAGGGGTTCAGGGTTTAGGGTTTGAGGGCTTTAGGGTCGTAGAGTTTGGGGGTTTCGGGAATTAGGGATTTAGGGATTTAGGGTTTAGGGCTTAGGGCCCAGATTTATTCTGAACCATGTTTGACTGCTGGGGCTGCTTGCCTCATGCATGACGTGGGTTCGGGAGGTCCGCTAGAGTGGGTGGAGGAAGGAGACAGTTATGAAATTTGGTTCGGCTTGGAGTTGTCACATCAATCAAAGACATGAACATGCTGAAATTCAGGAGTACACTGAAACACCCGAGGCCCCAAACCCAAGAACCCAAACCAATGAATGCTGAAAATCCGAAGTAAAGTTCGGAAGATCCCAGCCTCCTGTCGGTTGCGCCGAGCTGGGCCAACCACGGTGGCCAGCTCTCCAACATCGAGGAGCGCCTTCACTTCTTAAAGCAGCAAGAGACTTTGCAAGAGGGGTCATAAGTACGTGCATCGGGGATATACGCAGATATAAGCAAAGCATCGCACACCCCTACCCCCTAAAGCCCTAAACCCCTGAAGGGATCCCTAAACCATAAACCCCTTAACCCCTAAACCCTAAACCCTGAACCCTAAACCCCTAAACCCTAAAGCCCCAAAACCCCTAAACCCTTGAGGGATCCCTACCCTGATCCCTTTCAGGTTGGCTTACTTTTGTCAGCCCGATGTTGGGATTTGGGCCCTTATGTATGTACATGTTCCCAGCTTGCAGCAGTAAATTCCTGCGATTGTCAGCATTGTTGTGTCCTGTTGTGAAGCCTCTCTTAGGAAGGTAATACTCCAATGCTACAAACTGAGAAGAAAGTGGAAACTCACGGACATGTGCCAACACAGCACACAAGGAAATCAGAACACGGCCGGCGGCACGGCGCCAGAGATTTTCGGGAGTCCAAGTTGTAGAAACAGACGAACGGTGCATGACATGCTTTGTGTAATTTCGTTTCGCTCGGACGTAGCCGGGTCCACTGTGTACTGTGTGCCATGATCAGCGATGGTTATTCGTACCATGATCATGCAAGCACATAAACAGTGCATGTGCTCATGTAAGTCTAGCTGTGGAATATATACATGTGCATGCATATTCAAGTGTATGTGTTTTATATGTTCATACGCCCTCATGGCCTTCTATAAGCAATCACACACAGAGATGTATAAATGTACATATATATATATATATATATATACACATGCATACATACACATGCATAAGTGCTTCGCATAATGCTAAAACACCAAAGACGCCGAAAAACCTAAAATGCAAAACCCAGGCCAGCCCGCTCTCTGGGGTTTAGGGGTTTAGGGAGGGATAGGGTCGCTAAAAACTCCATATTAGGAGGCATAATAAGAACCCACAAAACAGTTGGTTTTGGTAGTTTAGGGTAAGGTTTGGGGGTTTTAGGCTTTAGGGTATCGTTCGGGGTGAGGAGGCTCAGGCCGCCGACAAAGCTCAACGACTCGCAAACCTTAAAACCGAACCCATAAACCATGTACACCATACGAGTACTATAATTCTGATTCTTATAAGGAACCCCCCAACAGTACAGGTGACTATTTAGGCCCCTATATTATACTACTCTTAGAACCCTGTAATCCCTGAACCCCGAACAAGAAGCTGAATAAACTCCGTAGCGCAGTGATCTCGGCGAAGAATACTCCGCCTTTCCTGGGCTTTTGGTTTGGGCTTTGGCTTCTGTCAATAACTGCAAGGACCCAAGTAAACCCTAAACCCTAAACCCTATATGAAAACCTATATGCCTGACCATGAGCTTCGAAGCCCAAGTGGGTTTCGTTGCGAGCAAGATGCGTGATAGCCCTGGAGACAACCTTCGCCTCCATCTTGCTGTCACTGGACACGGCACGGCTCAGAGTGTAAGGCCAGAGGATTAGATTTGGTGTTTGGGGTTTGGAGTCTAGGTTCAGGGGTTGGGCTAGTGGTTAGGTTGTAGGGTATGGGATCATAGTGCTTTGGGGTAAGGGTGCCCCAATTGGAGCACGAAGTTACATGTTGTTGCTGTGCAGCAAGGCCTGCTGGCCACGCCAATCTTCATCAATGTCTAACTGTAATCGGTTTAGGCTAGAATTTGCGGGTTTAGGGGTTTAGGGTTTAGAGTGTTCTTCATCAACCAAAGCCGTCGCATTGCACCTGTCGCGAGCATATCCAAAGAAGTGTGGAATACTCTGCCACATGCAGCCTCTCAGGACGTTTCTGTCTATCCCTTCAAGGGTCCCTTTAGAGGGGGTCTAAACGGGATCTATAATGGAGCTGTATAATATAGCGGCCTCAATAATTAGAACGGGGTTTTGGGGCCCATCAACTATACATTCTATTAAGGCACCCCCAAAAATAGTATAGGTCATTATTTCGGCCCCTATTGTGCCTTCACCGGCTTGAGCACAGCGGCGGACTCCCTTGCATCACCCAATCGACAACTGTCTCACGCAGTCTGGCTCTGCACGCAAAAGTCTGATACAGCCACAGATCCTATATTAAACAAGAGCTGACCTTCTGCATTCCATTCCACTTGCTCGGTTTTCCTGAACCGGCCATGAACTCAAAGGCGCAAAACCGCAAGCAGATATCATAAACCCTGCCTAACCTTTACTGTGCGCGGGTCTCTCTGAGGCTTCTTCAAACCCTAGCATCTTCGGTCGTAGTAGAATTGTAGGTTTAATGGCGTAGGGTTTACGGTTTCTTGAGCTGTGAGACTCTCAGCAAAAAGACTCAGATCGTGTGTGCATGGATCATAGGTTTTCTCACAGCATGAACGAGATCATCAAGGTTTCGACCAGAACCGCCTGCCCTCACACCATGCAACCCAGCCCTACTGCGAGAAGTGTACCTTGCAAGGTTCACGTTCAGGTGCCTTTGCCAAACAGACCCAAGGATTGATGTCTTGCGCCCTCCTCGCATTGACCGCCAACCTAAGTCCAAAATGCCATGGAGGCACCTCACTCTGCTCGAGTAGCTTCTGCATGGTCAACAAACGCTTCTGGACCTCATCCGTCAGACCCGCATGTCAGGGTTGCATCGGTTCGTGATGTCGTTAAACACGATGCTACCTGTCACCGTTTTCTAGGATGCCCAGTAAGCTAGGGTTAAAAAGGGCTCCCTTTTTTGGTATTGACTACAAAAGGGCATATTGGTACTGCTGGGCATCCTAGTTTTAAGCCTTTAGAGGCTATGGCAAGGCCTTGGCGCCTGTAGTCTGCAATTCAACACTGACGCTTGCCGCATCTTGCTGTAAGCAAAGCCAAACGATTCTCGAATTCGCAGGGCTCATGCACATAATCAGATTTTTTGTTGTTATGATCTTTATTTATTGTCGTTTCTGTTATGAGTAGCAATCGGAATTGAACCCTAGCCTGGAAACCTTTAGTACCACAAGCCCTCACGTGGTGAACCCCTAACTCTCAATCTTGAACTCCACAACCCTGATCCTTACACCCGAACGTCAACCAGGCACAGAATCGCAACATCCACTCACACATCAAAATGACGGGGTTCTGACTTCTGGTACAGGGCTTCAACATTCAGAATAACTGGGATCTGACTTAGTGTATTCATAGCAGGACAGCAACTGATACTGTTGATGGACAAAATCCTGCATGACCCTAAGGACTCTAAACTATGGGAACTGTGGTATATTCCTTATAATGGGTAATGCAGGATTTTGTCCATCAACAGTATTAATAATGAATCAGGCTTCTAGATTATTAGGCCGCTGCACCCTACATCCTAAACTTTTGGCCTCCTCCATCTGGTGACTCTTCTCCACATGGGCCCGCTCCATCTTCTTCAGCAGCTTCTGGAACCGTTTGAAACCCTAAACCGAGGTTTAGTTTTGAGGGTTTTAGGATTGTTCTTGAGGTTTTTGAGATTTGTAAATGTGCGGTGAGCCAAGGTTTTAGGTTTCACAATGCCGTATGCGGCTCCCCCAATGGCTTCATCCTGGGAATTCTTCCAAAAAGTTGACATCGACTAACGCTTCGTGCAAGTAGAAAACGCATGCACCGGCAAAGTGTGTCCTCTTTGGTAATGACGAAAAATACGCCAAGTCTCGAAAAAACGTCCTTTGTTCACAGCGCCTGCGATGTGGAGATTCAAGCGAAAGTGTGCGGGGCAAGCTTGTGAGCCTGCAACAAATGTACCAAACTCTTAAGTGTCCAAAAACCTACCATCTGCTGAAAAAAATGGGTTCTTGTTGAGGAATGTAATTTATATTACCATTATCAGGATTTATACGATGGTTTCCTCATTGTCGTAGCTTAAATTGAAACCCTAAGAAGCCCCCAAAAGTCCTCCTTCTCCTCGGCCATAGTCTCGGCGTTGATCACCTCTTTGCTGCAGGGCTGGCTTAGGATTCGGGGATCTTCAGTTTAGATTTAGGGGTTGTGGGGGTTAGGGTTTCGGTTTAGAGCTTTCGGATCTTCGAGGGCTAGGTTGGGAGAAAGAACCGATCCGCGGCCAACCGAAAACGCAACGCTGCAAAACAGGACCCGCTGCGGAAGCATTGTCGCCGCCGTTTGAAGAACTCAGAAAAACGTCTTCGGTGACAAGCCTGCTGACACCGCTTCCAGTCCCAGCTAAACTAATTTGATACCGGGACCCCAAGGAGCACGGCACCTGCAGCTGTAACCAGGGCTTCTTAGTACGAGCCTCCGTGTAGAGTTCAGCCACCTCGTTTCTGCGAGATGCTGCCTGCAAGTGCTTTTGGAACTCGCCGGATAGAAATAGGTACTTGGAGGATCAGTCCCTTATTTGGGATTATAAGTAAATATAAGTATAGTTACCCCAATAATAACCCTAGTTACTAAGTCCCATGAACCTTTAAGTAGGGCTCAGGGTTCCCGAGGTTCCTGTGCAATCTCAGCAGGAGGCATCGGGGCGACCGCGAGCTCTCCTTGCTTGAATACTGTATTGTTGTTTTCCGCTCTTGCGGGCCCACGCCAAAAACCTAAACCCTAAACTCTAAAATAAAACCCCATTAAACCCTCAGGGCGATGGGTGGCACCGAGAGATGCAGGTTCAATGGGTTTAGGCTTCAAGGCTTCCAGGCTCTCGATAGTTGTTCGGGCTTCGGACTTTCTCCTGGTTCAGCTGGTGTTTCATAAGGACCCTTAAGTCGTAGGGGGTCCTTATTACCCATAATAAGGACATTTTTCTCGGCCAATTTAAGGAAGTACCGTCCCCTACCCCCCCCGTCCCCTACCCCCCCAAGGGTCCCTATGAGTGTTGCGTAGTGTAGGACCTTTAGGCCCAGGAAGTTGACATGCAACATGAGAAGCGATAGAGCAGCAAAGTGCTGCAGCCAACGAGTCTTGGAATGTCTTGTCATTTTCGGAAAAGAGTGTCTGAATCGCAACAGAACAGAACAGAACAGAACATGAGCCCTTGCTTGGTGGATCTGGTTCTGCTTTTCTTGATGCAGCGACTTCTTGTAGCGATGTTTGTTGAATGCCAACTGCTTCGTAGCTTTGTCGCGTGTTTAGCGCCTGCCTGATCGTAGCATTCGCTGTTGACGCGGTATGTTTTATGTCGTTTTTGTTTCGTCCTACCGAGAGTATCATTACTAGTTGTATTTCGGTTATTAGTATGCTACTACTATTTCTATTATGAAAACTGGTGAAATTACCACTGTGATTACTAATATTACAACTATTACAACTATTCATATTACTTCTATTTCTAACATTGATATGTCGACTCACATTGTTATTGTTGCCATTGTCTTTATTGATATTAGGGCCATCATTATGATCATCGCTATCGTTGTTGTGACTATTATTAACATTGTAAATATCGTTATGCGTCTTCTTTTGCTGATTCAGCTAATTCTTCTTGTTATTATTTCGTATTGCCATGGTGATCAAGAAGCTCCGGATTGGCATGACTTCTCGAGCCTCAGCGGTTGCCGATGCAACCTGCGCACGAATGCAGGAACAATGCCTTACCCTGTAAACTCTCAAGCTGACTGTCCGAGCTTTCCTTAGTTGCTGAGTTCCTAAGCCCCAAAAAGTGTACACTTTCAGTTTCAGAGTGGGTAATATGATCACCAAAAGTGTACAGTGTATCCACTCAGCTACTAAGTTTCGGATCCAAACAGCTAGATGCAAGGCTTTCGACTCTTGCCGCCTGGGGTTTCGCAATGACTCTCTCCTTGGCCTTTGCCCTAATGCTGTATCGAAATGCGGGTGGGACTCATGTGAGTTTCCGAGAATTAGGGGCACCTTATTTTGGGATCCTTAACATAAGGATCCTACTATTTCTATGCCCCCTTAAAACCATAATAAACATGATATTGTTGATACTCTCTCGGGTTTTTAAATGCACAAACATAAAGAATAATTCCTAAGGAGACTACAGATTTGGGGTGCTCTGCTAGGGTCCCCTGTTTTCGAAAACTCCCACATGGCAGGCATCTTCCCAGAGACTCCAATATCCCTTAATTGAGGAATATACCTTAAATCATATTAGGGATCCTACCATAATTTAAGGTATATTCCTTAATTAAGGGATATTGGAGTCTCTGGGTTGTTCGTGACGCGGCTTTGCATCGGAAGGATGCCTTGCTCTCAATGTGCATCCGATCCGTGCGCAGCTTGCGCTTCTCCTCCTGTACTCCCAGAAGAGCCCAATGGTTTAGGGTTCTCAAGGGTTTTTTAGGGTTTAGGGTTTAGGGTTTTGGGTTTAGGGTTTAGGGTTTAGGGTTCAAGGGGGGTTTTAGGGTTTAGGGTCATGATTCGCAGATGGGAATGTCCACTGATTGGATTCGAGAAAACTTTGGGAATAATTGTTGATCGAGATGCTTTCGGATCCCAGGGGCCAGTAAGCACGACGCGGCTTTAGGATTTTGGCCATATGGGATATACGGTGGGTTTAGCTAGGACTTGGGTAATGCAGGATACAGGGTGGGTTGAGGATTACCTCAAATCCAACACTCTAAACCCTGGTGCCCACACCGAGCCTCTTACAAGCAAATGGGGGTTTCCGAAAACAGGGCACCCTTATAGAGTACCCTAAATAGTAGGATCCTTATTATAAGGACCCCAAAATACGGTACCCCTATTTTTCGGTAACTCCCAAATGCCAATGGAGCCCGATGCTCCAACCCCAACATAGTGACAGAGCCGAGGAAAACTACACCTGCTGTGTGCAAACCCTCAACCCTAAACCCCGAAACCCCTAAACCCTAAAAGCCCTAAAAGCCCTAAAAGCCCTAAAAGCCCTCAAAGCCCTCAAAGCCCTAAAAGCCCTAAAAGCCCTAAAAGCCCTAAAGCCGAAACCCTAAAGCCTAAACCTATATCAGCAGTGCCTAGCAGAAGCCCTCCAAAACCCTTTTCTAATTATTACGGCCCCCCCACATTCTGGAACCCTACTATAGATCCCTAAGGGAACCCTAAACCCTAAACCCTAAACCCTAAACCCTGAACCCTAAACCCTAAACCCTAAACCCTATTCTAGTCACCCCCCGCTGCAAAGGCAAAGGACTCTCCTCGACTTCACGCCTCGCACGCCTCGGCTTCAGGCATAAGTTCCTAGGGTTCCTTGGGTTGCTTTTAAGAGTTCCTTTAAAGGGTTCCTTGGGTTGCTTTTAAGGGTTCCTTTTAAGGGTTCCTTTAGGACCGTTAGGGGAGTACGGGACTATACGTTAAGTATTGCCCCCATAAGTGGGGGCCGTACCCAAACTATACTTCCTTAAATTTAAGCCTGATTAAGTCCTTATTATAGGTATTAAGGCCCCCTACCCCCCAAGGGTCCCTTTGATTCAGGCTTGTATAAAACCTAACGGAGTCGAGATTCAAAAAGAGCCGTCTCCGAGGCCGCGATCCCTAAACCCCAAATCGATTCTGGAATTCTCGGGGTTCTGGAGTTCTAGTGATTCTAGTGCTTTCGGGCTTCAGGGTTTTAGGGTTTAGATTGAAGGTCAGGGTTTGCGTACAGGTTGTAAAGGCGTTAAAGCGTGCTCAAGTTTACTGACAAGCTTCCTTCGACCTCAGGGCCGTCGTTCTCAACTGCAGTGCGAGGGTTCGGGCTTAAGGCTCTAGGGCTCCAGATTGATGGATTCCTTTCTTAAACCACTACTTCTTGGAAAACCGCTGGTTCGCGCGCCGTGCCTGGGGCTTGGTGAAGCTGTGGACTAGAGGGTACTGCAACACTGGAATTTCATCTGAGGCATCTGCCGCACCTCTTCTTCTTTCTCTGCAGCACGATCTGCGAATGTGGCAATTCTTTCCTGTCCAGGCTTGGAAGTCTGATTCAACCCAGAGACTCCAATACCCCTTAATTAAGGAATATACCTTAAATTATGGTAGGATCCCTAATATGATTTAAGGTATATTCCTTAATTAAGGGATATTGGAGTCTCTGGGAAGGCTGGGAGATTTGGAGCTCATCCGTCGCCTTCCAGTGCAACATGGCACTCACACAGAGATTTTGCACAAGCTCAGACCTTGATCTCGATACTTGTGGCAAACTTTCTACAGGCCCTCCCTAAATCCTGAATCCTAAATCCTACCACAGAGATCTACATAATTCACAGTTAACTTTACAAAGCAACACTTATAACATACACAAAAGACTCCGGCCCCCCCTAACCCTTAACCCCAATAACTAAGGGGGTGGTTGTCAAAATTATGGTCCCTCAATTTTTTATACGGCGCCTGATATTTATGGTAGCCAGAAAGGGACCATAATTTGTGACAACCGCCCAAGGCCCTTAGATCCAACTCTGCGTCTGACGCCAGAAGCAGACCGTGCAGCCTGTTCAGGTCCTAGTTGCTGAGCTCATAAGCCCCCAACAAGTGTAGACTTTCAGTTTTATAAGGGTAATACTATCCCAAGAAGTGTACACTTTCAATTTTATAGTGGGTAATATTATCCCCAACAGTGTAAAGTGTATCCACTCAGCTGCTAAGAGGTGCGAGCTCAATCCGAACATCCTCAGCCAACTCACGTCATGCCCGCCTTTGCTCCCCGCTTCAACGGAATATATCATATTGTCTTTATCTTATCTTACATTAGTTTGTTGGCTTATAACTTAGCCTTTTTGATTGTAACAGCTCATATTTCATTATGTATCTGTCCTGTCCTGTTTTATTTCCAACCTCAGCGTGTGGTTCAGGGTCACTCGACTTTCTACTACGACCTGACTCCGGAACCGTCCCAAGCCTGGAGCTCTCGAACCTGCTGGCAGGGCAGGTTCTGGCTTCATGGAGGTCTTATCATAAGGACCCTTAGGGGGATAAGGGGAAGGGAATGGGGGACGATACTTCCTTAAATAGGCCTTACTAGGTGTGTATTATGGACATTACGGCCCCGTACGCCGCCCAACCCGCTAAGGGTCCCTATGATCTTAGGTTTTAGGGTGCAGATCCACGGTACGGGAGAACGCACCGATTCACATACGACAGCCCTCTACATCCGTGTCCGTTTCCACTTAGCTCGGACCTTATGCCCTATGAATGAAGCCTTGATGCTTGCACCTTTGCACAACCCTACCCTACACCTGGATTATCCCGACCCTCATCGTCATAGAACTGCCATGTTCAGCAACGCCTTAAAACTCTTCCTCCATAAATAAGGATGAGGATCTCTTGCGGCATATTTCTGTTATTAGCAGACGTCCTGACGGGTACCGTTGCTACAAGCCCCATAAGCAGAACCACCTCGGCCTGAAACTACCGCTGTTTCGAGCCTCTTGGCTGCGCTCCCCAGCTACCTGCTCGTAGTCGTTGGCCTGCCATGTGCTGCGTGGATCTATCACGAAGCAAACATCCAGCGACAATCTCGGCACATAGGGCTTTACTGTATGTTCCAACTAGATTTCGAACACGGTGTACCGGCTTTGAAATTCTCGAGGTCTAAACCCCCTGGATTCTTAGGTACTCCACACACAAACCGTGGCAGTCGGAATGGGGCAAGGGCATGAGAACGAATTCCTTGACTCTAACTCTCCAACTGCCGAAAAACAGTCCCTTAAGCCTCAAACCCTAAACCGCAATATAAGGGCCTAAACCAATTACCAACACTATTTGGGGGGGTTGGCTCCCTATTAAAACAATACTTTCATGGGCCCTTAAACCCTAATCTTCTTACTAAGGTCCCCTAGAGACAGAATTGGCAACCCTTCAGTTCTCGAAGCCCCAGATGCTCCCATGTCAGCCTTCTGCTCGATTTCGGAGAATTGCCGGCATTTCAAGCCTTGACTTCGGGGTTCTGTGGGGCTACTATAAGGCATAGCAGTCAGAAAAGCCTTGAGTTCGGGATTCTGTGCAGCTCCTGTAAGGCACAGCAGCCAAAAAAGCCTTGAGTTCGGGGTTCTGTGAGGCTACTATAAGGCATAGCAGGGGCCAACCCGAACCCCGAACCCGGGTGTCTGGGTTGGAGTTGAGGTTGAGCCCCAACTCCAACCCCGCCAAAAAAGCCTTGAGTTCGGGGTTCGGGGTTCTGCGGGGCCAAAAAACGCCTTGATTTCGGGGTTCTGTGGGGCTACTGTAAAGCGTAGCAGCCAAAAACGCCTCGAGTTCGGGGTTCTGTGGTGCTCCTTTCAGGCACAGCAGCCAAAACAGCCTTGAGCTCGGGGTTGTGAGGCCAAAAAAGCTTTGAGTCCGGGGTTCTGTGGGGCTACTATGAGGCATGGCGGATCAAAAAGCCTTGTGTTCGGGGTCCTGTGGGGCTCCCATAAGGCATAGCAGCCAAAAAAGGCTTGAGTTCTGGGTTCTGTGGGGCTACTATAAGGCATAGCAGCCAAAAAAATATACTGGACTTGGCAGATGGTAGGGTCTTGAACAAAAGGGCTCCAAGCGTCGGGGCTCCCAATGCCTCGTTTTCACGTATGAAAGAAAGCGCGAAGAACCCAACCAACGAACTTGAGCCTCAAAAACAATGACTCATCAAATTAACTCAAGTTCACAACATGAACATGCAAGCATAGGTACGGAGACTGGGGCCCTTGAAGCAGCATAAACCCCTTAGTTCTTGCAATACATAGAATGCAGTAGCAAAAGCTGGCAACCTGCATCTGCAATTTTTCTGGCCGGGGGCCTGGGGCAGCATGTTCGAACTCGCCATTTTCGAGTCTCAAGCACACGAAACCCACTCATGCCAAAATCTCCTCCAAAACCGAAAACTTCTAGAAGAACACACTCTTGCAGCCGCTGGCTTCGTGTGAAGCAGCCAGAGCAACAAACTCCTCCGACCCTAAACCCTAAACCTAAACCCTAAACCGTGTTGGGCTGAGTGCGCAGCTGAGCATCTTCGAGATCTGTTTGTTTTCAGCGGCAAACTCCTTCTGCTGCTGTCAGAGCCAGTGCTTTGTTGAGAGGGCTTTCGCATCTCCTTGCAACCTCATGTGCAAACCCCTTCCTGCCTTCTAACCCTGCCCTGTATACAATTGTTTTCCTGCAGTACCACAATCAAAAACCTCCCGATCTTGCTGCCTAAATTCTTGAGCCCTTGCTCTGCATCCTCGTTGCGTTGGCGGTTGTGCATACTGATGAGCTTCGGAAGGCTCTCGCACCTCAGCGGGAGTCTTAAGCGACACCCCGCACACATAAACCACACTGAAACCGCTCATAACATCAACCCCAAAACGGAGACCTCAAACCCCACAACATTGCCACTGGCAACACCCTGATATCTCTATCACAACCTAGTCCTAGAAAGCTCAAGAAAGTAATCTCAAGCATGGCCAAGATTTTGAGTACGCTGAAGGGTCTTCATCGCGGAAGATGCCTGCAAACACGTGTAAAATGCGTGATATCCAGCACCAAAACATCACCATCCTCACCATCATCAGCAAACCCACAAGCTATCCCGAGCCTCATCCTGGCCATCCACGAACCCATCATCCTTCTTCATCGTGCTGAGCTTGACGCATGAATGCGGCTGCGGACAGCCTGTCTGCCCAAAAGTCTGCCTCGCAAAAGACTTGCTACTGGTTCGGATGTTGAGGCACTTGGTGGCCTCGTCGTCATTCTCGAGCACGATAGACATGGCCAGCTCACCATTTCGGAGAATGCGGATCTGGACGGGATTGCTTGTCCATTGTCCCCGATTATCCGATGTGGGGGATTGGTACACATTGCAGTTCTTTGTGGTTCCGGGCTTGACATGGATGACCCAATGAATGGATACCCAACTTCTGATCACATCAGTCTTGCAAGCATATCCCACTGACTTCTCAAGAGTCTGGGTAACTTAACCCTAAAACCTTAACCCTATATCGAACCCAGCAGAAGTAAGGAGCCTCGCTGTCACGCAACTCCACATTGGCCCCCTGCCTGAAGTGACTTGCTCTGAGATTTCTTGCTCTTGGGAGTGGCAGTTAGGTTCTTGGGTTAATTGCCACGCAGCAGAATAGCATGAAATTCGTCGCAACGAGGTGCTCATGGAAGAAACCGAAGCACACACACACACACACACACCAAGCTCCTTGCAAGACGACTTCCGACTGCAAGGTGTGTTGAAGAGATGACTCATAAAGTCTAACGAAAACACTCTTCGGATTATGCGACCTTTGACTGACGCAACAGCGGACGGCTGATGATAGGCAACAGAGAGAGAGAGAGAGAGCGAGAATCCAAACTTCAACTTATGCTCTGAAAGATCCGCTTCTGCAGCCAATGTGCAGATGGATAGATCCTTCTGCCAGTCCCGGTGCCTGATTGGTCAACAAGTTGCGTGTTTGTGCAAGCAGTGGCCTTTTTCAGGTTTGGCGTTTAGAGCTTAGGATCTTCGAGGTGTCTAGAATGTCTCGCGTAGTCACTTTTGCAAAGCTCGTATCCTGCAATGCACTTTCCTGAGGTTGTGGCCGTGCCGTACATCAGCAGATCTCCGACCAAGGTGATGTGACCTGCTATCCGATATTTTTGCCAGGGCTTGACTGTTGAACCCCGAGCGCCAACTACCAAATCTAGTTTCATAACATGAGCTTGATGCGTCGGTGGCTCGTGAGCGCGCCCGCGATGTAGCAGGAGGCCTGCGACAGGTCACGTTCGGGGCTGTTACTTGGCTCGCCGTCACCACCCCACCTCTCCAGTCAAACTGGTTGCCGTTGACGGCCTCTTTTTGACAGGAACCTCGGCACCCATGCAATCAAGTGCAACTCCATGTCATCCACACGGCGGTCTCAGGGAGCTGCGACAGATGTTGTGCTGGTATAGCAGCAACAATCCGTCTGGTATGCGATGAAAGCTATAGCGCCTCCTGGCGGGCGAGAGAAATGACCACCAGTCCCGGCTGATGCTGATATTAAGAAACCATCTGCACCTGGAGCTACGCAGCTGAGTCTGATCTATTCGCATGTGATCGTGACCTGCCGCCATTGCGGCTGCAGCTCCAACGGCGGCCATGGCTTAAAAGTATAGCTTTAGAAAACAGCAACTCCTGCCTGCGTTTGTCAAGGCCTCCAAATGAGTAAGATTCTTTGGAACAGCAACCTGCTGGTGGACGAACATTGGGAAATAAATCAATGACCTGTCATGTAGCTGTCATGTGACCCTGACCAACGAAAAGTCTCTCTGCAGGATATCCGAGAACACAAATCCGGAAGGACAAGCATATACTCCGACTCATGAACGTAGCCACGAAGGTAATCACAATAAACGTCGACACCTCGATTCATCTGCAGTCACGACAAGCTTGTTGCACTCGCAGTGATTCATCATCATGAAACTGAAGTTGCTATCGTTGCATTCAGCTAATAGCTAATGCAAGTGTTCGGAAAATCACCCGTCGGCTGCTGGCACGTCACCATCTAACTCACGATTTGCGCAGACATCATGAGCATGGTATCAAGAGAACTTTGATCAAATTGCGCATTAAAACTACGACGACGACAGCAACAACAACAACAAGCACAAGAACCAAAAACAACCACCGGCATAACAACAGCAGCAGCAACAGCATTTCGGCAAAAAATCTCGTGCTTTTGGCTGATCGCGGTCATCAACCAAACATCCTGCTCACGTCGTTGTACGGCCCCACCTCCTGGCAAATCTCAAGTTCGCATTCAATTCAATTCTACACGTGGGTGTTGCAGCGGTACGTCTGCCTCTTGGTCCTCTTCGAACTCGTCGAAAGACTCAGCACAAAATCGCAAACACGTGAAATGCCCTCTCAGCTTTGAGAAGGCTTTCACGCACTCACCTGCCACATCAGACGTGATGTCAAAATCTGAGAAAGTCACGTCCCAATGCTTGGCCATGTCTTCGTCACTCAAGTCCTGTTTTCCGCTGACACGACACAGCTCCTAGTAAAGCCTACAGCATTGTCAGTGTGATCGCAGAAAGATTCTACGGTATTCACTATGGTCGAGCTGCATTCCTATCCTCTTCTTCATCATTGTCATCCGAGAAGTCAGCCACCTTTGCACAGCGAGCGTTGCAACCTGCTTTGTACTTGCAATGCCATGCGACGAAACTCGCTGCAAAATTTGGTTCAACTTCGCGAGCCTCTCGGGCTTCGTGCAGCTCCTGTCTGGAGCAATCAGCCCATCATTCGTTTTGAGGTTCAGGTTGGGGTTCGGGACAAACAATCCGGCCAAGGGCCTAATTTACGAAAGCCCCGCGGCAATAATGTCAGGTACGCCACCACGCACAAAACAACATTCGATTTGTTTCGAGGGCATTCCGTCAGCGTGCCCCATAAATCGGAATGTGATTGGGAAATTGAAAAACCTGTTCGACTGCACAAGCTGTGCGAAAGCATCATTCATCCTTTCAAGGACAACTTGTTGATTTCATGGGCACATTGAGGAGCACGAAATCAAAAGAAGGACCACGAATGACGTTTCGTTGGCATGTATTTTGTGGTCGTGCCTGTTTCCCATTGTCAAATGTTGCAATATTGCATGCAGAGAGAATGAAGAAGCATCGTTTCACTGTTGTTCGGGAGATTGCTGAGGATGAATGATAAACTGCACAACTTCAATGAACGTTCCAGCCGTAAGGATCTGACATCCAACTCAACACACCAATGCACTGTTCGTATTTACGTCAAAAAGTCTGCAACAACTTCGTGCCTTCATCCTTGCATGGTCCATCATGTCATTGTTCCTTGTCCCATGCCCGTGGTGCTGACCCTGGATATATCCCAACCTCACTGCAGCAGAACGCGTTCAGGAATGCAGTGCGTCGAAAACATATCGTCTACACTTTGCTTTGAAGGCTATTAAAGCAACAAGCGCTCTCGCCCCAGCGAAAGCTCTCGTAGAGTCATCCATTCCGTCAAAAGAATATCAAACATTTCAGTTGATTCTTCGGCGCCTGCTCTCCCGAGCCTGGCTTTTAAACTTGAGATCCACGTCTCATCATATGTCACCGTCTCCGTGGCAAACAGTTTCAATGCAAGTAACTTTGCCATCCTTTCGGCATCGCTCATTTGTCATCATGGAATCGAAGTGCCCGTGAAAGCGATGTGTCTAACGAGGAAGATGATGAAAGCCGCGTGACCACCAAACAGATGTTTGAGGGAAATGTTTTTGAACATGAGCCGTGAAAGTGAAAGATCGGCTGACGTGCAAACCAGGGCTCATGCCTTCCGCATCGATCCCCCTTCTTCCTACCACATTTCATGCCTTGATTGCAGTGTGGTTGTTGTTGAGTCAGCAAGAACAGGATGACACGCACAAATGTCAAGCAGTGGCATCGAAGCATGGCTCTTGCGCAAGGATGACACGAATACTTGTTTCACGTGTTATCGTGGCTCGAACCGGAAGAACGGAGCAAGACTGAAATGTGAAAGGTTCCCATGATCATGAATTTCGCTTTCTGTGTTCGAAGATGTTCTTCGTCAGATGCATCAAAAGGCTCCAAGACTCGCCTCAACCACCGATTGTCACTGACGCACACCTCAACGCGTAAGTCCCAATCTTCAACAGGTTATGAGCCCAAGATAGCCCAAGCATGCCAAGGATTCCAAGTATGCCAGACACAAGGAATGTCAACACAAGGAAATGATCCGTAAGGGTCCCTAGCTACGCCAGACACAGGGATTGACACACTTTCTCAAGAATGGTCGCGCTCGTGCTTGGATTTTCCTACTTACGAAGGTGGATGCTGCCTGGCTGGTAAATCCTTGTGTCAGTGGCTCGTGAAACAGATTGCGCAAACGTGCACGTTAGCGCAGCTGAACAGTCTGCAAAGGCCGAGGATTTACCCATGACCTGTCGACATCTGTGTGGCTGTGCTGCAAAACACAGCACCCTTGCCAGCTTCCTTAGATATGCCACACAATACCTGTGCTGCATAAGCATGCTGAAGCATCCTTGCTTGCAACCAAAGAAAAAATCAAGCCACCCTACAATGTTAGATTGCATGGTCATGCTCCAGCTCATATTGGACCCACGGACACAATGCCTGCGAATTGGCATTGGCTCAAGACTGGCTCATTGCATCCAGACAAAAGTCTCAGACCGAGTGATTGCATTCTGGAGCAGATTGAGATTTCCTTTTGATTGTTGTTGCTTGGTTATTGCACACTCCTGGAGATTCTCAAAACCACATTGGAATTTTTCATGGTAGCGGAGCCCTGCGGCGAAACCCAGGGCACCGATTGACTTCAGAGGAATTTGTAGCGAAGGACATTGAGCTCGGAGCGCGGAAAGGAAAATGCAATTGTTACCTCCGGCACCATTTGCAGGTGACCAGGACAGCTGGGAAGACTGGAACTGGCAGTTGAGATTCTACGTCAAAAATCATTGTCCATTAGCCATCGATATCCTGGAAGCGGCTTTGACATTGGATATTGTAGTGGACGATTCATTCATGAGTTCATTCTCGAGTCAAGATCTTCCTGAAGAAAAATTGCTTGAGTTTTCCAGTGAATGGCATTACCTGCTTGTGAAGGTCACGACAGGACATGCAGGCAGCATTGTTCGCACATGCAGGCAAGGAAATGGATTTGAAGCATGGAGATTGTTGCACGAAAGATTTTGGATTTCCGACAGAGACAAAGGCATGGAAACATTGAGCCAAATTTTCCTTTATGATTTTAGAAAAGGTTTCTTCGAAGAAGATTTCACAGACTTCATTGTCCTGAAGAAGAGCTATGAGGAGACTGGCGGAAGTGCATTGAGTGAAGATGTTCTTGTTGCATTGAGAACATTCGATCAGGTCGCTGACTTAGTCAAACGATATTGCAGATTCTGCCGATCTACATCAGGACGATTGATTCTGCCCCGTCTCAGCATCAGTTGCTGCGGTTGATTGACATCGAGCGCGAATTGAGAGATGAAGAGAGGAAGCGAAGCATTGGGAGATTGAAAGAAAAGAGATATCGAGGCCTTACTACGCGGACATTGGAACGCGTGTCCCACCTTGTTGAAGAGTCGAAGTTGATTGCTGAAAAAGGAAAGGAAGGAGAAGGAAGAAGGGAGATTGTTGAGGAACAGGATTTCGAGGAGCCAAAGCACATTGAGGAAGCACAGGAAGCTGGAAAAGAAAGAGAGGAAGAGTCATTGCATGAGAAAGGAGAGGAAAGGAGTGAGGAGAACGAAAGCACGAATTGGGAGATGAAGAGGATTGCTACAGCCAAGGAAAGGAAAGGAAAGGAAAGGAAAGAGGATTGTCCCGTTGAGGAAGATTCAACGGATTGCTCGAGCGAGGACGCCTGGTATTGTAACTTGAAGGAAAGAAAGGAAGAGAAAGAGGAGAGAGAAGAAGAAGAGAGATTGCAAGAGAGTTGCTGGTTCGCAGATGCAGCATTGGACGTCGACACACAAGATTGCGATGACATGGTCTTTTCGGATTGTGTCAAGTTTGAAGGGGACCCCGTTTGCATGTGTGATCCGATTGAGGACATTGGCGTTAAGCATTGCTTGCAGACATGGCTTTATTCTGACTGTGATTTGGGTTGCGCGCATGAGCGTTGTAAGTCCGATTGCGTGAAGGATTTCGGTTGTTGTGGTCATTTAGATTGCTTCATTGCGGATACTGCCTTGGAAGAAGCGTGTATTGCGCCTAGATCTGAGATTGGTGATCAAGTTTCAGCATTGCCGATCGTTAAGCGATTGGATCTCACCAGTTGTGGATCGACAGAAAGCACGCGCATCATTGAATTCGGAGAAGATTGACCTTACTGGAACATTGCCTGTCTTACCATGGCGATTGAGAATTTGTTTTGGCATTTTGCTGTCTTCGCTTGTCATGATGACCATTGGGGTTATTGTGCTTTGCGGATTCATGAGTGCTCCAAGCGATTGTAGAGCACTGCTGCATGAAGATTGGTTTCACGACACTCACGGATCCATTGCGGATTCTGGAGTCATTGAGGAAGGTCCTCGGTTGAACGATTCTTGCGTCTTCGGTCATTGTGATTTTGGTTGCGAAGAGGATCATTGTACTGTGATTGATCGTTGGAGTTTGAGGATTGACCGTTCTGGACTTCTGCCCCAGGATTCCCTGATTTCTATTCGGCAGGATTGTGATTGCTCACGATGTCCTTCATTTGAGCATTGTCCTGCATTGAACCAAGAGCATTTGAACAACTGCATTGGTTACTCTGAGAACATTCACCTTGTCCATTGCCATTGTGCCCTGCACTTCACTTGGCACTGCATTGGATTCGAGGGACAGACATCTGCGCATGTGATTGAGTCTACGCGATTCCCTGTGGATCAAGATTGCGCCGTTGATGTCTTCTTTCCTCGCAGTTGTGATTGTTCTCTTTGTGCGATTACGGTTTGTGACGGAGTTCCTTGGATTGAGACCTGCTACACTCAGGATGATTTTCTGGAGCTTGATTGAACACCATACTGGTGGTACATTGCCTTTGGTGTTCGACACAAAGGCACTGTAGCCCATCATTCGTTTTGAGGTTCAGGTTGGGGTTCGGGACAAACAATCCGGCCAAGGGCCTAATTTACGAAAGCCCCGGCGGTAATAATGTCAGGTACGCCACCGCGCACAAAACAACATTCGATTTGTTTCGAGGGCATTCCGTCAGCGTGCCCCATAAATCGGAATGTGATTGGGAAATTGAAAAACCTGTTCGACTGCACAAGCTGCGCGAAAGCATCACTCATCCTTTCAAGGACAACTTGTTGATTTCATGGGCACATTGAGGAGCAGGAAATCAAAAGAAGGACCACGAATGACGTTTCGTTGGCATGTATTTTGTGGTCGTGCCTGTTTCCCATTGTCAAATGTTGCAATATTGCATGCAGAGAGAATGAAGAAGCATCGTTTCACTGTTATTCGGGAGATTGCTGAGGATGAATGATAAACTGCACAACTTCAATGAACGTTCCAGCAGTAAGGATCTGACATCCAACTCAACACACCAATGCACTGTTCATATTTACGTCAAAAAGTCTGCAACAACTTTGTGCCTTCATCCTTGCATGGTCCATCATGTCATTGTTCCTTGTCCCATGCCCGTGGTGCTGACCCTGGAAATACCCCAACCTCACTGCAGCAGAACGCGTTCAGGAATGCAGTGCGTCGAAAACATATCGTCTACACTTTGCTTTGAAGGCTATTAAAGCAACAAGCGCTCTCGCCCCGGCGAAAGCTCTCGTAGAGTCATCCACTCCGTCAAAAGAATATCAAACATTTCAGTTGATTCTTCGGCGCCTGCTCTCCCGAGCCTGGCTTTTAAACTTGAGATCCACGTCTCATCATATGTCACCGTCTCCGTGGCAAACAGTTTCAATGCAAGTAACTTTGCCATCCTTTCGGCATCGCTCATTTGTCATCATGGAATCGAAGTGCCCGTGAAAGCGATGTGTCTAACGAGGAAGATGATGAAAGCCGCGTGACCACCAAACAGATGTTTGAGGGAAATGTTTTTGAACATGAGCCGTGAAAGTGAAAGATCGGCTGACGTGCAAACCAGGGCTCATGCCTTCCGCATCGATCCCCCTTCTTCCTACCACATTTCATGCCCTGATTGCATTGTGGTTGTTGTTGAGTCAGCAAGAACAGGATGACACGCACAAATGTCAAGCAGTGGCATCGAAGCATGGCTCTTGCGCAAGGATGACACGCATACTTGTTTCACGTGTTATCGTGGCTCGAACCGGAAGAACGGAGCAAGACTGAAATGTGAAAGGTTCCCATGATCATGAATTTCGCTTTCTGTGTTCGAAGATGTTCTTCGTCAGATGCATCAAAAGGCTCCAAGACTCGCCTCAACCACCGATTGTCACTGACGCACACCTCAACGCGTAAGTCCCAATCTTCAACAGGTTATGAGCCCAAGATAGCCCAAGCATGCCAAGGATTCCAAGTATGCCAGACACAAGGAATGTCAACACAAGGAAATGATCCGTAAGGGTCCCTAGCTACGCCAGACACAGGGAATGACACACTTTCTCAAAGAATGGTCGCGCTCGTGCTTGGATTTTCCTACTTACGAAGGTGGATGCTGCCTGGCTGGTAAATCCTTGTGTCAGTGGCTCGTGAAACAGATTGCGCAAACGTGCACTTTAGCGCAGCTGAACAGTCTGCAAAGGCCGAGGATGTACCCATGACCTGTCGACATCTGTGTGGCTGTGCTGCAAGACACAGCACCCTTGCCAGCTTCCTTAGATATGTCACACAATACCTGTGCTGCATAAGCATGCTGAAGCATCCTTGCTTGCAACCAAAGAAAAAATCAAGCCACCCTACAATGTTAGATTGCATGGTCATGCTCCAGCTCATATTGGACCCACGGACACAATGCCTGCGAATTGGCATTGGCTCAAGACTGGCTCATTGCATCCAGACAAAAGTCTCAGACCGAGTGATTGCATTCTGGAGCAGATTGAGATGTCCTTTTGGTTGTTGTTGCACACTCCTGGAGATTCTCAAAACCACATTGGAATTTTTCATGGTAGCGGAGCCCTGCGGCGAAACCCAGGGCACCGATTGACTTCAGAGGAATTTGTAGCGAAGGACATTGAGCTCGGAGCGCGGAAAGGAAAATGCAATTGTTACCTCCGGCACCATTTGCAGGTGACCAGGACAGCTGGGAAGACTGGAACTGGCAGTTGAGATTCTACGTCAAAAATCATTGTCCATTAGCCATCGATATCCTGGAAGCGGCCTTGACATTGGATATTGTAGTGGACGATTCATTCATGAGTTCATTCTCGAGTCAAGATCTTCCTGAAGAAAAATTGCTTGAGTTTTCCAGTGAATTGCATTACCTGCTTGTGAAGGTCACAACAGGACATGCAGGCAGCATTGTTCGCACATGCAGGCAAGGAAATGGATTTGAAGCATGGAGATTGTTGCACGAAAGATTTTGGATTTCCGACAGAGACAAAGGCATGGAAACATTGAGCCAAATTTTCCTTTATGATTTTAGAAAAGGTTTCTTCGAAGAAGATTTCACAGACTTCATTGTCCTGAAGAAGAGATATGAGGAGACTGGCGGAAGTGCATTGAGTGAAGATGTTCTTGTTGCATTGAGAACATTCGATCAGGTCGCTGACTTAGTCAAACGATATTGCAGATTCTGCCGATCTACATCAGGACGATTGATTCTGCCCCGTCTCAGCATCAGTTGCTGCGGTTGATTGACATCGAACCCGAATTGAGAGATGAAGAGAGGAAGCGAAGCATTGGGAGATTGAAAGAAAAGAGATTTCGAGGCCTTACTACGCGGACATTGGAACGCATATCCCACCTTGTTGAAGAGTCGAAGTTGATTGCTGAAAAAGGAAAGGAAGGAGAAGGAAGAAGGGAGATTGTTGAGGAACAGGATTTCCAAGGAAAGGAAAAAAAGGAACAAGGATTGTCCCATTGAGGAAGATTCAACGGATTGCTCGAGCGAGGACGCCTGGTATTGTAACTTGAAGGAAAGAAAGGAAGAGAAAGAGGAGAGAGAAGAAGAAGAGAGATTGCAAGAGAGTTGCTGGTTCGCAGATGCAGCATTGGACGTCGACACACAAGATTGCGATGACATGGTCTTTTCGGATTGTGTCAAGTTTGAAGGGGACCCCGTTTGCATGTGTGATCCGATTGAGGACATTGGCGTTAAGCATTGCTTGCAGACATGGCTTTATTCTGACTGTGATTTGGGTTGCGCACATGAGCGTTGTAAGTCCGATTGCGTGAAGGATTTCGGTTGTTGCGGTCATTACCATTGGGGTTATTGTGCTTTGCGGATTCATGAGTGCTCCAAGCGACTGTAGAGCACTGCTGCATCGCACTGCTGTAGAGCACTGCTGCATGAAGATTGGTTTCACGACACTCACGGATCCATTGCGGATTCTGGAGTCATTGAGGAAGGTCCTCGGTTGAACGATTCTTGCGTCTTCGGTCATTGTGATTTTGGTTGCGAAGAGGATCATTGTACTGTGATTGATCGTTGGAGTTTGAGGATTGACCGTTCTGGACTTCTGCCCCAGGATTCCCTGATTTCTATTCAGCAGGATTGTGATTGCTCACGATGTCCTTCATTTGAGCATTGTCCTGCATTGAACCAAGAGCATTTGAACAACTGCATTGGTTACTCTGAGAACATTCACGTTGTCCATTGCCATTGTGCCCTGCACTTCACTTGGCACTGCCTTGGATTCGAGGGACAGACATCTGCGCATGTGATTGAGTCTACGCGATTCCCTGTGGATCAAGATTGTGCCGTTGATGTCTTCTTTCCTCGCAGTTGTGATTGTTCTCTTTGTGCGATTACGGTTTGTGACGGAGTTCCTTGGATTGAGACCTGCTACACTCAGGATGATTTTCTGGAGCTTGATTGAACACCATACTGGTGGTACATTGCCTTTGGTGTTCGACACAAAAAGACTGTACTTCGATCACTGTCAAACCGTCATTTGTTTTCGACCATTGCACAGGTCATTGCACCATCCTCGATTGCCACGATTCATTGGGTTGTTATTTCATTCTGAACATGCTGGTGGATTGTCCTTGTGTCTTCACATCCATCACCATTGTTCATTCTCTGGCCTTCATCAGCTTCGTTTCTCATTGGTTGTACGTCTTGTGGATTGCTACATCCCTGTCTGTCGTTATTCAACCATTGTATCCTTCTGTACCATTTTTTCAGGCAATGCCAGCGTTGTAGACAACGGCCGTCTGGAAACGACTGGTACACGGAGCTGCCATTGAGCATGCGCGTCGCGATTTGCTTCCACGACTCATTGTAATAGATTGCGTCCTAATAGATTACATAGATTGCGTTGTACGTACCACAGACCCAGAGACTCCAACACCCCTTAATTAAGGAATATTCCTTAAATCATATTAGGGTGCAAGTACGCGCACAAAGAAGGACGAGCTTGCATTGAGAACGTGCGTTGCGATCTGTTGTCACGACTTTTGACGGACTGTACTGCTTTTAACGTCTCCTTGGACATTGTTCAAGAACTACTAAGAGACGGGCATGTACCAGGAGCGCTGCCACAGATTGTGCACATGCGTCGCCATCTCCAGCCGAGGGACGGAGATTGTAATGATTGGATTGACATTCGCGTTCATGAACTTTTTCTCGCATTCCTTGGATCATCAGGAACATTGGCATGATTCCGGACAAACTGCCTTTGGACCGACGCTTTATTGAACAAGGACATTGCGTCATGAGACTTCATGGACCTACTCCATTGACTGCGATTTCATTTGCTGATCGTTACTGTTACGTTTGGCATTGTAAAGATTGCACTTTTGATTCATGTTTTACCTGCTCTGACATTGCACTCGTAAGGTGCATTGACCGGCGCATGGATCAGCGCATTGACCGTCATGCTTGCGGATTGACTATTTCTCGCTATTGTAGCGGATTGATCATCACGCGTTGTGACCATGATCATTTAGGCATTCAGGGCATTCCGCGATTCCATCCTTTGATTGATGGAGAACATTGCTTCGCGTCAGGATTGATGGATCAGCTTGCTTATTGTTTGAGTATTGAGTATGCGATTCTGCGTCATGATCTTCAACATTACGTTTGCCGACAGATTGAGTCCACCCAGTGTTCGCTGTACCAGAAGGATTGTATGTGTGATTTCGCTGATTGTGGTAGTTCTCAACAGATGATTGACTGGCTGCACGGCCAAGCTGCATGCATTGCATTTTGTCTGGACATTGCCTTCCGGGTTCTAAGGAAGGAAAGTGGCATTGAGTCTAAGGTTGCGAGTTCGATTCTCACTTGCCGCAAACACAGAGATTGTGATGACAGGTCTGGAGCCTTATTGGAACCAAGGTCTTCCATTCGATTGAGATTGCTCTATGCGATTTCATTTCGGCATTGTGCACGTTGCGTCTCCGACCGTCGTAAAATTGGGTACATTATTATTGCATTTTCTCGATTGCGAGATTTCCTGGTTCATCGTTGTCTCTCATGATTGTCGTGAAGAGTCTGTATTTGACGACCAGCACCGACGGAAACTGCAGTTTGTCATCGATGTTCACACAGTGTGACAAATCTGCATTGCCGTTGCTTGCCTCGTCGGAAGAGATATTGGTCTTCGTCCTGCCATTGCTGTAACAACCAACGTTTTGATTGCCACGGTCTTGAGAACCTCACGGTGTGTGATTGGATCTCGATTGTGTGTGATCTCTGTATCCTTGAGAAAACCCCAGAACCAAATAAACATCGTTTCATCTGTCTCACAGAAGAATTGACGTGCCTTGTCTAAGGGACCGCCTAATGTTGACTGAAGGTGATTGAAGTCGATTGCATGTTCTGTTGCGCACGTTTCAGCCTCAGCGTGCGTATTGCATCAAAAGAAAGAAGAAGTGAGAATTGAGTGAATGTCTTTTGATGTCAGCATGTGCATTGGCACGACTTTATCATTGTGTTTCAACAGCAAGATTTTCCTTGGAGTGTCATGGACCTCCGTGTTTGAATTGCAAGAAAGAAGAATTTATCGATTTTTAATTGGCCGAAGTGAGTTTGCATTTAGTGGAGAAGTGTACATAGTATTGGCATGGAGAGCCGAACATTCATTGTTTCGAGCCGTTTTGAAGAGATTTTGACCTGGAGTGTGCCTTGTTGATTTACCGATTGCTCCCGCTTGCGATTGCCCTTACATTGGGAAAGCATATTCGTCCGCGCGATTGCCTCCGGTGACATTGCCCCCAGAACACACCATTCCTGGACATGCTTATTTTATCGTCAGGCTCCGAAGAAAATCGTCGGGGCTGGCAAAATATCGTCAGGACATCAAAGCAACCCAAAATATAGTCGGGAATGCATTTCTGGCCAAAATATCGTCGGGACTCCGGAAATATCGTCGGGACTTCGGAAATATCGTCGGGACTTCGGAAATATCGTCGGGACTCCGGAAATATAGTCGGGAATCCAGAAATATCGTCGGGATCCTGGAAAATATCGTCGGGATCCTCGGGACGTGCAAAATATATAGTCGCGACCTTGACAAAAATAGTCCGAACCCCGGAAAACTCGTCGCCCCACCGAGAGCCAAGCAAGCCCCACCGAGAGCCGTAGGAAGCCCCACCGAGAGCCGTAGGAAACCCCACCGAGAGCCGTAGGAAGCCCCACCGAGAGCCAAGCAAGCCCCACCGAGAGCCGTAGGAAGCCCCACCGAGAGCCGTTGGTTGGCCGATTGCGCACCTTGCTTGTTTCACCCTTGGTTCGCCCTTGTTGCTTGCTTGGCTTGGTCGGCTGGTCGATTTGCAGGTAAAAAATGGTTGCTCGCTTGACTTGGCTGGTGGGCCGGTTGGGCACCTTGCTTGTTTCTCCTTGGTTGTTTGCTTGGATTGCATGGTTCTGTCACTTGGGTACCTTGGTCGTTTGACCCTTCAGCATGGTTGCTTGCTGCAGCGATTTCAATCACTCAAGGGATCCCTGAATAGATTGACCTGCCGCCATGCGAAGAGGATTTCTGCTCGGTCCGAGTGCCGGCGGATCTGCAGGCGGTCGTTCGTCCTCCGACAATGGGGTTCGCTCGAGCTCCGACAGTGGGCCAAACGCCGAATCGTCCGCAGGCGGTCGAACATCCTCGAGGAGCCCTCGTGGGGATCGCTCGAGTGCATCGTCTCAGGTCGGCCGGCCCAGCAAACCGGAAGGCATATCAGAGGAGTTCAAGGAGCGAGCCAAGCAGCACCTACGAACCATGCAAGCACTCGGCCTGGATGTGTTCGTTTCGGATTCTGGCGAGATCTTCTCTCAAGGGGACTTGTTGGAATCAAGTAGGGGAAGTGATTGAATGCTTGAGGGAACGGAAAAACGCGACCGCTTGGGTGCAAGCATGCTTGTCGAAAGACTGATTTCGTGCTTGCTTGCCCGAAGGCACTCATCCCGTTCGAATGCTCAAAGCTGCATTGTCGTAATCGATCTAGAGTCTAGAGTATGCCTCGGCAGCCTAGATCAAAGAACGCTTTCCTCGAAAACATACTTCATCCGATAACTAAACCCTTAAAGACCTTGACGCCCTACAACCCAAAACCTTTAATTCTTCCAAGCCACAGCCATTGTTGCAATCGAGAACTTCGGCCCTGAGATCCTTTTCCAGGACTGCATTCCGATTCTCGCAATATGTGTCTTGAATCTCTTGCTGTCTCGCAGGACCTTTGGATGATTGGTGATTGGATTTGGGTGATTGGTGGCTGGACTCCTGAGGACTGCATTCCGGTTCACGTTCGTCTTGAAAAGTTTGCTGCCTCGCACGACCTTTGGCCATGCATGATTGCGCAGCTGTCTCCAGCTAGGCATGTGCCATGATCATGACAGAATCATGACAGAATCATGACAGGGTTGGATACCCTATAATCTACCATAAAGGGTTTAGGATAATCATATTTTCTTTAGGATGCCTTTTGTGCCGCTCCCGTTCATGGTGAGGGCGACCAGGGCACCGCCCCAGTCGCCGATCAAATTGGACGGACCTGGCGGAGGACTTCATGGTATCGACCCCGCTCCCTCCTGAGCCCTCCTGAGAACCACCAGCTGGCTGGTGGCTCTCTCTCTCTCTCTCTCTCTCCCGAGAGAGGACCACCAGCTAGCTGGTGGCTCTCTCTCTTTCTCTTTGTCTCTCTCTCTCTCTTGGTTTCTCTCTCTCGAGGCCATGGCCAGACGGTTCTGCTGTGCCGACGTGGCTGGTCTGCAACCCTCTAGCCTCAAAAACCCTGAACCCAGACCCAACATGCATCATGGCCCCGGGGCCTGAACTTAGGCGGCAGCCTGTGTATGGCCATGCATCTCGGCTTTATTCAGGGTTCATAGGGTTTATACAAGGCTTAAGCATGCATATGCTCTTCAAGCTAGTTGATCCACGCTGGCTGAATCCTGCTGTGACGCCCTCTTTGTGACTCGGCTTAATTGGCAACCGCTTCTTACCCTTAAGCCCTAACTTGGCAACCACTTCTTACCCTTATACAGTAGAAGCCAAAAAGTTGGAACATCAGTAGTTTCATGCCCTTAAGGTAAAGTAAAGGGAAACCCAGCATGAATCATCCTAAATCCATGTTCCAACTTTCTGGGGTTCACTATAAGGCAGCGGGACCGTCGCTCGCCATTGCGCTTTGGGATGCCGACGATGCGCCCCAGCAAGTTTAGCTTAGGAATGGGCTTCAGGTCTATAGGGTGTGTTAGGGCAGGTTTCGGGTTTTGGCACGCCCAGGCAGCTGCAGCCGCCGCTTTACATGAACGTCAACGTGACGCCCACTTTGTGGCTCGGCAAGCCCTTCTTACCCTAGCTTAAACCCTAAACGCAACCCCAAGCCTAGGCTTCGCCACGGCCGCCCCAATTTTGGTGCCTTCGGGCAGCTGCCACTGCAACTGCAAGCATCCGACCCTTGGGCGGCTCGGAGGCTCGGAACTGCAGGGACAGGGACCCACGGCATGGCTTTTGCAAGAGTGAAGAAGATCGCGGAGTGAGATTCTGTGGCACCCTGGGACCCTAATCCTTAAACAGGCAGCCCATGGCCCCCAGCTCCGCGGCGGCGGCTGGTGGCTCGGCGGCGGCTGGTGGCTCGGCGGCGGCTGGTGGAGCTGACGATCCGCCATGGCCCCCGCCATGGCTCGAAAGGGACATTTCGATGTCCGATTTTGAGCAAGAGTCGCTGCCGGATATGGATGAAATCGATTCCTGGTGGGACCCGCCTGCCAAGTTTCTTCGGCGGGCATGTGTATGCAACAACGAAGATGATTGAGTACCCTTGTCCTTGTAGAAATAATAACGCAAAACCCTATACCTATATCCCTTAGCACACTGCTGCGGTGGGAACCCCGAGGATCTAATTATTTAAGAGAAAGGACAAGGGCGGCGTAGTCATCGGCAACTCTTCCGCGATGCCTGGGCAAAAGGGGGCTTGAACTTGCGTTGCATCGCTTTGCATAAGCTGCTGGAACTTGCATTTTGGCACTTTCTCTCGATCGTTTTTTCCTGCAGGACCTGCGGACACCCGGAGCTGGAGGCCAGCGCTGAAGCATTTTGGCATTCTGTGTCGAGTCCTGCATGGGCATCCTGGCACTCTGTGTCGATCGTTTTTTGCTGCAGGACCTGCGGACACCCGGTGCTGGAGGCCAGCTCTGAAGCATTTCGGCATTCCGTGTCGAGTCCTGCATGGGCGGTTCCTGCTTGTTCCTCTGGTGCTCCGCTTGCAAGTTTCCTGCTCGAAGGATCGATTCTTAAGTCGGTGCAAGAAGCACAGCTACAGAAAGTGGACCGTGTGTTTCCCAACTCCCAACAACATGAAGCCCGGGGATCTCATAATAAGCCACGCCATGCCAGTGTGCAAGAAGCTCCTCGCGTGGAAGGCGGATGGCTCCATTGGACTGCACTTTTCCTGTGAGGAGGGTTTAGTATTCTAAGCCGGCTGGTATCACCGTGACTGGTGTCCGACACTTGGGTCGATCCAGGAGGAAGAGATTGCTGGTGCGTCATCTTTTGCCTGCTTTGAACTTCGCACCACGAAGCTTCACTTGGACACGCCCGTGTCAGTGAGGCATGCCAGGTATATACACAAAAGGCAGATGCTGCGGGACCAAGATGTCGATGTCAGCTGGAAGAAGATTCGAAGGACCGATATTGACGTGCCGATGTTCCGGGCCCACATGGATCTGCAAATCCGAAGCTGATTGAGGCGTCGACGTTCCGGCCCCATGCTTTGACCTTCAGGTCAAAGCGTCGAAATTGGAACACGTTTCGATGGGAATGTGTTCTCTGTACAGTTCCCTGCAATAGTCAGGAGCAATACTCAGAACAGATGTGTGTCCTAGCACAAAAAGATTGTGCCAGAGTTCATAAGCATAATTAACCCTGGAACCCCAATTTGCCACAGCCAGGGCTTTGATCTCGTCGACAGCTTGTGTGGCGCGTGGCCATGGGCAAACGCAAGACACTGGCAGAGGCGGCGACTGTTGCCGCAACACGGCTGTTTGGGTCTGCATGTGTGTTTGAGGTATGCATCTAGCTGTGAATTGCCGCTATACCATCTTTGCAATGCACTTTGCCATATCTGGCCCTATAGCTGATTGCCTTCGTGGCATATAGGGTGCATGCTTGATCATGTCGTGTGCACATCCTATCTAAATCGGCCCTGGAACTCCAGGGCGGATAAAAAAATACCCAATAGCTAGGCAGAGCCGTTGTAAACCAGTATCCAAACTACAAACCTTCATGTGTATGCACGCGGGCTTTGCCCTAGGCAAGTCTGGGCACGTGTCCGGATTTTGCGCCATGCCTCGCATCAAAGATTTGGTTTTGGAAAAGGAGCAGGTGATGGAGTTGCTCGAGGATGGGATCCATGCATTCGTCCATGGTTCCGCTGGAAATAGAATTGTTCATACTTCCCACGCATTATCCTGTAGCTACCTGTGTAGGAGGTATCCTGTCCTTTCAACACCACGGATCTCCTCCGCAGAGATCCAGCTCAGCTGTTTCATCGAGCCGGCAACGCCGCAAAAATCACGCGGGAGATGCAACTGGAATCTAAGAGGCACTTGAGTCTCACGGAGGGGGTGCTCGGAGGGGGTTTGTACGACAAAAGTCGGTCGGTCGGTCGGTCGGTTGTGCTTGCTTGAGGTAGGCTTGGGATACCACACCCAGCTGCAAGGAGTCGTACTGGATTCTGATGCCACTGATCCGAAAATACCCGGCGGCGACCTGGTCTGTGGAGACGCCGTCTGTCTTCAAAGAGCCATGAATGTCTGCTGTCGCGGGTCTGCTGTGACCATGCACTGCCCGCTGTGTCTTCATTCATGTGAGGTTGCAGTCGATCCTGGAAGAAGTTTTCAAAAGGGATGGCCCGAAGCACGTGGAATTGAATCAGAAAATGATGGAGGTGCTCGCCTTCGACGTTAAAGCTCTCTTTGCCGAACTCAGGAAGACTCGCCGGGTCTGGAAGGACGAAGCTAAGAGGCAATCAAAGGAATGGCCGGCTTCTGCGATGTCCGCAAATCCGAAGCTCTTCGAGATGATCGCCGCCATGCAGACGCAGGAATCCAAGGAAAACTTGGAAGACGACGACGACGAGTTGCTCTTCTTCAAAGAGGATGGATCAGTGGAACGCAGGGATCCAAAATCGCCCCCGGACGATTTCTTACTCTTCTTCAACGAAGATGAATCTACGGTGCGCCGGGAGCTTTTCAAAAACGAGACTCTCAGTTGCAAGCTGAACTCATAATGGCTACGTTGCCTTTGTTGACCGTCACTTCGTGTGTCTGTCCACTCGGGTCACTGCAGGCCAAGTGCTGACCCCGAAAAGGCATCCTCGTCGTCAGCGCAACCCAGGCCTGTAGTGCATACAGGTGATTTCGATCAACATGGCGGCAGTCATTTGGCATCTTCAATTAACCGTATACCTCAGGAACCCTGAATCCCTAAAACCTCGAAACGACCCTAAACCTTAAATAACCCAGCTTCCGAAGGCCGGAGATCATGCAGCCGTCCACGGCATCATCGTCAGAGAGCAGGCACATAGCAGGTTTGACAAGTTGGACTTGGCATGGGTTGTGCTCCGGGCAGGTCCGCCGTGCCGGGGGAGATCACGGTGCAATCCCTTAGGCAGGCATGGAATCCGACTGTGTGGCTTCTTGTGTTGCGTACCTTGTGCAGGAACAATATCCTCTCGTCGCTATCGGGCAAAACACTGGAAATTCTTGAAAGTGAGGATGAGGATGCTCCTGTTTCTCAGCTGCTTCTGGCTATAACATCCTGTTTCCTTGGATGCCTCGCATGTCAGGCTAGCGGTGCTGATGCCCGCGGACCTGCTACGAAACGCAAGTCTGACGTGTCCGGTGAAGTCTCCTACACCCCAGAGCCTGAGTACTTGGAGGCACTTCAGCCGCATCATGCGTTTTCCTCTATACTTTCTTGAAATGCCTGCATGCTGCCAGGAGATGCGCCAGGGCATGGATGCAGAAGCCCCCGAACCCGTGCTTCCGCTTAACCAGCGACGGCTAGCCGCACGCACACCAAGGCAGCGGCCAAAAAGGCGGCTTCCAAGCCGACTGCGGATCACGGCCCGCATTGCGTGATAAAGCCTCACAAGAGACAGGGCAAAACTACGTTTGCGTTGGTGAAGAGGGTCAAAGACTCGGGGAACAAGTCGATCGACAAGCAGCTGGTGCAGTGCCGCGACAGGGATGTTGTGGAGGTCGCCATGGGTCTGCTGCAGAAGAAAGAAATCACGGAGGAGGAGGCCGTCCAGGCTGTGAACAACCACAAGCTTCAAGCTCCCTGAGCCGGCCCTGGAATCCAGTGCCCGCGGTTTGTATGATCATGGATGGAAACAGCTCCCGGACGGGAACCGCTGTGTATTATGATGGGTGGAAACTGCTAAGCTCGGCCCCTTTTCAGGGAAGCCGACGTGCCTCATGAGCCCGGCCCGTTTTCAGGGAAGCCGACGTAAAGCATGAGAAAAGGCACATTGCATGTGAACCAAATAAATCTGCAGGCATGCATCCACTCCATGCTTTCCATGTGCGAGACAGGACAAA
Organism: Symbiodinium sp. CCMP2592; assembly: GCA_905221615.1. Classification (NCBI taxonomy): domain Eukaryota; class Dinophyceae; order Suessiales; family Symbiodiniaceae; genus Symbiodinium; species Symbiodinium sp. CCMP2592. The sequence continues at coordinate 637,363 of CAJNDT010004013.1, forward strand.
CTTCGTTGCTGTTTTGTAGGCCGTGCCCTCGATGATGATTTGGAGCAGCGGCTGGGATGCCGAAGACAATCCGCTCTGTGCCCCGGGCTATGCCATGCTTCATGTTTCTTGATTCACATATAATACTTGCTGAACTCTCCATCATCGCAGTGGATCAAAGGCTTAGTTAGAATCATGTCCCAAAGAATCACACCCTCCAAGGAAACTGTGCACATGCATGACCATTATGCCAACCCGCCAAAAGATGTTTAGATAGAAGCATATGTTCAAGATCATTGTCGTGGACTGATGAGTTGTTTTCACTTTGCACCGATCACAACTGCCTTGATGGCTGGCCCTGCTGAGCTCAACTATACACCTGATCTTGTGGCCGTGGAACATTTTATGAAACGCTTGGATGTGGCACGACTGAGAGAGCTCCATGGTCTGGTGTCCTTGGGAGTTCCTTGGGCTTCGCGGATGCAAAAAAAACGCCTCTTCTCTCCGATTCTTCTCTCCTCTTTCTGCTCCGGCCTCTCCACAGATTTCATCCAGGTTTTGGTTGAGATGGTAATGATGTGCTTCGTGGTCCAGCTGGAAGGCTGCCTATATCTTTGCGAGGCTTATAACCCTGGAATGCCAATGTGTCTGTCAATTTTTTTTTCCACATATGCAACTTTTCCCACTACCCTTGCCCACAGGGCAGCTGCAAATGACGGAGTTCTTTGCAGGAGTTGCTGTGCTCGCTGGGGCATGGAGACGGGAAGGCTACAATGCCAAAGCCATTGATGTTGAACGATTCTCGGGTTGCACGACTTCCTCTGCATAGCCGTGTATAATTGCATGTCCTGTGTAATGCCGCTCCTAAGGCTCCTTGATGCACGACCTTCTCTCGCCTCCAGGCGTGGTGCTCGCCTTCATGACAGTGCTGCTCATGGAACCAGGATCCTTGGTGCATTGTGGCACTGTCTGCACGTCCTTCTGCTGGCCGAATTCCGGAACTCATCGCCGCAGCGCCTTTTTCCCACAAGGAAATTCTCAATACCCCTATGTTCAACAGGGGTCTGCCTTGGCCAGCATCACAGCGGCCATCCTTTTGCTGCACTGGGCCCGGGGAGGAGTCTTCTCGCTGGAGAATCCTTTCAACTCCAAACTGGAGGTTCACTGGGACCTTCAATATCTCATGAAGTGGTTCATTGCCAGGGAGCAAGAGGGCCATGTCAAAGCTCAACTTCTCAGGCATGGCGTTTCCTGGGCAACCTTTGCGGCTCACAGTCTGAAACCAATTTGGATTTACTCGAACGAAGACATGTCCGATGCCTTCGAGACTTCCAGTGCTCCCGGCTCCGAAGCTCGCTCCTGCAACAAGTACGGTCCTGTCATGCAAAAGCTGCTTGTCCTGAACTGTGCAAGTATCGAACCACCATACACTACTTCCAGGATTCCAGTAAAGCTGGCTTCCCACTTTGAATACAGTTGATTCTATCTTCTCCTGCACCTAGGTACGTGAACTCCCAAGCCATCCGCAAAACATGTGGGGGGCCTGGTCTCAAGGCTTCGCAAGCTTACCCGGAAAGGCTGCCTCTTCCAGAGTTGCATGCGTGTTTCGTGATGCAAAAGGGCCACACTTTAGACATGCTCATGTCCCTGTCAGGTTTGGTACAGCCATATGCGAATGGTGGCTGCGGAATCGCAAGCAGCTTCGGTCAGATGGGACCCGTACGCCTTGTTTCATGCATGTGGTCTTCATTTTTTGTCATGCATGTGATACACGCAGGATGGAACGCAAAATGAGGGGTCTCCGGGCCAGTGGAGACAAATCCATGGCGGATCTTCAGGCCGCTCAGTGGAGCCACAGACCTCTCTGCAATGTTTACTTAATGAAAAAAATCCTAGGCATCGCTGCTGGACTACGCCCGGGCCAACGATCGCGATTTCATGGGAATTGGTTCCACTCTGCGCTGGCTGAGAAAGGGTCTTTGGAAGCGACAGTGATCCAGGATGCTAAAGGAGAAAACCAATTACCGCATTGCTCCGTTGCTGTCTTGCGCAGTTGTCGTCGGTTGGTCCGCTGTGCTTGTCGATAACCCTAAACCTCCCAATCTACTGCATGGCCTCGCGTGGAGTTGCTCCCCCTTGGCTATTGGGTGGAGGTGCTCCCCCTGTATCCATCGTCCATCTATCTATATATATATATATATATACATGAATCCAATCAAACAGTCAGCCTTGGGTGGACTTGCTCTCCCTTATAATCCTTATAATTAATTGGCCAATAGGAAAACTGTCCTGGAATCCAGGACCAAATTTCTATAGGGTAAACCACTCTTTGATCTCATGTAGATAGTTTCCTGGATGCACTGTCAAATTAGATCCCAGGAAATGACCGGGAAGGTGCCCTTCCTGCTGGAAGAGCTGGAAGCCCAGAAGAAGGGCTTGCAGTCGAAAGAATGCGAGGCCAGATAGGTTGAAGATAACCTCCATGTGCATGTTGTTTAATGTGTCTCCGCCTGATCAACCTGCAGGTGCCTGTGTCAGAGGCCGAGACACTGAACCCGGATGACTTCAAGGAGGCCTTCTATCAGGGGTTGGAAGAAGCAGTTAGAAGTTGGCGATCGCAAGAAGAGCTCGCAAGAGCAAAGGCCGAGCCAACAAAGCAGGTCGTCGTCCTGCTTCCAAGTCAGGATGTTTGCTGTTTCATGCTGCTCCGCTTCGTTGTGCTCTCGACGCAGGCCCAGCTTCAAGAAGAGCAAACGAACAAGCTGGAGCAGCAGAAGAGGGAGGAGCTCGTGCCTGTCCGCCCAATTCACGTATGTGCCTGTGTTGTTGCCACCGTGCCCAGACCGAATTGAAACATGAGCTTGCAAAAACGAAGGCCGAGGAGGAAAAGAAACTTCAAGAACAGATGGCTGCGGAAAGGAAACACGAGGAGGAGGAGAAGAGAAAGGAGGTGCACAACAAGAAAATAAGTAATGTACTCGGGACTCCCTTTCAGAGTATGTGCTCATCGATGTTATCACACCCGTGTCCAGGCCGAGCTGAAACAGAAGCTTGCACGAACCACGGCCGAGGAAGAAAAGAAGCTTCAAGAGGAGATGGCCGCGGAAGGGAAACGCCTGGAGGAGGAAAAGAGCAAGGAGGTGCAAAACAAGAAAATACATAATGTACTTGGGGCTCCATTTCAGAATAGAGTATGTGCGCTCATCGATGTTATCACACCCGTGTCCAGGCCGAGCTGAAAGAGCAGCGTGCAAGAGCCATGGCCGAGGAGGAGAAGAAGCTTCAGGAGATGGCCGAGGAAAGGAACCGCCTGCAGGAGGAGAAGAGGAAGGAGGCGCAAATCAGGAAAAATGGACAGCAATGCACGATACAGTATGTGCTGATCAATCTTGTCGCACCCATGTGCAGGTCGAGCTGAAAGAACAGCTTGCAAGAGCCAAGGCCGAGGAGGAGAAGAAGCTTCAGGAGATGGCCGAGGAAAGGAACCTCCTGGAGGAGGAGAAGAGGAAGGAGGTCCCGAAACCAAAAACATCTAATATGTCAATGTACTGAACAGTCCAAATCACAGCAGAGGCCTCGGTAGTTTACACATGTCCAGGCACAGCTGAAAAGAAGCTTCTACAGGAGATTGCTGCAGAAAGGAAACGCCAGGGGGAGGAGGAGAAGAGGAAGGAGGTGCGAATCACGAAAACCTGTAATAATGTACTTAATTGGGACTGCACTTCACAGTAGCGTATGTGCTGATCGATGTTGTCGCACCTAGCTCAAAGAGCAGCGTGCAAGAGCCATGGCCGAGGAGGAGAAGAAACTTCAGGAGACGGCCGCGGAAAGGAACCGCCTGGAGGAGGAGAAGAGGAAGGAGGTGCCGAAACCAAAGACATCAATATGTCAGTGTACTGAACAGTCCAAATCACAGCAGCTAGAGGCCTCGGTAGTTTACACATGTCCAGGTGCAGCTGAAAGAGAAGCTTCTAGAGGAGATTGCTGCGGAAAGGAAACGCCAGCAGGAGGAGAAGAGAAAGGAGGTGCAAAGCAAGAAAAGTCTATAATGTACTCGGGACTGCAACAGTATGTGCTGATCGATGTTGTCGCACCCATGTCCACCAGGCCGAGCTCAAAGAACAGCTCGCAAGAGCCAAGGCCGAGGAGGCGAAAACAAAGCAGGTCCTCTTCTTGTTTCCAAATTAACTACGTTTCTATATGCAGGCTATTCAGCTTGTCCAGGTGTCGGTGGCTTCGTCGGGGGTGCTTGTTAAACCTTCTTTGCTGTCGGTTGGTTGGCTGTGCTTGGCGATAACCCCAAACCTTGCTTCAGCTCTGGAACCAATCCATTGGCCTCGGCTGGACTAGCTTTGCCTGCAATTCTGCACGCAGGCCGAGCTTCAAGAGCGGATTGCAGCGGAAAGGAAATGTGAGGAGGAGGAGAAGAGGAAGGAGGTGCCGAGACGAGTTTAATTTGTAGCCATACAGTCGCAGCCATGTCCGCAGGCCCAGATCGAAGGGGATCATGGCGGAGCCAAGGCCCAGGGGGATCAGACAAAGCAGGTACCCCGTCATCGTTCCAAGTTAGGATGCTTGCTTGCTGTGTGCATGCTACTGCTGTTTCCACCCTTCTCCACACATTCCCAGGTCGAGCTTCCTCAGCAGACCAAGAGTTTTCGTTCCGCTGCGGTTGTGCCCATAAGCACTCTACAAAAACCAGGCTGAGAACACCAATGCGGCGGGCAATCCCCTTAAGGGCTGGACAGATCACCAGGCCGAACCTCTTCCTTCTATCATGTTTGCAGTGTTGGAGATCAACTCCGTACTGCCACGCAGGTCCAAGAATTCAAAGCGGAGAAAAGAAAGGAGCTCTTGGCAATGCTTGAGCAAGCCAAGAAGAGAAAGGCCGAGCAGCGGCCCGAGGACGGCCTTCCTGAAACTTCCCTGCCAGCACGTACGGAACCTTTCAACGCCGGCCACCCGGAGCCACAAGGGACAGTTCCCCAGCCCACGGCCCCGAATCCTGGAGCCGCTGACCAAAAAAGCAGCGAGATTAGGATGCTTGAAGAGCAACTCCAGGCTCTGAAAGCTGGCAAAGAGAAGTCCATGTTGGACTCAGTTGCCGACAAGGCCTTGGAAGAGCTCGGCTGGAAGGTGCATGCCGAAAAGGAGAAGCCGCCCACGCAGGTGTCAACAGTGCCGGCCAAAGCCAACGGTGAACAGCTGTCTGCTCCTGCAGAAGTTGAGCTGCCCGCCGCAAAAGTGCAACAGCAGGTTGCAGAGTCGATGGAGCACGATTCTGGCTCTGGCTACACTCGCCGTGCAGCTGCTAACCTCCTGAAGAAACTCTCGAACAACCCGGCTCGGCTGCTGTCCTTGCCGCTCTGACTGCTGCCGTGCAAGACGACAATCAGAAGTCGGCCTTGATCGACGCCTTGGTGCAATCAGCCGGCTCCCTCGAGCAGGTGGCCGCCCACTACCATATCGAGAGTGTGCAGGAGAAGGCCCGCAAAGAGAGAGCCAAGCTGACGCCTCTTACGGCCATCCAGCTGGAGAAGATGTACGGCTCGGACACTCCAAGAGTCACTTTGTCGACGAGGACGGTCCAAGGGCCTCGTGTATGTGCATCTGTTTTTGGTTTTCTGTCCCAATATTGTAAGATCCAGCCAGGGAAGTCGAGACGAACTCCCTGGACCGTGCCACTGCTGCATTTGTGTACGTGGAAGTGTCATGCTTGCACTCATGTGGTAGAACTTTTTATAACGATGGAGGTCAGACAACTTCCTCGGGCGGTGCTTTGGACACAGCGGATCCAACAGCTCCAGAGTATCTGGCAAATGTGCGGCACCTTCTCTTCTAAATTAACCAACTCCACATCTTTGTAATGTGTCTGCAACAAGTTTCTTATTATAACGCTCTCCTCGCAAGGTCAGCCCTGGCCAAGAGTGGCCAAGCAAGGCCATCGATCGGCAGTGGCTCTGCCCCATCGACGCCGGCCAACACTGCGCCTGGAACTCCGGCTTCGAATCCTACTCCGTCACCGAGTCACGAGGGAAATGCACCCAAACCTGGAAAAGGGAAACCCCAGCGAATGGAGCCCCTGACAACCCATGAGAAAGCTGCAGACCTCCGCAACAAGGTCATGGCCAAGGTGACTGAGACACACAAGATGATTACTCAGCTCAAGGGCAACGTCCACGCTGCGAAATGTTTGGAGGAGCTGACGGCTTTTGAGCAGAAGTTCCAGCCCCCTTGTTTGCAGCCAAATCGACAATGCAAACTGACATCTCCCATGACTTGAATTCCCATATGCTTTCCCAGGAATGTGTGGGACCAGGTCAGCGACCTGATGAAGAAACAGGTTGAGGACGAGCAGCTCTACCTCCCTTTGGGCCGCGAGTTCCTTGTGCTGAAGCAGGTCACAGTCCGTTAAGATTGTGTTCTTGCATGACCTATACGTAGTACCATCTCTTTGCTTGCTCCATTGAACAGGAGTCCGATCGAACCATCAAGACGGCCGCCTCGCTGATCAAAGCTGCCAACTTAGCCTTGGGCCCGACCAAGGAACCCAAAGCCAAGGCTAGCAGAAAGAGGAAAGACAAGCAGTAGATCCAATGGATCATAGTGCAGGGTTCCACACGTGCAGATCAGGATTGAGATCTCTGCCGGTGCAGCTACAGGGGAGGAGGTCTCCTCTTTCCGAGGGTTATGCAGTTGCACGTGCAGAGTCTATGACAGTGACATACTGTATTTGGCGTATATATATATATATATATATATATATATATATTTTTATTTATTTATTTATATTTATATTTTTTTATATTTATTTATTTATTTATTTATTTATTTATATTTTTATTTATATATATATATATATATATATATATTTATTTATGTCTGTGTGTGCTCCGGATGGAAGTACTGGGCCAAGAGCTGCACGTGCTTTTGGGGCACATCTGAAAGCATGTGCAATCGTGCTCACGATCACTGCGACTGCAATGAACATGCACATACACACAAGGCGCTGGATGAACCAGCAGCCCATACAGGTATATTGTACGGAACCACAGCGGCGAGCTTCCAAGCTTTGTCCTTCTGCTGCTACCAGAATGGAGCATTTTTTGATTGGCAGGTACGACAATGCGGGGATGGACGAAACGAGCTGCGAGGGCAAGCGTCGAGTGAAGATGTGATTCTGCCACGTTTGTTACTTCATGTGCTGATGTAGCATGCTCTAACTTGACCTGCTTCCGCAGATCTACAGACGATTTCCAATCTCATGGAGCTCGCATGCTCGCCGAAGAGGTGGGCAAAGGAGCAGCCAGGAATTGCAGGTGAGAATATTACTTACTTGTCCGTGAGGATGAACAAGCCGTATAATCAAGCAACGTTGCGCATTTTCCGACCCATGGTATCTAAGGCAATGAGCCACTCTAAGAGCCAAAAACTGGCGAAAGCCTTTGCCAACGACGGTGTGAAGAAACGGGACCTCCTGCAGATGGCGTCCTCTGCACAAGAACGGGAAGCACGACAGCAGAGAGGGAAGACAAGCAGGCCCGTGTCCGAAGCATTTGGTTGGTATGTTACACTGTTCTTTTATAAGCTACGCCTGCCGACGACCTTCACCATGTCCAACACGGCACCGTTTCATTTGCTTCTGAGGTTGGTAACAACACCTGCTTCGATCGTGTTGCCTTCTGATGTCTTGGCGGAGTTGAGCAAGCGCGGGCTCCTTTCCTCCTGCCTTGAAGGCTTTGGATCTGTGCGAGAATGGTGGGACCGCGAGATCGATCCTGTCTACAAGGGCCTGATCGACCAGTCAGAATATCCTTATCCGCTGCTTTTTCATGAAGACGGTGTGCCAACCACGAAGCGAGAGACTGTGGTATTTTGGTCATGGTGTTCAGCCTTGACCAAACAAAGGTCCGAGATCAGCAGGTTCTGCATCATTGGTGTTCCGCAATCTCGGATTTGCGAAGCAAACTCGTACTTTTATTGCCAGGATTTCTCTCGTGGGACCTCAACTCACTGAAAGAAGGATATTTTCCAATGCACGACTGGGACGGCAACGAGTGGCCGGCGATGTCCACAAGGCAGCGGTACTGTATCCTTGTTCAGAAATTTTAATGGTTTCGGGGTTTACAGTTTAGCCACCCTACAGAAATATCCATGGAAACCCAATTCGGATGGAGCTAGATAAGCCTGCAAAACAGGCAGCGGCGAGCTGGGAAACGCTGTCCGGTCAAGGCCGTCTTCGCATTCTGGAAAGGGGACCAAGAAGCCCACATGAAGTCGCATGAACTCTGTCGCAACTACACTCGCAAGTATATATGCGACTGGTGTCTGGCTTGCAACAGCGACGTCATCCTCAACTCTGGCGACTTGAGTGCTACAGCTGGATGGCGTCAAACCGAGGAGCACACCCGCCCAGCTCCGCACGCCAACGATGTTTCTCCTTGGAAGCAAGTCGAGGGCTACACCCGTCGCAGACGGCTGTACGACGGCGGCCTGTCTGCATATGATATGGCAGGGCCGAAGCACATAATTGTTTCTCCATCATTATAAGTCATCATATTATGCATAAAACATGTCTTTCAACTTCAACCTGCCCCTGCTGCAGTCATGCATCTGGTGCATCTGGGCGTGCTACGCGACCTCCTGGCTTCTGTCATGTTGGAAACTTTGCGTGAACGGGTTTTTAAACCCGGGTTCCAAATCTGGGTTAGAACCTGGGTTTCAAACCTGGGTTGGGTTTTAGAACCCGGTCTCCGGGAGGCAACAAGAGCAGGAGCTTGATGTTTTTTTGTGTTATTATCTCGCTCAGGACTCTGTGTAGCTGTAGCTCCGTGGAGATACAAAGCTCCGCCAGCCCGTGAGGTGAGATGTCCAGGTTTTCAGGACCAGTCGCCAAAGTCGAATGAGATTCTGTACCGGTTCACATCCAGAGCTCAAGCGTGGTGCCAGGAAAGACGATTGGATCTTGAAATAAATCCAATCACAATGGAACTGTGCTCTGAAATAGAGACACTCTGACCGAGACTTCAAGCAAAACTCCTTTGCCAACAATCTCAAAGCCACAAATCCCGATTGCTGATACGAAGTTGCTTCTTCCACATAGTTCTGCAACAAATCGTGCTTTAAGGCGAAACAACGAACACACATGCGACTTTGGAAACTAGAAGACAATTGGCCCGAAAGCATCATCAGCGAAGAGTGTGGGGCTATGTGATAGATCCAGTGTATAGGATCGTAAAGTCACAGAATCAAGAGTCATAGAGTCCATGAGTCATGAGTTATAAAGTCATAGAGTTGCAGTGACATAGCGTCATAGAGTCGTAGTGAGATAGAGTCAGTGTATAGGATCGTAAAGTCACAGAATCAAGAGTCATAGAGTCCATGGGTCATGAGTCATAAAGTCATAGAGTTGTAGTGAGATAGAGTCACGGAGTCGTGGAGTCATCTTTGTACCATACACTTGACTCGATGTAGTTCACTCTATGCCCTGTGTGTGGGAACGCTTAATCAAGATCCGCCTAGCGTGAGGGCTCAGAGCCTGACTCAACAGGTCAAGTGGCAACTTGTCAGAGGGATTGGCAAATGCATAATATATGGATACTATACATATAAATATATAAATAAATATATATATATATATATATATATATTATATATATATAGAACATTCGAGGAAGCTAATCCCTCTCAATGAAGGATTGCGCGGGGCACCGCAAAATGTGTAACTTTACCTTGCGTTCGACCACTCGACCACGCCAATCCCTGTGAGGGGCTGCAAAATTCATTTCAATGCTCATCAAAAATTGCAACTTTACCTCGCGTTCGAACACTCCACCACGCCAATCCCTGTGAAGGGTTGCAAAATTCATCTCAATGCTCATCAAAAATTGCAACTTTACCTCGCGTTCAACCACTCGACCACGCCAATCCCTGAGAGGGGTTGCAAAATTCATCTCAATGCTCATCAAAAATTGCAACTTTACCTCGCGTTCGAACACTCCACCACGCCAATCCTTGTGAAGGGTTGCAAAATTCATTTCAATGCACATCAAAAAATGCAACTTTACCTCGCGTTCGAACACTCCACCACGCCAATCCTTGTGAAGGGTTGCAAAATTCATTTCAATGCAAATCAAAAAATGCAACTTTACCTCGCGTTCGAACACCCGACCCCGCCAATCCCTGTGAAGGGTTGCAAAATGCAAATCCCTGTGAAGGGTTGCAAAAAAAATTGAACTGCACCCAAACCCTGTGAAGGGTTGCGCGGCGCCCGCAAGAAGTGTAACTTTACCTCGCGTTTGAACGCCCGAGGAGGCGAATCCTTGTGAAGGGTTGCGCGGCGCCCGCAAGAAGTGTAACTTTACCTCGCGTTTGAACGCCCGAGGAGGCGAATCCCTGTGAAGGGTTGCGCGGTGCGCCTAAAATGTGTCACTTTACCTAGCGTTTGAACGCCCGAGGCAGCGAATCCCTGGGAAGGGTTGCGCGGTGCGCCTAAAATGTGTCACTTTACCTAGCGTTTGAACTCCCGAGGCAGCGAATCCCTGTGAAGGGTTGCGCGGTGCGCCTAAAATGTGTCACTTTACCTAGCGTTTGAACGCCCGAGGCAGCGAATCCCTGGGAAGGGTTGCGCCGGGCGCTTAAAATGTGTCACTTTACCTAGCGTTTGAACGCCCGAGGCAGCGAATCCCTGGGAAGGGTTGCGCCGGGCGCCTAAAATGTGTCACTTTACCTAGCGTTTGAACGCCCGAGGCAGCGAATCCCTGGGAAGGGTTGCATTCCCGATGGACCCCGACGGTGCCACCCCCGCCAATATTAAGAAATATTAAGATACCGAGACGTAGAGAGTAAGTCATAAGTCATAGTAAGTCATAGATGCATAGAGAGTCAGTCATAAGTAAGTAATCATAAGTAAGTAAGTAGAGTCAGTAAGTAAGTCAGTAAGTAGTAAGTATAGTAAGTATAGTAAGTATAGTAAGTATAAGTAAGCAAGTCAAGTAAGTAAGTAAGTAAGTATAGAGATAGCATAACATAGAGTCCAGTGTCAAGTGTAAGTATAAGTAAGCAAGTCAAGTAAGTAAGTAAGTAGGTATAGAGATAGCATAACATAGAGTCCAGTGTCAAGTGTCAAGTGTCAAGTAAGTTAGTAAGTAGATTGAAGTAAGTAAGTAAGTAAGTAAGTAAGTCGTAAGCATAACATAGAGTCAAGTATCAAGTGTAGAGTCAAGTATCATAGAGTCAAGTGTCAAGTGTAGAGAGTCAGTCATAGGGGTCAAGTAAGTAAGTATCAAGTGTAGAGTCAAGTATCAAGTGTAGAGTGTAGAGTAAAGTATGGAGTCAAGTAAGTTGATTCTATGTCTGTCATCTATGTACTCAGCTGCGGCGTTCCACACGGAAGAACCCTTCGCGATGCTTTCGGGAAAACACTGGACCAAAATTCTGATCTGGTAGTGACCAGTAGTGCAGTAATTGGCAGTAGTGCACCCATTTGGCAGTGGTGCAGCAATGACCAGAACTGGTGATTACTGCACTAGCCTGGAGTCTCCTCGAAATGGGGTGGTTGCCTTCCTCAGTAATATGCTTCCATTACCACACTGCGAATAATTGCACTACTGGTCATCACTGCACACTGCCGATCTTGCAATACTGGTCATTACTGCACTGCTCCCAGTTACTGCACGACTGGTCATCACTGCAGTACTGCCAATCGAGCCCGACGATATTTACCCGAACCTTACTTAACATGGTTGCGTTCGCATCCACACCAGACAAAACAAGCGCAACCAAGCAAGCAACCCATGAGTCGATCAATCTAGCACATCTATGCACGTCCATTCCCAACTCACCGGACGAATCCCAAGCAAGGGCCAAGGTACACAGCAAAGCAACTGGAACAACCATGCCACCGATACGAATTCCAAGCATGCACAAGCGACCGACTGACCGACCGACCAACTAAGTCACGCCAGGCACAAGCACCCATCTGACTTCGATATGTTCGCCGGCATGCAGCGTGTGCCCTGCAATTTGCTTTTGAGCTTCGGCGGAGCATGGTCTTTTGTTGATGCTTGTCACTCAACAATCGCCATGGCAGCGGGAATAGTTGACGCTTGTAACTTAGTCGCCATCGCGGCGGGAATAAATATGCTGCAACCGAGATTTCAGGGCTTCCACTTCATAAAGGGTTTAGAAATCATGCTGGTTTGGCAAGAATCGTCAGCACCAAGATCGGTCTGTGACGTAGTAGCTTTGCGTTTTGGGCATTTTGTGGTGGTCGAGCAGCTGCATGCTAGACTCTTAAATCACTGTTTTGGACCGCTTTCGTCCTGGAATCCAGGACATTTTGTTTTTATGTCTCTCAAGTGTTTACTTTAAACCAGGGGACTTCACTCGTAGCACAAAAGATCATCATGTGGGACCATCGAAGAGAGCTCTCCAAGTGACGTAGTGACGAGCATGGCATCCAGCAGCCACACTCCTTAGCTGATTGACTGGACAGCTGCATGCCCAAAAAGGGTTCCAACTACAACAAATAAGTTCAGACAGGGACAGACAAGAGTGATGAGTAAACAGCCTTGGTCTCATCTTGTAAAGTAATTGAGACAGTCCATATGCACGGGCAGCTGCGTATTGGTGCAGGAGCAGGAACGTTTCAAAAGCCAAACGGATTCTTCTGTTTCTCGGTCATGTGGGGCTTGTGGGCGGTCCGAGCCACAGACAAGGCGAGAGACCACAGCATCCTTCTCCAGTCTCGGAACTGCAATCGTCCTCCACGGCGAAGTGGGTGACGAAGGCAAAGTACTTGGCAGGAATGCAGTGATGACCAGTAGTGCAGCAGTGACCAGTAGTGCAGTAATGACCAGTATTGCAGTCATTGGCCGTAGTGCAGTCCGGAGACAAGCTTTGGGGCTGACGTATGGCACTGTCCAATGCTGGTTCGATTGCCAAGGTCCGGCTGTTTGGGGTTTAAGAGTTAAAAAGTCCGGTCCCGGGTTGGGTTGGGTGAAGAGAGTTCGAGGTTTGGGGTTTGGGAAGGAAAAAAAGGTCCGCTGCCGCTGGAAGCTTTGGAATTTTGGGTTTGAGGTTGGTTTGGAATTTGTGGTTTTCGGCAGGTCTGGGTTTCGGGTTTGGGGTTGAGATCGTCCGAGTTGGGCCAAGTCGGTCCGGGCTTTCCATGACTCCGCTTCAAGCCCCAACAAAGCTTTAATCCCGTAACCTCTACAAAACCAAACCTTATCGCTTTCAAGAACCCCAGACGGGCAACCAGGTTTCGGGGGCAGCATGGCTTTGAAGGACAAACGTCATGTCAGTTGGCAACAGCTCACAAGCTAGTTGCCTCTCAACAAATTCTGCTATGGATGACTCCATCGGAGACTCCTAAGGCGTTACAGGCCTCAGAGTGCAGTGAACTGCTCGACCCTATGAGAGCGAGCTGCTGGATCTCCGCCCAACACTAGCCAGGTAAGTTTATGCAGAACCTGCATTTTTCTTGCAAGCCATGATTTGGTTCAAGTAGGCTGTGTAAGCAGTCCGACGATTTTTGCAGGTCCTTTCTTGCAGTCCGACTTCCGTTTCTCCCTGAAAAGAAGATGGCTCAATAAACCTAGTCTTGGCCCGCAACTTCCTGTACACATCAGATAAAAGCGAGAACTGTGGGTTCTGGCTTTGACCAGGTGTGGCACTAGCAAGCTTTGAACCCGAAAAGCTGTACTTCTTGCTTGGCTGGGAACACTTGTGCAGTGTTCTGGCATCGATGATCAGAGCAGGTTCCAAACATTGTGTGGGCTTAAAGATGTGCCACAGCTCGATTTAGAAGCAGCAAACCGACCTAGCTCCGCCGGCAGCAATTGGTTCTCTGTTCGTTGGAGCTCAGAGCTCCCCAAAAATTGTGTGAGTCACATTGATGCGTCCCATTCACGGCAACGGGACACCGATCAGTGGATTCGCGGAGCGAAGGAAGCAGAAGTCAAAAAGGCCACGGTCCTGACAGGACCGTGGCCTTTTTGACTTCTGCTTCCTTCGCGGAGCAAATCCACTGATCGGTGTCCCGTTGTCGTGTTCCCAACCTTTAGTAAAAGGCGGAAGATTAGTGCGCTATGAAGTGAACGCTGTGATGACCAGGTATGGAACTTTTGGCTTCTGCAGACAAGCTTCAAAGTGCTCAGCATACAGACATTTATGGATCGAGCCTCAGAGTTCCACCGTTTTCTCGACGTGTGCAAGCAGTTTCCAACAGTCAAAGTCAAAGCAGCCCGTTGCAACATGCATGGAGCTGCCAAAACCATCTGCATGCAGCAGGGTTTCGTCCAGAAACAGCAGCAACCTTGCTGCAGAACACCAGTCACCAGTTAGTGTGCAATGTTGTTGGGCCGAAGCCCACGTAAAAATTGCAAGAATGACCTTGACGATCAAACTTGACGGGAATTGGAGTGGTTTTCAGCTAGCAAACAGCGCACCTCCGCTAAGCGTCACTGATAGCGCTATTGGCCCTTCCGCAAAAATACCTAAGGCTGGATCCTCCGGGGAATCGTTTTGTGGCTAGAACTAATCATTCCTGTTGTCAGATTAAGAAAACCGGCAGCTAGAACAAAAATCATTCCAGTTTTTCAAAAAGCAAAATTAAGAAAATGGGCAGCAACCGCCTCTTCCATTCTTGGCCGAGCATAGTTAGTGTAGCAGTGCTTGATGCAAAAACCATGATGTTGCGTGTTTGCTCTGAATGATCTTGCATGATCTTGCGCGGTTACATGTTTGATAGCAAGTTGCAGGCATGCTCATTTTGCGACGGGCATCCCAATCTGCTCCAAAATGCAGACTGTTGTCGAGATGCAATGCCAGGCTGAAGAATGACCATGCAATCTAACACTACGTCGGCTGCACGCGGGTTGACCTTGGGCTCACGGTGAGGGCAAGTCATGTTGGCACGAGCGTCGACGGCAAGAGCGAGCATTGAAGGGCAATGTCTTGTAGGCGGGCGTGTGCTTAACCACTGCGCTGTCTTGTACATCCTATGCATAAATTCAACAGTACTATTTAGCAACAAATGAAAGATCACAAATATAGTGTCAGCCAATGTTCCATGACTTGTTCGCTGAAGGTCACTGCGCAGCCGCACAAGTGAATCTGGAAGCCCCTAGCCTGATTCGGGAAAACTGACTGTTGTGCAAGCATCCAAACTGGGAAAAATTCTTTTTCCCGGGGCCTGTTCTTTTTGGTGGGAAAGCGCAAACAGACACACTGGGGATTGAGCCTTCCACCCCCCAAATTCCTGCTCTTTATGGTGGGAAAAGGTAAATGGACACACTGGGGATTGAGCCCAGGGCCTTCCGCATGCGGAGCGGATGTGATACCACTACACCATGTGCCCCTTGAAGCAGGTCTTGGAAACCTCCTTCATTAGACTACAAGTGGAGCCGAGGGAAGTTCAGCCCCACCTAGTCAAGCACCACACCCAACAAATGCCCCAAACTCAGGTATTTTTGACATCTCTCACTACATCTTGCTAGCTAGTGGAAAAAAGGCTCTCGCCCCTTTCCTGTTGGAGATGGCGCCTTTCAGCCAGTTCGGTGGAGAGGACCTCTGTAGTTGGCCACACGAAACATCTCGAGTACTGCCCTGGCCACACGAAACCACACTACAGGCGAAGAGTAGTGGAAACATGTATTCCAACAGTGCGCAGACTTCAGAGCAGGAAACCTTTTTGAGAGTTGTCACAAACAAATTTATTACTTGCACTTTCCCACAACCACAATGCCATGAAGCGTACTTCACTCCCTTCAGCTTAGATCTTCTCACTCCTTTCATCATGCAGTGAAGCAAGTTCTTCGTGAGAAAATCCTGAAGTCGTCATCAGAGAGTGTAAGGTGTTCTGAAGACTGTTGTGTGTGCAAGAGGAATCACTGTAGCAGTGATCCTGTGCAAGTACAGTCGACATATGAGTGGCTTACTTCCCACTGTCCGTTTATTTTTTTTATGTGCACATGCTGTCAGGCCAACCTGACCGTCTTTGTGAAACCTAAGACTGCAACAATTCCGTATACAGCTGTTGCACTCATGATGAGCGGCAAAGCCATGCGTGTGCATGATGTGCCCCAGATCTCTGAAGTGCAACTGTAAACTTGTTGCTGTCCTCTCCCCACCTGTCGTCGAGAACTTCTCGAGACTGGCCAGGCAAAGGTTGCGTGTAGTCGTTGTCCTGCAAACAAAGGATGGCGGCGTCTGCTACTACTGCT
>CAJNDT010004013.1:656070-665107 GCA_905221615.1 Symbiodinium sp. CCMP2592
CCATGGCCCTCTCCCTTTTCTCACAGGAGCTGCTTTGAGCCGCCAGGTCCCAATTCCTGGGCCCAGACTCTGTTTAAAACATTGCAACACTGGGTAGGCGGTAGGGTTTCCACTTCCGCGCAGTGGAGGGAGTCATTAGGCTTCTGTCTCTTGACGAAATTAGCGGATGGCGCAACTACCAGTGCACTCACAAAACTTTGCATCTCTTCGCAAGAATTCGTTCAAGACAGCATGTAGACGGACAATCAGAAGTGACGGACCCGTACCATACCGCGGACAGGTTCTGACACCGACCCTAGTCAACCAGTTGGGGGTGCGGCCCCCACCGACTCGAAGAGAGCTTCAGTCACAGACTGCTGACTCCCCTGCACATGGCACAGCCTCCCGCAGGGCAGGACGACTAGAAAGATCCCTTCGGGTAGTCTCTTGGAACGCGGGGCACCTAGGTCAACAGCAATGGGGAGAACTAAAAACGTGGCTGGCGGCTGAAGCCTCCCACCACTGCGACGTCCTTATCCTGCAGGAGACGCACTGGACGGAGACTAGCGAGTTCAGTGTTTCAGGTTGGCATTGCATCTCTTCGGCCTCGGAGTCTGCCGAACGTAGCGCCCAGCAGAAGCAGGGCGCGAAGCGCAAGACTAGGCAGGAACCGAAAGCGGCTCCATCCACGACCCGGGCGGATGGCGTCATGATTCTCTTCTCACTCAAGTTTGCAGCCAAGAGCCTTCGCTGGAAGGAGTGGAGTCCAGGCAGGGTCCTTGAAGCTCGGGCAGACATGGCAGGTACTAGGCTGGTCATTGTGGCTGTGTATCAACATGCTTGGTCCTCGGCCAAGTCCATCCAGTCTAACAAGGACGACCGTGCTCATGTACTATCAGTCATGTCTAAGGTTGTCAAGCAGGTGCCCAAGCGGGATTCTCTAGTCGTGGCAGGCGACTTTAATACCTCCCTGCGCTCGTGTCCTCCATTGGTGGGTACACACGTGAAGCAGCCCACGGAGGATCGTCCAGACGAATCCCACTTGTCCAACCTGCTGCTAAGGTTGCGATTGGTGGCCCTTAATACCTGGCACTGTGACAACATTGCCACCTTTGCTCAAGGTGGCGTGGAGTCGCAAATCGATTTTGTCCTTACTAAGGAATCCACTGCAGGAGGCAAGGCCAAAAGGTCTGCCCCTTGGACGGACTGCCCGTTGGGTAGCTGGAAGAAGGGAGGGCACTACCCAATTAAGGCCGAAATCCCCCTCCAGCACCACTGGTTACTCCCACCGCACAAGGGAAGCACACGCCGTTATGATTCCCTAGCTCTTCAGGCAGCAGTCCGTGAGGAGGACGACACAGCCAAGGCACTGCATAGTTGGGTAGCATCCAGAATGGAGTCCTGTCAGGACCCTTCAGATTGGAATGCACTGCTGCTGGAGGGTGCAGAACGTTTCTTCCCCAAACTCCCCAAAAGACGACTGATCCCGCTTGAATCCGAGACTCGACGTATGTGGAGGGCCCTGGCCCTTTGCAGGGCAGACAACACAGCTCCCTCAGCACAGCTGATCGAGCCTCCTCAACCAATGGCACAGCCTCCTGGGTTGAACACACTCCCTCCACCGGAAACTGAGGTGGAGCTGGCGCAAGTTGCGCACAGACAAGCTGTGAAGCAAGCAAAAAAGGACAGAATAGCGGGTTTCATAGCTGAAGTTGACGCCAGCATAGCGGAGGGCGACCAACATATTTCGTTTCAAACCCTTAAAAAGCTGCAGCCTTGGCAGCCGGCGCGTCGGGCTCAGCTCAAGGACAGCACAGGACATCTTCTAGGCCCAGCGCAGGAGCTTGCGGCACTCAGGGAGTACGCGAACCAGGTTTTCGCGGCTCACCTCCCGCTGAGGCCAATGACTGGAGCTTTTCCGGTTTTGGAGTCATCCAAATTAGCCGCTCACATTCATTCCATCAAGCCTAACAAAGCTGTGCCTGACGGAGCTGCACCTGCTGCCATTTGGAGACTTTGCAGTGACGTCATTGCACCGGTCCTTTCCCGACATGTGGCTGCTAAACAAGTAGAGGATGGACTAGAATCTGATCTCATCGACGCAGATCTGTGTCTAATCCCCAAACCGGGCAAGCCTTCGGACAAGCCAGCAAACTTGCGTCCTTTGGGCATTTTGAGACCGGATGCTAAAGGACTGGCTGGAGCGGCAAGAGAGGCGCTACAACCCCTGACCCTCTCGTTCCTAAAACACATGCCACAGTTTGCCTACCTTCCTGGTCGTGGGCTTTCAGATGCGCTGGAACGAGTCGTGTGCCATCTGCGGGAGGCTCGGTCTTTGTTGGAGCAGGCTCATCCTACGAGACATGCTATACAGCAAGGCACACAGGTGCCATCTCTAGTAGGCGGTCTGACCTTTGCTTTAGACCTAAGCCAGGCGTTTGACACAGTCTCTCGCCAAGAG
This sequence comes from Symbiodinium sp. CCMP2592, assembly GCA_905221615.1. Lineage (NCBI taxonomy): Eukaryota > Dinophyceae > Suessiales > Symbiodiniaceae > Symbiodinium > Symbiodinium sp. CCMP2592. The sequence goes on from CAJNDT010004013.1 coordinate 658,511, forward strand.
ATTATCGGTCTCCTTCAGCGTGAGGGGGCCGACCAGGACACAGTCCACCTCGTTCAAGCTCTCCATGACGGATCCAGATACGTCTTACATGCCCAAGGCGATTCCACTTCTATCGAAACCACAGCAGGCATTAAACAAGGATGTAAGCTCGCTCCCACCCTATTCTCGTTCCTCACAGGTGACCTCTTCCGGTCTCTGGTGGATCTGTTCGGTGCTGAACAGGTTCTGAAGTTTTTAACGGGCTACGCCGATGACCTGACGCTTCATAGGACTATTCGTTCTGAGAAGGACCTCAAGGCCATCCATGCACTTATAGCTGCCCTGTTGGAGGAGGTCCGCAAACATCGACTCCGAGTCAACATCGGCAAGTGCGTCATTTTGGTAAAGCTGGCAGGTAGAGAAGCACAAAATGTGATGAACAAACACAGCTGCTGGATTACCAACCCCAAAGGAGAGCCAGTCAGAGGGTGGCGCATTGGGCCCAACAAGTCGTTCCCTGCCTTCCAGTGGGTCTCCTCAAGCAAGTACTTAGGAGTTATGATCTCCTACAACCACTTCGAGTTGCAGACTCTGCATTTTCGGATGGGGGAGGCGAAGCAAAAGTTGCATCAAGTTCGCCAATTCGTCTACAACCGCAGGCATGCAAGTACCATGTCGCGCCTTAAGGTGTGGCAGAGTACTGTCCTGAGCACCTTGACGACTGGCCTATCTGACGTCGGTTTAAGCGAAGAGTCGGCCAAACAGCTTCGCAGCTGGCACGCCTACAAGGTACGATCGGTGCTGAACCTGCCGGCTCACACCACTCGGATCACCACTAAGGATCTCTTCCAGCTCTACAACATCCAGGACCCTGTCCACGCACTGCAGTCCAAGCTAAGGAAGCGGCTTCGCAAACTGGAGCGACGAGCAGTAGTGCAAAGCCCGGACATCACGACAGACCCCTCGGTTCTGCAGGTTATCCGAGATAAGCTGTTGGTCCTGTCACAACTCCCTGAGCCCGAGGAACATCCGGTAACCTCATACGAGTGCGCGCTCTGCGCGGCTTCATTTGATACTGCAAATGGACTACATTTGCATAAGTCGAGGGTTCATCCGGCGAGCATTGACCGCTTTGTGCCTTCAAGCTTCGATAGAAAGCTCCACGCTGTGGATGGGATGCCGCAATGTGCGGCATGTAAGCGTAAATTCCATCAATGGAAAGGCCTACGTGACCACTTGCTTTCGGGGGCATGTCCGGAACCTCAGAAGCTCCGTTCACTAAAAGAAGCAGACAAACAGTCCAACCATCCCGATATTAGGACTCTCTTCCAGCTGAGACAGGACATTGCTCTGCTCCCACAACACCGCATCGCGGAGCTCTCGAGGACTGCGGATTCCAAGGTCCTTAATCATCGGTGCTTAACGTGTGACTTCTGGACTTTTGACCACACCAAAGTCAAGTCGCACTTTCGTCAGGCGCATCCTAAGGACTGGTCACGCCTACACAGGCGGGCTGTTAATATCTGTCAGGGCTACTCGCCCCAGTTAGCCAAGTGCCACTCATGTCCCTTCTGTGGCTACAAGGTCTATGACCGCAGACTGCATCCGGAGCAGTGTCCGGTGCTCTATCAGGTAAGCACGCAGTGGCTGCGAGGGCACCCTGACGCGGACGTCGATCCCGTCGCCCCGCCTCCCAAGCCTCAGACAAAGTCGTTGGCCAGCTTTTTTAGACCTAGGTCGAATGGCACAGCCTCCAACTCGTCGAGCACAGCTCGTCATCCTACAACAGACTCGAACCAGGAGTCTGTGACGCAGGCCCCCAGGAACACAGAGCCACAGCCTACAGGCTTACACAAACGCGTACTGTCTAACACGGCAAACTCCTGCTACGCTAACGCTCTCTTCCAGGCCTTGCATCAAGTATCGAGCTTTGGGTATGATCTGGGTGCTTTTCAATCTGTCTTAACCCATCTCGGGGATGAGTGCGCCCCTAGACTTCTGAACTTGTTCGGCCTGTTTGCATTTCGCCATGCCATTGCCGGTTGGCGACTGGATGGCAGGCAACACGATGTCTCAGAATTTCTTCACCATCTGCAGCAAAAGCCCATGGGATCCCTTCAGCACACTCAGTGGCAGGGTCGTACTGGGGGAATCGTTGAGGAGTCGGATGTGGGAGTCAGTCCTCTTCTCCTTCCCCTTCCGACGGGACCTCTGTCTCTCCAAGCCTGCCTAAGACTCTGGGAATCGCAAACTTTTAGTCGAGCGCTGGTATGGGCCCCAGAACTCCTAGCTGTTGTGATTTGCAGATGGCAAGACGGGGTCAAGAATACCCAGGCGTGCGCCTGGACCGGCCGTGCCATGGTGTCCGTGTGGATATCCAGCGAGCACACTGCCCAACGATCCTACCAAGTCCTGGCAGGAGTTGCCCACTTTGGGGACTCCCTAGCGTCCGGGCACTACCGAGCCTTCTGGCCAGAGGACCCCGCGGATGCGAGATCTCAGGTGTGGATTTGCGACGACTACAAGCATCCGGAGAGGGCCTCAGCGGCCTTGGTTCAATCACTTTCCCGAAACGTCTACATGCTTTTCTTGCAACGAACTCGTTAGCATCATCGCTTCAGGCGATGCATGCCGGCCCAACCTCGGCCCTCAGGGCTAAGCAGGGCGCCCGTGCGTGAGAAGCCTGTAGTCAATTTCATGTTGACGCAGGCCGCCTCACGTCAAGGCCAAGTGCGTCATGAGCGCACGCGGACATGCACACTCTGTAGTTTCCTTCCTCTCAATCAGCTCTTTTTATTTAGTCAGCTTCCCCCCAGCTCCCTTTGGCCGTCATGACTGCCTCGCCTGCTACTGCCAAGAGCCCGGAGCACAAGCATCTGTCGCAGCCGGGTTGAAATGACAACAGAAGGCAAAAGTTGCCATCGTTGTCAACCCTTCCGCCTCAAGCTTCGCGATGCTCTCATCCGACACCCCAGTGTCTTTGGCTCGCGCTTTGAAGGCTGCCGCGCTCTCCCCAAAGGACATGGCTCCTAGTGCTAGGTTCACTCAAGATCAGTCTAGGGCCCAGCACGCCTTGCAATCACTTTTAGCGTCGGCGAGAATGCCGCTCCCTAGTGCGCCACTTTTTTAGTCCAGCTTAGTGCTGAATTGCTCTTGCCCCAATATGGGCGCTTCGGCTAAGCACCCATTTTAGTACGGGAGCAATTAGTAAATGTCACAGACTCCTCAAATCCCGTATGGCACAGCCTCTGGGAATTCGGTGCTCTTCCGACGCTTTTGCAAATCTCTTCGGGAGCTGTAGAGCAGCGCGCTAGCCACGGCAAAATGCAGGACACTGCACTTCGCCTGAGCCGATATGGTCAGCCAGCTGTCGGCTGTTTGACTCACTCAGCTCTGCAGGAAACCTACCCAGAATAACGGAAGCAGTCCGAGGAAAGCCAAGAGCATGAGCGTCGCTTATTGGGGGGTAGTCACGACAAGCACTCCGAGTCGTATGTAGGTTTACGCACATGTGACCCTTACGGCCTTCTGTCTCCAGCATGAGTAATCCGTGTGGGACGCCACAAGACGGATACTCTAGGCGCCGGCTTCGCCCGAAGTACGACCTAATTGCTGGGACAGGTGCACAGACGGACGCGTCTGTTCACAACAAGGTGGCGGAGGAGGAAGCCATAGATGTACAGTCTTACTCAACTGAGCAGTTTGAGAGGAATAAGAGCGATGAATGCTAGCAGAATAAGAGCGATGAATGCTAGCAGATAACCAGTTTCACGAGTGCACGGGACCAAAGGCGCCCGCAAAGCGCAGAGCACGCTCGCGCAGCGTTCAATTGAAAAAATAGTAGTAGTAGTAGGAGTAGTAGTAGTAGTAGTAGGAGTAGTAGTAGTAGGAGCCTGTTTCTTACCGAGGTCAGGTTCTGACCCCAGCTCTTCTCAGGCGCATGGGCAACTGCCCACCGCAGCCAGGCTCCAAGCAGTCTTTTGCACCACGATCTCGGGCAGGACAGGCCACCAAGCCTCTCCGAGTACTGTCCTGGAATCCAGCCCATCTTGGCCAGCAACAATGGTCGGAAGTCAAATCATGGCTCTCCACTGAGGCACGCCACACCTGTGATGTGTTCGTCCTGCAGGAGACCCACTGGCAGGCTACGGCCGAATTTAGTGTTGCAGGCTGGTACTGCATCTCGTCTGCTTCCGCTGCAGATCCGAAGGCCTCTAGACGAAAGCAACGCGGGGGCAAGGCCCATAAACAGTCACCTGCAGAGGCAATGCCTAATGACGATAAGGCGACCCCACCCCGCAAGGAGCCCTCAACAACAACTCGCGCGGACGGGGTTATGGTTTTCCTGTCCCCACACATACTGCCTAAACGTATGCGCTGGCAGGAACATGTCATAGGCAGAGCCCTGAAGGTCAGGTTTGACTGGCACGGGGCCCGCATCAACCTGGTTGCTGTGTATCAACACGTCTGGTCACCGGCCAAACAGGTGCAGACCAATCGTCAGGACAGAGCACACGTCTTGCAGATGTGTGCAACGCGTGCCGCACAGGGACACGCTTATCCTGGCAGGAGATTTCAATAGTTCCTTGCAAAAGCAGCCCAGCCTGGTAGGTCCCGAGATCATCAGCCCACAAGAACCGAGACCTGATGATCACCAACTTTCTGCTCAATCATCGCTTGGTTGCTCTCAACACGTGGAGGCCTCAGCCGTCACACACGTTTCAGCAAGGGGACACACGCACTCAAATTGACTTTGTGCTTACGAGGGAGGTCTCCGCTGGTGGCAATGCCAAAGCCTCTACGCCGATGGCGGGATTCCCGCTGGGCAGCTGGAAAAAGGGCGGGCATCTGCCAATCAGCGCCACTGTCAAGCCAGTTCGGCACTGGAACTTGCCTGCCCCTCAGCTTCAGCAACACCAGTACGACTCTGCTGCCCTGCAAGCTGCTGTCAGGGACAACACGCTGCCAGCTCAGCAAATGCTCGAGTGGGTCAAAGGACGCCTCACCCCGGACATGCAGCCGGCGTCATGGGATCGCCTCCTCGCTGCCATGCTTGTGCATGGGCCTGTCGTTGATGATTCTTCATCTTGGTATGGTCCGGGGTCCAAAAACCGCACAAAATGCACCGATGCTTAAGCTCCTGAGCCTCTGGCCGGGTCGCAATGGCGCTGAGTTTGTTGCTGGGCGAAGTCTGCACCTTGGCGCGAAAGGCCGCCAGGCCCTGGAGGGCCTGACCCTGCAGCTGTTCCTCAGTGGTGAGAGAGACAGCAAGAAACCGCTTGGTTTGGTCTTTGCGAGCCTGCTTGACCGCCTGTTTAAGGCCTGTTTATGCTGATCACATAGCTTCTGCCGGGCTTCAGCATCCGGCAATGGCTCCGCGCTGAGGTAAGCATTGCTCCCTCGCGCTGAGCGCCACATGCGTCTGGCAAGGCGCGTCTCCGGACTTTCTGCCATGATGATCAAGGGGCACCCCTGCCCCTTTTGCAGGCTGCCGGTCTATGACAAACACAAACACCCTGAGCAATGCATTGTCCTGTTTCAGGTTCTGCTTGGGTGGCACAAGGTGCAAGGCACGGACAAGATGCGGGAACAATGTTCCAAGCCTCATCCCAGGACCGCGGCATCACCCACTGTTGCCATGGCAACGACGAGCGCCGTCGGCAGCACTCTCCCGCCAGGCTTGTATTCTCGTATGCGACACATGGTGAACTCGGGTAACACCTGCTATGTCAATGCGACCATTCAGGCCCTACTAGCCGTGCTAGACTGTGCGTCCAATGTCGCGGAACTGGGACCACTGGTCCAACACTGCATCAACCCGGAAGCGGATCCAATGGATACGAGGCACATAAACCCTCCAAGCCTATTCGCTCTCCGGTCCTTAGTGCCTAGATGGCGATTCGATGGCCGACAACAAGACGCCTCCGAATTTGTCACATACATGCTAGAGCACAACACGGGGACTCTGCAACCCGCTCGCTGGGAAGGACGCACTAATGGAGTGCCGGAAAGTGAGGATGACGGACTCACGCCGTTGCTGCTGCCCCTTTCCTCAGCCTGTCGTACGCTGCAGCAGGCCTGCACGGCATGGTACGACCACATGTTCCAGCGAGCCCTGGCATGGGCCCCAGACATCCTGCCAGTCACAATCGCTCGATGGATGGACGGCACAAAACGCCGCACTCCGCTGGACCTGCGCAGACACCTCTCGGATTGAGGGTCAGGACCGGCAATGGCATCAATATACAGTCATCTCGGGAGTTTTTCACATAGGTGCTGAAATACACTCCGGCCACTACCGGTCTTTCTGGATTCACCCAAATGGAGGCGCGCTGTATGTGGGGGATGATGCCACCCGCCCATACCCAGCCTCGGCCTCAGATCGCAAACATGTTATGGAAGACTGCTACCTCCTTTTCTTGAGAAGACAGGAGTGAATCTGACTCACCCTCAAGGGGTGAGTGCTGGCCCTCCAAACCTAGGAATGCGTGCACCAATAGGGTGCCTGTGCGTGGGAAGGCCGGACCCCACAATAGGTGGGCATGGCCCCCCCACGTCAAGGCCAAGCATGCTTTAGGCATGCGCAGGCTTACCCGCAGCTTTTCAAGCTGACCCAGC
>CAJNDT010004014.1:0-18947 GCA_905221615.1 Symbiodinium sp. CCMP2592
ACCGATTACGTGGAGAGACTGCGGTGCCGATTCGTCCAGTGGCATCCAGCAGATGCCCAGGTTGCTGTGTTCGAGGCTGAGGAGCTGGACTATGATACTTGGATCAGTTATCCTGCCGGAAAGGTCTACGTCCGCGAAGTGCCCTCACCCTTGGTCGTCACCTGCAGCTTAACACCCGTCCCGCAAAATGCTGTTGACATGGTGTTCACCACGGTGGCCGGCGAAGAGCTGCTGCGAATCGCCGGCATGTCGAACCCTTTGCCGGAGCTGGAAGAGCTTGCTACATCCGCTGCCCTAGCAGCGGCAGCCCAGGGCCGCCTGCGGAGCCGCAACCAAGCAGTGCGCACGACGTTAGACGGGCCACTGATCACGGAAGTCCTTGCCCATAACACGTGAGGCATGCTGACAGCACAGGGCTAGGAAAGAGTCGTTCGTTTCACACAACCTCTGCCGTGCGCCGGCCGCGAAGGAGCACCGCGCCTTGCAGCCACAGCAGCAGAAGCGAAAAAGGAGAGTCGGCTGCAAGCAGCAAGCCAACGACGCTGACATCGTGCCTGCAGCGAGAGCACACCAACCTTAACCTTGCACCGCAGCCCAATTCGTGATCGAGCCTCAAAAGCAGAGATCCGCTTCCTGAAGAACCATCTAGGCCGAAGCTGCTTCCGACAGTAAGAGAGAAAGAGCAGGCACGGTTCGCCCCCCCGCCCGTGCAGGTGAAGCCATCATGCAGCCCGAAAGCAGCCGACGGTGGGCCGACATGACAGACGACGACGATCAGGCGGGATCGCATGCGACACGCGCAGACGGCCCGACCCCGCCTGAAACCTCAACGGCCTCAGCGCACCGAACCACGAGGCGACCGGCTGGGAGTTCGAAGCGTTCAAGAAGGACTACCTGGCGAGGAGATGCAGCCTGACACTGCTGACGCCCGTGCATGCCCCAGAGCCTGCGAAGAGAGAACCCGTGTATACACGCATGTATGTCGCGCAACTGCGCACCGAACCCACCGGCCGAGGGCGGAACAATCAAGATCGACGAGGCGCGCGGACACCTCGTGCCGTCGCCCTCAGAAATCCCAGGAAAGCACACGGGCATGCACGCACGAGGCCTGGAAAACCTCCCCGACAACCGCACCTCGACGGGACACGACCCCGCCCTCCGGCGCGAATCCAAGAACACCCCGACGGAAGAAGGCATCACGGCCGGAATGCAAGTAAGGACTTGTGCCACGAGAAAAGACATAGAAAAAAGAAAGCAAGCCGTACGCGGCATCGTGACCTGCAGGCCCCCAAAAAGCCACTGCCGCGCCAGCCACGATGGACGGCCGACGACGAGAGAGCCCTGGCTCGAGCTTTCCAGCGAGCAGAGGCACCGGAGAGAAGCTACACCCCAAAGGCGCACAACACCTCCCGGCAAGCGTCTAGTCCCACTGTGTGCACAGGCCGACAGAGCCGCCGAGGCAACACCGCCAAGAAACGAAGCCGTGGAAGCGGCAAAGCTCGCAAGGAATGCCGCTGAACCATCTCACGAAGAACCGGCCGCGCGACGAGGGGGGGCCGAGACGGACCCCGACCACGACACGGAGCCCGGACCCAGCGTCGAGGCCGGCGTTTTCCCTCGAGCATCCACTGTCAAGAGCGCTCTTTAGGCAAGCAGACAATGCACCCGAGAGGAGCACTTTCGGGGCATGCTGGCCATCAAGAAGATGTCAGGCGACGGCAACTGCCTCTTCCACGCTCTCGGAGAGAACACCGGCGAGAGCGGGGCATGCCTCCGAGCCCTAATCATCCAGTACCTCAGAGAGAACGCAGAAGCCGAAGAAGACGAAGAGCAAGTGCAGGCCTGGCTACAGGAAAGCCAATACCGCCAAAGCGATCCGGGTCACTGGGGCGGCGACACGGCCATCATCGCTTTCACCCGCATGAGGCAGCAGCGAGTCCTTTTGCACTGGCGGACGCCAAACGGCGACATCCTCACGAGCGAGCGCACGCACTCGGACGTGGACGAAGCAGCCCAACGCCGGCCGCACGCAGCACCGAACGCCACGGAAGTGATCCATCTCTGGTACAACGGCAGGGACCACTACGACCTGCTGGTGCCCATAGACCGAGCACAGCCACCAGCACCACCACTGCCACCACCACCACCACCACCACCACCACCCCACCCGATTCCGCGCCCAGCCAAGCGCAGAAGAACCGCCGCCGGCGGAGAGGAGGCCCATCAACAGGCCCAGGCGTGCAAGACGCCGTCGAAGCCGGCGACACGACCGCCCGAGCCAGAGGCACAGGACGAGCCCAACCTCCTGGAAGAGCTCACCAGCATGCCCGTGGCGCCGGACAGCAGCCACCCCCGGCTGAAACTGGAAGAGGCTCTCCGGCACCTCGCACACACCCAGCTGCGAGCCCAGCCGCTGATACCGCCCGGAGCCAGGCCCGAAGACCTCGACCGTGGGGAACCCTGGCCATGACAGTTCTGCGCCTTCCAGAGCTGCAACTGGTCATTGCTTACGGGCACCGAGCAAGAGCTTCGAGAGCACGTCCAGCAAGAGCACGCAACAGCACTGCAGAGCGTCGCACAGCCCCTACCCAAGCCAATCCCGGCCGATGCACTGGCCAGCGTCTACAACGAAGCCATAGCCCTGCGGTGCAGAGAGGCCGCACCCGTGGCAGGAAGCTCGCGGGACAGAATCGCGCTGCGGAGCTTCGCCGAAGCCACCAGCAAAGACAGGGTGGAAGCGATCATTTGCTTCTGCTGCGCATGCATCCACACACGCGTGGCCGACGCCGAGGCCGCGGGCCCCATCCGCTGGCGCAGGCTCATCCAGGGTCCCCCCAGCAACGACAGGACCCACGCCGAGACAACCGAACGTCTGCACGACATCCTGAGCATCGACAAGTATCTGGGGCTCTACGACGACCTGGCCGGGGACGTCAAGCTCACCGACGTGGCCGAGCTGAACGAGTGGACCGTGACCATCCCCGGGCTCGGCGACATACTCTGCTGCCCAGAAGACCACCGCTGCCACGCCAATCCCCAGCACCCAAGCCAGCACACGCTCTGCGAGCACTGAGAGGTGCCCCTCTGCCGCGACTGCGCGCAACACTTGGACAACGGCCAGCTGCCGCCCCTGAGCTTGTGCAATGACATGTGGACAGGCTACTCCCCGGCGCGCCTGCACTCAGAGAAGGTCACAGTGATGGAAATGATCTGCGCAAGCCCCTGCGTGACGACCCTGGTGTGCATGTCCATGGAAGCGCGGCACCGCAGCGAAGGGACCACCTTAGACGAAAAAGCCCAGAACGCCCGTCACCGCCTGGGCGCGCGCGGCAACGCCCTCACCTTTCCCCTCCCATGGGAAGACCTCCTGCGCAACCTAGAGGCCCACCACGCAGAAGTTGCGGAGCAGGACCAAGCGGGAGCGGCAGCACCCCCCAGCCTGCCGCGCACAGGCAAGGCGCTCGCCGAGGTCGCGAGGGTGCTCCTAAAGACGAACAAAACGGGCAAGACGAGCGAGACCGAGATCAAGACGCTGCTCCACCAGGCCACCGTGCGGAGAGACGTAGTCGTGAACCTCATCCACGACATGCAGCGCCTCGGGCATCCCGCGTTCCAGCACCTGCGCATGGCGGATGTGCTGGAGGCAGCATCACAGCTGCCAGAGGGCGGCGTGCCGCCGGAAGTACTCAAGATCATTTCCGGCCTGAGCGAGGACGACGAGACCGCCCACAAGCTGCAGCCGCAGAAGGCCGCCGCCCCGACGGACGCGCCGGAGCAGGACATGCAGCGGGCCGGCGCCATCTTCGCCGACCAGCGAGCCCGCGCCGTCGTGCCGGAAGGCTGCAGCACGGACCGCGAGGACCAGAACGCCGTGGCCACGGCCGCACTCAACGACCTCCAAACCCAGCTCCGCAGCAACGAAGAGAACGAGAAGGTCCTCGAGACCATGGAGGTGCGCACCGGCAACATCTTGGTTGACCAGTTCCAGCCGCTCTACTTCGCCACGGCCTTCAGCTTCTGCTTCGCCCACGGCACCGCCTGTCCGGACGTCCAGAACAGCAACAGCACAGCAAGCAACCGGGCGTCAGTGCAAGGACGCCGCCGAGACAAGAACCCGGAGGCCCCCCAAGTGCAGATCTTCGAATGGGCAACAGCCATGCAGCGCCGGGCAGAAACCCAATTCAGGCTAGACTGGAGCTTCGGCTTCACCCTCTGGAACTACCTCTTCAGGACCATGGTGAACACCCAGGGGAACGCCTTCATCTACAGCGTCGCCGACGAGAACCACGAGAGCAGGGCCCTGACCACCAAGGAGATCCTGGAGGGGCAAAAGCAGATCCAGCAAAAGCTCCTCAGAGGCCAGTACCTCGACATCAACAACCAGCTGAAGCCCATCAACGGAGACCTCACCAAACTACGCTTCGTCCCAGTGCTCTCAGAAGCAGCCCTGAAGGCTCGAAGCTCGTGCAAAGAAAATCCTATAAAGCACGGACCCACCCGCAGTGCAAGCCTCCCATCCTTCGCCGCCTGAAAACCCGTAGAGAGCAAGCAAGTGCCTTGACGCGCGCCGTAGAAGGCCACACTCGGAGCAGGCAAGCTACCAAGAGCCAGGTTACAACGAGTGCCCAAAGCAAGCCCGACAGCGGTGCCAGGTCCTGGACAACACGGAGGCGCGCAGTCGAAACATCCCGGGCACGCACGAGGTGCGCAAGACCATGCGCCTCCAAACCCACGCCACTCGGATATGCCACGGCACACCGATCTTCGTGACCTTCTCCCCCTCAGAGCGCGACAGCACGGTGATGCTGCGCCTGGCCCGCGCCCGGCAGTCCGACCCCAGCCTCGGCCCAGAGGACACCACCACCCGAAGAGCCCAGGGGCGCAGCAAGCAGGAGCTGGACGTGGAGTTCTACAGCCTCAACCCAGAAGCCCTCGCCGCCGAGCTGCCGCCCTACGACGCTCGCCGGGCCATGCTCACCAAGGATCCCGTGGCCTGCGCCGACGGCTTCCGCACCCTCGTGCAGCTCGCGCTGCGACACCTCTTCGGCGTCCGCTACTGCCCCCAGTGCCCGAATTGCAGCAAGTCCAAAACACCCTGCGCGGACGCCTTCGGCAGCAACGCCATGGCCTGCGGCGGGATCTTCGGCCGCATCGACGCCGCGTTCGGGTCCATCGAAAGCCAGAAGTACGGGGTGCTGCACGTCCACTTCCAGGCACGCCGGCACAGTCATGAGAGACAACCAAAGAAAGGCCATGCGACACCGAAGCCACCGCCGCCCCCTGTGCAGCTCTTCCTCCAGTGCTTCCACCAGTTCAAGTCCCTCGCGGAGCTGCAGGCCCTGGGTCCCGCACGAAAGCAAGAACTCTTCCAGAAGTACTGCACCTACACGGCCCACGTCAGCCGCACCATCTACCGGGACCCGCAAACCTGGGAGAAGAAGCGCCCGGAAACGGAGGAGCAGTGGCCCGCCTACCGCGACTCCTACCTGGCCCTGAGCCGCCCGCACCACCAGAGCACAGACGCGTCCACGGACGCCACGACCTGGCGACGGCTCTATCTCGACGAGGACGTGGAGGCCCTGCAGCAGCTGAAGCAACATCACGTGCACCTCCCCAAGACGACGAACGGTCCGCGGCTGCCGCTCGACCACTGCCGCGACAAGAAAGACCCCACGAAGGGCAAGGCAGGCTTCCCTCGCGAGAAGCAGCTGGTGGACAGCACGACACTCGTGTGCGAGGGACTCGCAGAAAAGATGGGCATGCCGGTCAAGGGCAAGCGCAGCGCCCTCGGCCGTCTCTGGGGGCCTTGCAACGACCCGAACCTCAACGGCAACCACCCCGCGCTGCGGGCCGCCCTGCGCTGCAACGGCGACGTCCAGCTGCCCTACCGCTTCCCGATCACCGAGGACCTGCACGACGCCGCCGGCCGCTGCACGCGAGACTGCCCGACGAAGAGCAGCCTGCGGGAGATGCCCTACCAGGCCCAGCTGAACCAAGCGGCGCAGGCGGGCTATGCATGCGACTACCAGAACAAGCGGAACCCCATCGCGGTCAACGAGGTCCAAGAGTGGAACAAGAGCCACAAGGACCTGGAGACAGAACTGCGGGACAACTCCTCCGCCGGCTACGTGGGATCCAGGGCCTCGAAGCGCCTCATGACGGACGCCTTCGCCCGGGGCGTGGTCCGAGGCTCCGTGGAGTGCACCAACCTCATCGACACCGCCGGCCACAGCGACCCCACCGCCGCGGAAACCATCAAGACCGCAGCACTCGCGGACATGTCCCTCCAGATGGGCCTCGAGCTCATGCAAGCCGCCACCGAAGGCCGGCCGCTGCCGACAGAGCGCGCAAAGATCCAGAGCGACCTCAGTGGGTGGGTCGACAGACCCGGCAACAAAAGCAAAAGTAAGCTCGTCGCCCAGCCACAGCTGTGGACCGTCTACGGCAACCGCGGCACGGACCCCAGAGTGCAGCCCCTCTCGGCCTTCGAGTTCGCGCGGTACTACCACATCCAGCCAGTCAGCTATCCATGGTCCCTAAAGCAGCAGGAGGAGGCCGCCGCCGCTGATCGCGAAGCAGCCGCCGACAACGACATCGCCTACCACGCCCTGCTGACGGACAAAGGCAAGGAGAAGCTCGGCAAGAAACTCGGACGTCGACTTCTGCCGGGCGGCACGGACTACCTGATCCGAGAACAAGGCGGGGAAAACTGGATGCCGCTGGGCAACGGCAACCGCGTGCGGAAGCATCGCCACGACTGGGTCATCGTCCCACGCAAGCGGCCGCACGTGCCGGTCCTCTACGGTGCGCTCGGCAGCCGCAGCGAGGAGGAGCACCTCATGAAGATCCTGCTGCTCTTCTGTCCCTGGACCAGCAACCCACACGAGGCCACCGAAGCCGTCCCGTACGTCGGCCACCTCCGCACGACGGACATGAGCAGCTGGCGCCAGGCGCTGCAATGCGCGTGGAAGCACGCCGGGGGCTTCCCCACCGAGGAGCTGAAGCGCTACGTCCTGAACTACGCCTTCGTGTTCAGCCTGCCCCGAGACCTACAGCCCGACATGGAACTGGCAGCCAACAGCGACAACGACGATCTCCAGGACCAAATCTACAACTTCGACGCAGACGAGCTGCAGGAAGCCAGCAAGACACACGTGCGGGGCGCAGGCAAGCAAGGGGCTGCGGGCGCCGAAGAGGAGGCACCGCCCAACCAAACAGAGGAGCCGCCCGCCACAAGCACCCAGCACGACCTCACCGTGCAAATGCTGAACCTCTCCCACAACGTCTGGCTGGGCGAAGCCTCCACGGCATCCGACATGCCGCGCGAAATGGCCGAGCAACTCCTGGAAGACGCCAAAGCAAGCACGGGGGTCGACGACGCCACACGCATGCTGGCAGATGCGGAATCCTCGCGCAACAAGAGAGAGGCAGAAACGCCGGCAGACGCGCCCGGCCTAGCCGGAAGCCGCCGGGCCACCACGAAGCGCACCGCCAAGATCAGCAACGTCCAGCTCTGGGCGTGGCTCGAGAGCAACGAAGTGCGAAGCACTATGAACGCGGAGCAGCACGAATTCCTCAAACTCGTCGTAGAGCGCGTGCTGGTGGAGTACAACCTAGTGCCACCAGAGAACACACTCAGACGCAGTGAGGAACCGCTGGTCTGGCTGCTACACGTCCGTCCAGGCACCGGCAAGACCCACGTGCTGAAGTACGTGCGCAAGCTCTTCGAGGAGCTCCTCGGCTACGAGCAGGGCATCGACTACCAGTTCGCCGCCTCCAGGCCACCAACGCCGCAGACATCGACGGCGAGACACTCCACACGGCCTGCGGCCTCAGCAAAGACAGAGACTGCCTGGAGACGACCTGCAGCCCGCAGACAGCGCGGCGCATGGCTTACTGGCGCTGGCTCATCGCAGACGAGGTAGGCATGATCAGCGCCCGACTGCTAGCCCATGTGGAGACCCGCACACGGAGCACCGTGCCGAGCGCCAACCAATGGAAGTGCGACGCCGGCGGCAACGTCAGACCCTTCGCCGGCATCAACGTGATCTTCAGCGGCGACTTCCGGCAACTGCCTCCGCCCGAAGGAGGCTTCCTCGCCGACCTCCCCCTGAAGCTACAAGCGCCCGGCAAGACCGCGACGGGAGGCCCAGAGCGCGACCCCCTGGTGGACCACGGTCAGGCCCTCTTCTGGGAGGGCGCAGTGCAAGGAGTGACGGAGCTGCACCAGAGGATCAGATGCAAAGACGACTGGTGGAACCAGGCGCCCGAGGGAGCAATTGAGCGCAGCGACCGCGCAAGCAGATTAAAACACAAAAGCATCTAAGAGAACATCGCACACGCCCGATGCCCCCCCCCCCTTCCCTCCGGCCAACAACACGCTCTCGGCATGCAGCACAACAAAAAAAACAACGAAAAGCACTGGTACAGCCTCCTTCCACCGACCCGCTCCGCAGGTCGTGGACGAGCTGCGCGATGGGATGCTGTCCGAGGACAACCACAGCTACCTCCACGGCAGGCCAGTCTAAGGTTGCACCCTCACGCGCGAAGAGCGACGCTCCAGAAAGCGAGTGGTGGATGGGCCCGAAGACGCACGACTCAGAGAGCCCAAATTCGTGCACGGGCCGGTGGTCGTGCCGAACAACGACGCCAAGTACCAGATCAACAAGGACCGCGCCAAGGCCTACGCCCGGGATGCGGGCAGCCGGCTAGTCTGGTCCGTGGCCAAAGACAAGGCCGGTGCGGAAGCGCTCCAAGCCCAGGCGTGCGACAAAGAAGCGAAGGTCCGCTGGCTGCAGTACCACGACATGCACACGGAAGGGCTCTGCGGAATGCTTCCCCTTGCCATCGGCATGCCCGTCGCGCTGACGCACCACGTGGACCGCTCCAAGAAGAAGCTGCTGAAGGGCCGCACAGGGCACGTCCACTCCTGGGTCTGGCACGAGAACGACCAACAGCCGAGCATCGTGCGCCCCGGCGGCAGTCGATAGCTGCGAGAGCACACCCCAACAACAACAACAACAAAAAAACAGGACGCGGCCGTGTGCCGCGGTCGTCTACGGCCCGTGAATTCGAGTCCCCGGCCAACGACAACAGCCCGGGGGAAAGGGGAAATCAGGGGCCCGATCCTGCACCCGCCTCCGCTTACGTAGCCGGCATCACAAGCGAGGTTCGTCAAGATTGGCAAGGCCGACTGGACCCTCAACGGCACGAAGGTGCGCGGTCTCTACCCCATCCGGCCGATTTCCCGCACCTGGAATCTGGACAAAGGCCGCAAGAAGCCCGTGCTGAAAGTCAAGCGCACGCAGATCCCGCTGACCCCGGCCTTTGCAATGACGGCCCACGTCAGTCAAGGCAAGACGCTGCCGCTCGGCCGCACACAGAAAGAATCCAAACCACACACACACACACACACACACACACACACACACACACAGTAGGCGACAGTCGTGACGCCCGCCGCACAGGACAGCCGTGATGCTGGACCTGAACGTGGACTCCAAAATTCACGCCGCCTACGGCACGGTAGTGGCGAGCCGCGTGCGCGACAGATCCGACGTGCTGATCCTGCGGCCGTTCCCACTCTGGCTCTTCCGGCGCGGCGCCACGGAGGGTCCCACGTTGCTCCTGAAAAAGCTCCGAGGCGAAGAGATCGACTGGAAGGCCATGCACGAAGCACGCTGGCCGAGGGCCCGGTGCCAGACATGCAAGGAGCTGAAGAGCTGGGACCTCTTCACTCACGCAGAGTGGGAGCTGCAGCGGGCCAACCGCGGCGGCCAATGCAGGCCGTGCCAAAAGCTTGGAGCCGTCAACAGCAAAGGCCCCCTGAAACGAAGCATCAACGCACAGAAAGCCCTGGCCCGGAGCCTCCCGTGCAACCGCTGCCAGTTGATCAAAGTGGAAGAGGCGTTTCCAAGAGCGCAAGTAGCCCAGTCAAACGCAGACACGAAGCGCCAGTGCTCAGAATGCCGGCTCGCCGCGACCCAGCTGAACTGCACCAGCTGCAACAAACGGAAGCCAGCCACAGACTTCAGCCTCCAGATGCGAACCATGCCGGACGACGCCCTCGCCTGCATCGACTGTCAGGAAAAGCTCTCCAACAAAGCCAAGCGCCTGCGCCCGGGCTGGTTCATCTGCAGGGGCTGCAAAGAAAGCTTCCCCCAGCAAGCAGCCGCAGAACAGTCCGTCGACGGAAGGTCCGGAAGGCACTGCCTGAACTGTTCCAGGCGCACAAACAGGCAGACGGGATGGATGACATGCACAGCGAGAAACTGCCGAGAGAAGTTCCAAGGCACGGAGAGGGGGCTGTGCCCGAAATGCAGACCCCGCCAACGCCCCGCGCAACGCAGCAAGACCAGCAAAGACTGAGCGGAAGCCGCCTCTCTAGGTGAGGCAGCCATGCCGGTTTCACGCCCCGTCCAGCACGGCCGCGCGCCCGGCGCAGAGAGGAAAAAAGGGCCGATCAGAGACGCACACATGCAATGAAGCGCAGTCACAGGCACGGTACCTGACATGCACAGGTCTCCTGCAAAGGGTGAGCTGGAGAGACGCTCCGTCAGCCACCCCCTGCACCCGGCCCCCCCCCCCCACCCTCCACTCGCGACGGTCCGTCCCGACCAGAGCAACTGTGAAGGCACGACTCGCAGAGCAAGGCCGTCTGGCTCAAGCACACACCCATGCATGCTGCTCCGCACCCACTGCCGCAACGAACGAGCCGTCAGTCATCGCAGAAACACAGCAACAGAAGCCGAGGTAGGAGAAGACGCCACACGGCGCGCCCGGGACCCTCGCAAAGCCGTACCAGCAAAGGCACTGCAGTCGAAAAGCACGAAGCCGACCAGAGAGCCACAGCAAAAGCATCAGAGGATAAAACCCACCACCCAGAAGGGGCAGCAGCAAGTAAGAGGAGTGGCCGCCAAGCGCCATGGCACCGCGGACAAGCAGCCGCGGCGCCAAACGCGCCGCAAGGCCCAAGGGGCAGCGGCTCGAGCAACGCCGCCAACTGGAACAGCGATACTCAGCCGATGATGGCAGATGTAGTGTACAAGCGATGGCGATGGTGTTCCACAAGAAACAAACGTTTGCACACGATCTGGTTTATCCCGGATCGGAATGACGATCATGATACTGGTATTTGCAACTTATGCACACCGCCAATTACGCGCCCGCCCTGCCCCCCCCCCTTTCGCTCTTCCTCTCCCGACATGCTTCGGTTTAAGTTTGCATCCACAGAGCAAAACCCGTTTTTACGTCTGGTGTTCCACAAGAAACAAACATTTGCGCACAATCTCGCTCATCCCGCATGGGAATGGTGATCGCGATACTGGTATTTGCAACTTGTGCAGACTGCGAATTACGTGCCCGCCCCCCCCCCCCACCTTTCGCGCTCCTCTCTCGACATGCTTCGGTATAATTCTACATCGACAGAGCAAAACCTGTTTTTGCGCCTGTTGTCCCACAACAAGGAAAGGTTTGCGCGTGATCTCGTTTATTCTGCATCGGAACGACGCGATACTGGTATTTGCAACTTGTGCACACTGCCAAGTACGCACCCGCCCCCCCCCCTTTCGCTCTTCTATCCCGACATGCTTCGGTTTAAGCTTGCATCCACAGAGCAGAACCCGTGTTTGCGTCTGGTGTTCCACAAGAAACAAACGTTTGCGCACGATCTCGTGTATCCCGCATCGGAATGACGATCGTGATACTGATGTTTGCAACTTTGCCCCACCGCCATTTAACTGCCCGCCCTGCCCCCCCCCCCCCCTCGGTTTTCCGCCCAACCTGCTTCGGTATAATTTTGCATCGACAGAGCAAAACCTGTTTTTGCGCCTGGTGTTCCACAGGAACATATACGTTTGCGCGTGATCTCGTTTCTCCCGCATGGGAATGGCGATCGCGATACTGGCATTTGGAACTTGCGCACACTGCCAGTGTGCGCCCGCCCTGCCCCCCCCCCCCTTCGCTCTTCCTCTCCCGACATGCTTCTGTATAATTGTGCATCGACAGAGCAAAACCTGTTTTTGCACCTGGTGTTCCACAAGAAAAACGTTTGCGCGTCATCTCGTTTATCCCGCATCGGAACGAGGCCATTGTGACAGCACGGTCTGCAGTCATCGCCTGGCACGATCTGTGGGATGCAGCCCTTTACCGGGGTTTGGGCGGGGGTTTGGGCAGGTGTCCCTGGCTGTGGGAAGGTGCCGGCCCTGTGGGAAGGTGAAGGTGCCCCGGCTGTGGGAAGGGCCCTGGCTGTGGGAAGGTGCCCCGGCCCCGGACCCTGGCTGTGGGAAGGTGCGCGGTTCGGGCACTGGCCCCGGCCCCCCCGAACCCTGGCTGTGGGAAGGTGCGCTGGCCCCGGGCCCTGGATGTGGGAAGGTGCCGGCCCCGGGAACTGGCTGTGGGAAGGTGCCCCGGCCCCGGGCAACAAACCCCAGCAAACCCTCAACAATAAGAAAGCCTCAATTTAGTCTAGCCCGAACCAACAGAGAGCAATCGCGGAGCAGACAACGGGCCAGACGACGAGTTTGAAGGCTTATGCAACGGCCCACTAAAAGCAGTGAAACCACAAGCACCCCCAAACCCCGGCAATCCTTCAACACTAACAAAGCTTCAATTTAACCTAGACCGAACCAACAGAGAACAATAGCGGAGCAGACGACAACTTTTAAGACTTAAGCAACGGCCCCCTCAAAGCAGTGAAACCACAAGAACCACCAAGACCCGGTAATCTCTTAACACTCACGAGCTCTAAACCTAACGTAAGCCGAACAAACAGAAAACAATCGAGAGGCAGACGCAAAACTTTAGGACTTAAGGACCAGCCCCCCTAAAGCAGAGCAAGCCTTCGTGGGAGATGCTCGGGGCGCCTGTGAGCGCAGTCCACATGGACCCCCTTAAGGCAGAGAAAGCCTTCGTGTGAGATGCTCGCACTCGGACCCCTCCGCCTCCGAGCCCCAACCCACCTCGCACCCCTGAAACTTCGCGAGGGGGGACCCGGCCACGCCAGAAAAGTCTGAAAGGTTTCGAGACCCAACCCGGAAAAAGTGACGGAAAACACGATTGTCAGAAACGGGCTTTTTTACCAAACCCCAGCAAACCCTGAACATTAAAAAAGACTAAATTTAGTCTAGCCCGAACCAACAGAGAGCAATCGCGGAGCAGACAAGGAGTTTTAGGGCTTAAGCGCCAGCCCCCTTAAAAGAAAGGGATGCAGCTGCTGGCTTCGCGTGAGATGCTCCCGGCCCCTGGCCCTGGCTGTGGGAAGGTGCCCCGGCCCCGGGCAACAAACCCCAGCAATCCCTCAACAATAAGAAAGCCTCAATTTAGTCTAGCCCGAACCAACAGAGAGCAATCGCGGAGCAGACAACGGGGCAGACGACGAGCTTGAAGGCTCATGCAACGGCCCACTAAAAGCAGTGAAACCACAAGCACCTCCAAACCCCGGCAATCCCTCAACACTAACAAAGCTTCAATTTAACCTAGCCCGAACCAACAGAGAGCAATCGCGGAGCAGACGACAACTTTTAAGGCTTAAGCAACGGCCCCCTCAAAGCAGTGAAACCACAAGAACCACCAAGACCCGGCAATCTCTTAACACTCACAGTGCTCTAAACCTAACTTCACCCGAACAAACAGAAAACATTCGAGAGGCAGACGCAACACTTTAGGACCTAAGGACCAGCCCCCCTAAAGCAGAGCAAGCGTTCGTGGGAGATGCTCGGAGCGCCTGTGAGCGCAGTCAACATGGACCCCCTTAAGGCAGAGAAAGCCTTCGGGTGAGATGCTCGCACTCGGACCCCTCCGCCTCCGAGCCCCAACCCACCTCGCACCCCTGAAACTTCGCGAGGGGGACCCGGCCGCGCCAGAAAAAAGTTCAAAGGTTTCGATCCCCAACCCGGAAAAAGTGCCGAAAAACACGATTGTCAGAAACGGGCTTTTTTACCAAACCCCAACAAACCCTTAACATTAAAAAAGACTAAATTTAGTCTAGCCCGAACCAACAGAGAGCAATCGCGGAGCAGACAAGGAGTTTTAGGGCTTAAGCGCCAGCCCCCTTAAAAGAAAGGGATGCAGCTGCTGGCTTCGCGTGAGATGCTAAGGGCGCCTTTCTGCGCAGTCTCAAAAAACTGCGCTGGCGAACCCTAAACCCTAAACCCTAAACCCTAAACCCTAAACCCTAAACCCTAAACCCTAAACCCTAAACCCTAAACTGAAGGCCGACCCCCCACCGCAGCGAATGGGGACGGCCGCAGCAGGCGGACCGGAAGGCGCCTGCCGGACCGTAGGCGATGGCTGAAAAGCGAGCCGTAGGTCCTGGACCTCAGGTCCACGCGGCTCCAGTGAATAGGCCGCTACTGTCAGCCTATATAATAATAACCCTAAACCTTGGTGCAAACCGGCCGGGCACCCTTGAAATCCTCCAACCTTAAATTAAGGACCTGTCGGCCACAATTAAGGATTGAGACTTCAAAATTAAGGACGAAGCTTTAAAATTAAGGATTGGAGCCGAAAATGAAGGACTGGGGCTGCAAAATCCTCTTTTCTGGAGGACCCGGAGTTAGAATTAAGGACCGGAACCGAAAAATAAGGACCCGGAGCTCAAAATTAAGGACCGGACCTAAAATTAAGGACCCGGAGCCTAAAATTAAGGGCCCGGAGCTTAAAATAAGAACTAAAACCTAAAATTGAGGACCCGGAGCCGAAACTTAAGGACACGGAGCTTAAAATTAAGGACCGGACCTAAAATTAAGGACCCGGAGCCGAAAATTAAGGACCCGGAGCTTAAAATTAAGGACCGGACCTAAAATTAAGGACCCAGAGCATAAAATTAAGTGCCCGGAGCTTAAAATTAAGGGCCAGGACCTAAAATTAAGGACCGGAGCCGAAAATTAAGAACCCGGAGCTTAAAATTAAGGCCAGACCTAAAATCAAGGACCCGGAGCCTAAAATTAAGGGGCCGATATTAAGGGCCAGGCTAAAATCAAGGCACCGGAACTTAAAATAAGGACCGGACCGGACCCGGAGCCTAAACTTAAAGGCCCGGAGCTTAAAATTAATTGGACCTAATTAAAATTAAGGACCCAGAGCCTAGCGCAGGCCCCCACAAAGCCTGCAGAAGGTCCTCCCCCGTAAACCCTGCAGAGGCCCCAGACCAGAAGGCCCCTTGGGGGCCTGAAGATTGTCACTTTGGGGCCTGGAGATTGTCACTTGGGGGCCTGGAGATTGTCACTTTGCGCCTGGAGATTGTCACTTTAGCGTTGTGGAAAAGTTGGCCTGGTCTGGTTGCAAGTTTTTGCAGGTTTTGCGAGGTTCTTAAAGGCTCAGAGTGGTTTTTAAAAGTTTTGAGTGGTTTTTGTAGCTGTTTCGATAGGTTTTAAGCAGTTTTGAAGGTGGGCAAAAAGGTGTCCAGAAGGTTTCCAGAAGGCCGCGCAGCCCCACAAAGCCTGCAGAAGGTCCTCCCCCGTAAACCCTGCAGAGGCCCCAGAGGCCAAAAGCCCACCGAAGCCTCCCAGAAGGCCTTTGGGGCCTGGAGATTGTCACTCTGGGGCCTGGAGATTGTCACTTGGGGGCCTGGAGATTGTCACTTTGCGCCTGGAGTTTTCACTTTGGTGTTGTGGAAAAGTTGGCCTGGTCTGGTTGAAGTTTTTGCAGGTTTTGCGAGGTTCTTAAAGGCTCAGAATGGTTTTTAAAAGTTTTGAATGGTTTTTGTAGATGTTTCAATAGGTTTTAAGTAGTTTTGAAGGTGGGCAAAAAGGTGTCCAGAAGGTCTCCAGAAGGCCCCCACAAAGCCTGCGGAAGGTCCTCCCCCGTAAACCCTGCAAAGGCCCCAGAGGCCACAAGCCCACCGAAGCCACCCAGAAGGCCCTTTGGGTCACTTTGGGGCCTGGAGATTGTTACTTTGGGGCCTGGAGATTGTCACTTTGGGGCCTGGAGATTGTCACTTTGCGCCTGGAGATTGTCACTTTGGCGTTGTGGAAAAGTTGTTTGTTGTTGTTGCTGCCAAAGCATATAAGCCCCCCTTGCTAGGGGGGGTTGGGGGGGTAGACAACCCTAAACCCGTTCAAGGTTTGAAATTAGGGTGGGAGGGCGGGCATTGCAGCTCATGCGCCGACCCCAACCACTTCATGGAGGGGTCGACAGCGCACTCGCAGCGAAAACCCTAAACCCTAAACCCTAAACCCTAAATTTTAGACGGCTTGCGCCGAAGGTGCGCCAGCGCAGCTTCTGGTTTTATGTTCAGCAGGTACGCAGGATTTAAGGCAAGCAACGGTCGACCATAGGGCAGTTTAAGTAAAGTGACAAGTTTTTTCTAAGTGCAACTGAACGGTTTAAGTAAATTGAAATGACCCAAGCAACACACCCAACCCTAAACCTTTAACCCTAAACCCTAAACTTGAAAACCCTAAATCCTAAACCCGAAAACCCTAAACCCTAACCCTAAACCCGAAAACCCTAAATCCTAAACCCGAAAACCCTAAACCCTAACCCTAAACCCGAAAAACCTCAAACCCTTAACCCGAAAAGCCTTAGCGTCCGCAAGGGTTGGTTTCAGTAAATTGAAAGAGTTGCCCCCCCACGAGGGTTTAAGTAAGTTGAAAGGTTTAAGTATATTGAGAAGGTTAGCCCCCACGAGGTTTTAAGTAAATAAGATGACTCAAACAACCTGGTTTCAGTAAATTGAAAGAGTTGCCCCCCCCCCCCACGAGGGTTTAAGTAAGTTGAAAGGTTTAAGTATATTGAGAAGGTTAACCCCCACGAGGTTTTAAGTAAATAAGATGACCCAAACAACCTACCCACAACCCTAGCCCCAAACCCCAAAAATACGAGGGCGATCCCTAAACCCTGGCGAACCCTGCGTTCCAACCAACCCTAACCCCTAAGAAACAAAAGCCCTAAGAGCATGCACTCCAAACCTCACTGCCTCGGAGCCCCAACCCACCTTCCAAAGCCGAAGGACCCTCAACACCCAATCCTCGCGCACTCGGACCTCTCTGCCTCGGAGCCCCAACCCACCTGGAACCCCCGAAGCCTCGCGAGGGGGGCCCCGGCCACGCAAAAGCAGCATCGCCGAGCCTGGGCGGAAAGAGAGGAAAACCCCTAACAAACCCTGAACCCCAAGAACCCTGAAACCCTGGCAAACCGCTAACCTTAACAAAGCTTCAACCCCATCGAGCTCTAAAGCCCAACAAACCCTAAACCCGAACAGCGCTCTGAACCCCAACAAAGCCCAACCCCTAACGAAGCCCAGGCCCAACAAACCCTCGACTCCAACAAATAAACCGCCTAAACCCGAAACCCCTAAACCCTAACCCTAAACCCGAAAACCCTCAACCCCTTAACCCGAAAAGCCTTAGCGTCCGCAAGGGTTGGTTTCAGTAAATTGAAAGGGTTGCCCCCCCCCCACGAGGGGTTAAGTAAGTTGAAAGGTTTAAGTATATTGAGAAGGTTAGCCCCCACGAGGTTTTAAGTAAATAAGATGACCCAAACAACCTACCCGCAACCCTAGCCCCAAACCCCAAAAATACGAGGGCGATCCCTAAACCCTGACGAACCCTGCGTTCCAACCAACCCTAAACCCTAAGAAACAAAAGCCCTAAGAGCATGCACCCCAAACCTCACTGCCTCGGAGCCCCAACCCACCTTCCAAAGCCGAAGGACCCTCAACACCCAATCCTCGCGCACTCGGACCTCTCTGCCTCGGAGCCCCAACCCACCTGGAACCCCCGAAGCCTCGCGAGGGGGGCCCCGGCCACGAAAAAGCAGCATCGCCGAGCCTGGGCGGAAAGAGAGGAAAACCCCTAACAAACCCTGAACCCCAAGAACCCTTAAACCCTGGCAAACCGCTAACCTTAACAAAGCTTCAACCCCATCGAGCTCTAAAGCCCAACAAACCCTCAACCCGAACAGCGCTCTGAACCCCAACAAAGCCCAAGCCCTAACGAAGCCCAGGCCCAACAAACCCTCGACTCCAACAAATAAACCGACACAAACCCTCAACTCTAGCAAACCCCAAACTTTCCCCAACCCTGAACCCGAGAGCGCTAAACCCTCCTTGACCCTCCCCGCGAAAACACTAAACCCGAAAACCCTCCGAGCCCTAAAACCTTAACCCCGAAAGCCCTTAACCCCGAGCCCTAAACCCTACAAGCTTAGCCGGAAACGCCAAGAACCGAAACATTGCAAGCGCACACGGACCACTGCCTCGCTGCCCCTGAGCCCCAACCGGCCTCCAAAGCAAACCCCAAACCCTGGAACCTCTCAGGGCACCAGCCCAAGTCGAGGTCGGACCTGAGCACAAGGAAGGGCAGCGGGGAGGGAGGAGCAAGGAGGAGGGAAGGGCAAAGCCCAAGCCCTAACGAAGCCTATGCACAACAAACCCTGAACTCCAACAAATAAACCGACACAAACCCTCAACCCTAGCAAACCCCAAACTTTCCCCAAACCCTTTGAAGGCTTCGGCCCTAACGAACCCCAGACCCTAAGAAGGAACACCTCATACCATAACCCCAACCCCGAAAACCCTAAACCCCAAGCAGCAAAAACAATCCTAAACTCTAACCCTGAACCCGAGAGCGCCAAACCCTCCTTGACCCTCACCGCGAAAACACTAAACCCGAAAACCCTCCGAGCCCTAAAACCTTACCCCCGAAAGCCCTTGACCCCGAGCCCTAAACCCTACAAGCTTAGCCGGAAACGCCAAGAACCGAAACATTGCAAGCGCACACGGACCACTGCCTCGCTGCCTCTGAGCCCCAACCGGCCTCCAAAGCAAACCCCGACCCCTGGAACCTCTCAGGGCACCAGCCCAAATCGAGCTCGGACCTGAGCAAAAGGAAGGGCAGCGGGGAGGGAAGAGCAAAGAGGAGGGGAAGGGCGGACAGAAGCAAGCACAGCGCGGCAGCGGTGCAATCTATTTTGAAGACGGTTGCTAAAGAAAGATGTCAGAAAGG
>CAJNDT010004015.1:0-18943 GCA_905221615.1 Symbiodinium sp. CCMP2592
GTTTAATTTAATGAAAAGAAACAAGTGAACGACAGAGAAATGCGTGTTCATTTCATTGAATTAAACGCAGCACACGGAATCAACTGTCAACCTACACCACGTTCAACTCCTGTAAGACTTGGAGCTGTTACCTTTCATTCTTCATCTTCTCCCTTTCGTACGCTTCTCTTCATTGAGTTATATTTTGGGGAACGAAGAGAGCCAGTGAGAAGCGTAGTGTAATTCCAAAAGGCCAAATTAATAGAACGAAATAAAACAAGTGAGCGAAAGAAAAGAGAGAAATGCGTGTTTATTTCGTTCACATTAATTTTGGTCCTTTTGTTCCGTTCTTCCTTTCTTTTGGTTTATTTACAACGCACGAAAGGAGGCGTGAAATAAAACAAAAGGAAGAACAAAGAACAAAGAACCCAACCGCCTGTCTAACCTTCCGTAATTTCTCTGTTTCCTTGTGTTGTGTTGAGTTGTAATGGAATGACTGGAGAGAATGAAGCACGAACTCAACACACACAAGCAAAATAGAGAAAAGAAGGAAGCCAAAAGACCAAATTAAACGGAACAAAAGAAAGAAAACACGCGGCTCATTCCTTTCGCTTGTTTTTCTCCTTTTGTTCCTCTTTAATTTAGCCTTTTGGAGGATGTGGAACGAAGAAAGGAGTGATGATTGACGGGCGGTGAGGAAATGAAGCGGAATAAAACAAATGAGAGAAAAGAGTGCGTGTTTATTCCGTTTAATTTCCGCACTACGCCCCACAACTAACTGCTGGTACTAGAGGTTGAAATGGGTGGTGTTTTTCTTTTGTTTAATTTTAACCGTGCTTCCCCTTCGATCCATTACGTTAAAATTAAGCCAAAAGAAACACACCACGGAACAGAGTGAGCGGTTGGTAAGGATATTAAGGGAGGAACTAGTAAGCTTTGAAATTAATGTCCAGATCCTTACTGTCTCCAAGTCTAATATTATAGGAGATTTGCTTTGTTATCTTCTTATTAGTAGTTCTTCTAATATTGGTCTTTCTTGTGTTGGTTGTTGATTCCGGGCATTCATGATTACCCCAGCTCCAGGATTTAGTAGTTTAGGTGAGTTCCTTTCGTACTTCCTTCACCACTAATAATAATGAAGAGAGGAGTGTGGTTAATTTTAAAGGGAGAAAAGGGTAAATGAAGAGCACGCCTTTTTCCTTTTAAAATTAAACACAGCCGAACGAAATAAGACTTGGAGATGATGCCGCGGTTGGACAGCCAAGATACAACTAGAATCTAGTATAACCTTGAATCATTAGCCGCTCTAGGTCATTCCAGGCCATCGGGATTTGTTTGCGTTTTAATTCACGCGCTTCATTCCTTTTCATTCCTTTTCGCTTGTAATTAAAACACAAAGTAACTCCCGATGAGAAAGACCACACCATTAATGACTCGAGGAATGAGTTGTGTAGTGTAGGTTGAGCTTGGGGAATGAAGAGAGGTTCGTTCGTGTGGTTTCTTTGTAGTTAATTATAATGAAATGGATGAAAGGAATGTAAGCATGAATTAAACACAAAGAAAGCACACATACGAACGAAATTGGGTCTTTTATTGTGAGGATTTTTAATAGGAATTAATTATACCAAGATCCAGTTGTAAATCCTCACATCACTCATTCTTCATCTTAATAAGTCCGTTCGTCTGTGTGTTTGTTTCGTTTAATACAAATGAACGGCAACGAAGAATGAGGCGTGTAGTGAAGCGAATTAAATGAAAACAAACCACAGAAACGAACCCGAGAATGACCTAGATCCTAGATTATAAGAGGATTTCCTAAAGATAACAGATTATACTAGAAATTAGGTCATTAATTCCCTTCTCATCGTTCATTCGTGGGTTTCTTTCTTCATTTCATTTCTCTCCACTCATTAAAAACCCACACTATTCACTTCATATCTTGGTCTAACCGTTCACCCTTCATTTTCCTTTACTTTGTGTTGTTAAATGATGAAAGACAAAAGGAATGGAATGTAATGCGTGCTTTCTTCATTTAACACCACACAAAGACCAAGGAAGGGTGAACGGTGGTATGACTTGGAGGCGGTATGAGCGGTTAGAACGAGATGGGTGTGAAGGAAGTACGAATGGAATCCCAAAAGCATTTCCTAAAGATGTAGATGAAGAGCGTAGACTTGGGATTTCTTACTGTACTATAGGTTAGTTCTCAGGTTATTACAGGAGTTAGTTGTAAGGTTATAGGAGAATGTAGTAATAAAACCTCTAAGCTTAATTATAGGTGTAACAGGCTCTAATTTCGTTCACTTTATTGCGTTTCATTTAAATGAATTAAACACGCACTCTCTTCGCTCATTTGTTTTACTTCATTTAAATTAACACAATAATTTCACTTCATTAACATTACACAACATAGGAACAGAAGATAGAAAAGTAAAGGTTAACCGCTCATGTTTCGCTTCATTAATGTCTGACCTAAAGTGAGAAATGGAATGAGCGGTGAGAAGTGAATGGCGGAACAGAATGAGGATTAGAGGTTATTGTAAGGAAAATAAGCTTGGAAATTAACAACTAGATCATGAAGGTTTCAATCCTTAGAAATCCTCCTGTAAGACTTAACATTAGAAAATAGGTGAATTCCAATGGGTGCTGAATTTTACCTCACCACAAAGAAGCACGCTTCACTCTATTTCATTCCGTTCATTGTCTTCTTTGTGTTGAGTTTAAACACAGCACTTTGAGGATTACACACAGGATTTAGTTGATGAGTTTCAAAGAAGATTTAGTATTAGAAGATCTAGACCTAAAATTATTAAGGAAATCTCAATGTCTATCTCCTGGTCATTTTGGGGGTTACGTTCGTGTGTGGTGTTTAGGTTGGGTTATTTCGTGCTTCAGTTTCTTACCATTACAAATAACCCAACCACACCACACAAACGAACAGAATCACATTGTCTTTCTTGGGTTGGTTCGTATGGTTCGGTTGCGGCTTCATTCTTTCTCTTGGTCTTTTGGCTTTATTTGTAATGGAATGGAATGGAAGCACGAAATAAGCCAAAAGAACAAAGAAAGAGTCGCACCTTAATTTCCTTCACACCTCCATCTCTAAGCTTACACTCTTCACCTAATAATATAAAGGGCACGAATTCCAAATAAAATAAATGAAACATAAAAGATTACGAAGAATAGAATGACCTAAATTATAAAATGTAATCTTAATACTAGATTTTAGTTACAATATCCTCTTCAAATATAATTCTATTCGTCCAGCATCGGGATTTCTTAGGAAGCAAAATACCAAGATTTCCAAGATACGAAATTGTTGGTCGTGTTCCGGGTTTTTACTGTGTGTTTTGTTCACTCATTAAATTAAAACCCCGGCATCATTTCCAACTCCTCCAAAATGCTACAACTAAAGGAGAACAGCACATGCCAGGAAATTTCATTATATTGTGTGGTCATTTGCTAATTTTGGGAGTTCCAGCGGCATCCGTTCCATTCCAAACGAACCAATAAAGAGGATTTAGTAGTTTAGGTTTCTTAATAATTTCCTCCTTTATGAGTACAACTAATATCTGGTTCTATATTTATAGGAGAGTTTACATATTGTAGAAATCCTTAATGATTCTAGTTGATATTTAGTAAGAGAATTTCCTAATAATCCCAACTTTACTAGAATCTGTTGTGTCTTCTCCTAAGTCATTTGTCTTTCTCACCGTGCTCTCTTCATCCTCATTCTGCTACTCCTTTATCCTGTTGTAGTGAAGTGATTCGTTTAAGCGTAAGTGAAGAGAACAAAGTGAATGAACGCACGGGTTAAACGAAGAACGAACGAAAACACGGCATTTTTCTCGCACATTAATTTCTGAGTTTCGTGCTTTATTTCGTTCGTTTCCCATTAATTTTCACATCCTCTTTGTTTTATCTTTAAGGAAATCTCATTTAACATCAGCTATTTACTTTCATCATTTGTTTTGCTACTTTGTTCTTTGCTTTCTCTACATTCATCTCACCACATCCCCAGAATATTTTTATAGGAGAATTCACTAATAATATTATGATTAAGGATATTAGTTGTAAGAATCTTTAATGAATTCTCCTATACATCCAATCCTTACCGTTCCCTCTTCATTCATCCTTCATTCATCTCTCACTCAAAAGAACAAAAGAAGGGAAATGAAATAAAACAAACGCAAAGGAGAGAAGTGCGCGTTTATTTCATTTCGTTCTTTTGGTCTTTTGGCTCTTTGTTTCTCCTTTTCGCTCATTTCATGCTTCATTTCCATTCGTTCCTCATTCCATTCATTATAACTAAGCGAAAAGAGAGAAAACAAGAGCCAGAAAAGATTATTAGTTGTTGATTTCGTTCCTCTTTTGTTTCCTTTGTGTGCTTCTTTCTCGCTTCTCTTCGTTCATTGAAAAGAAAGCACACAAATGAAGCAAAAGACTCTCTTCATATTGTAAGGTTACTGATTCCTTACTGAAGTTAGTTCATGATGATATAGGAGGAACTAGTAAGAAGGATATTATTAGTAAATTCTCCTATAACTCTAAACCTAGATTATGCATTAGGAAATTAGAACTAGAATCCTTTACAGATAATGACCCAAATGCAGGAATCTTGGTTATCTGGATTTATTAATAATGAAATCATAACAGCGAACCATGATGTGAGAAATAAGCTTTGGAATTTATGCTAGAATATAGTTGTAATTTAATACCTAGAATTAGTTATAGAAGTTTCTTACTACTTTCTCCCTTATCCCCATCATACTAGTTCCTGGTCATTGGGGTTGGTTGGGTTCTTGTTTCCTCTTCATCCTTTTGCTCCCCTTTTCATTATATTAAACGAAGCATGAAACAATGAACGGAGTGAAGCGTGTTCACTTCGTTTAATTAAATGAAAAAGGAGCAAAATAATGAAGTGAGAAGGGAACACAACAGGAATTATTAAGGTTGGAAGTTAGTACTAATTCCTCCTATTCTGGCTGTTACCGTTTCGCTTTGTTGGGTCATAAGATTCTTTTGTGCTGAGTTTAATGCGTGCTTCAGTTGTAATGGAACAAGCGAAGAGCGAGGAAGCACGAACTGAAGACGCATTAAAATTCAGCACCACACTTTCTAAACTTTATAATATTGGAAATTCATAAATTTTATAATCTACAACTTTTTTATTGGCATTTTCTTGAAATCTTATGGTTATTTATCTTTCTAGTCTTTTACCTTTTAATTTCTAGCATATTTTCTTCTTATTTTCCTTTACATCTATTATCTTAGGAACTCAACATGCTGGAACTGAAGATAGAAGAGTGTGGATTTGAAAGAAAATAAGACAAAATAATGGAAAGAAATGGAAGCATGTTTGTTTTATTTTATTACAAATCAACACACTTCGTTCTTCATCATATTTTGGTAGTAGATTTTAGTATTATAGGAATCATTCATAATATTAGTTGTGTCTTTATAGTAGGAATTATACCTTTAGGAGAACATACTAATTTCTAGGTGTATCTGTTGACCTAAGATCATTAATGACCGGAATCATCTATATCCTTAGTGGTCTTCTTATTAATAATCTTTTCTCTGTTCTTTTCTGTTTCCTTGGCTCACTCTGGTTCGGTTGTTCCTGTAGCCGCGGTTAGACTCAGCCGTTGACCACCAAGCCAAAGGACCGGAATAAAGTGAGTAGTGAGTTGAATTATAATGAGCGGAGTGAGGAATGAACGAAGGGAAGCATGAATTCCACGAACGAACTCACGACCAGGAATCATCAACTAACTTTAGAAGGAATCTTATCATTAGAGGAATAGTTGTTAAGTTATAGGAGATTTCCTTTGTAGTTAGTTTAGGTCCTATATTTGTACTAGAATTTAGTTCATAAAGATCATTCTATTTTATAGGTGTATCTTAGGACCTAAAACCCTTAATGATCTGGATACCACCATTCTCTCATCATCTGACATTACAGGAATCTTCTTGTGCTGGAGGAACGGAATGCGTCTACAGGATCCTGTTGTGTGTTTCGTTTAATGAAGTGAAACAAAGTAGGAACGGATGCGTGTTCACTTCATTAAATTAAACACAAACCACAGAAATGATTTTATGAGGAGATTCCAGTTGTAGAGGTTTATTATCGGTATTAGTTGTAATCCTTGGTATGAATATAGGTGTAACATTACAACTAATATCCTGTATAACCTCTAATATTACCGAGATCAACTAATCCCAATGGCGTACATTCGTGTGGCTGTGGGTTTATTAATGAAAAGAGCACGAAACAAGTGGAATGAGGAACGAATGTAGAGCGTGTTCGTGCTTCTTTTCATTTAATAAATCCACACACGCCACACTCTTCACTTCTCTTCACTCAAAAGAGCAAAAGGAGATAATGAAACAAAACAAGTGGAATGCGTGTTTGTTTCATTCTCTTCTTTTGGGTCTTTTGGCACAAAGAGCCAAAATTAAAGTGAAAAAGAACAAAGGCGCGCATTTCTTTTGCCCTTTGTTTTTTCCCTCTTAATTTGAGCCTTTGTGAGAGAAGTGAAGTGAGTGGTGTTCTTTGTTTCTTTCTCTTCTTGCTTTGTGGGTAACGTAGTGAAGAATGAACGAAGGCACGCCACTAAAGCAAGAAAGAAAAGAAACAAACACACCACATTTCATTTCTTTGTGTGCTCTTTTTCTTTCTTCGTTGTTGTTTCGTGCTTTCTTTCGCACGCTCATTTCATTACAACACAACAACGAAGGAAAGAAAAGCACACAGGAAATGAACGAAATGATGCTGGATTTATAGGAGATTTTATGTATAAAGATTATTATTACTCCAATCTCCTATAATCTCCAACATTAACTTCTCTCAAAGGGACCAAAGTAAAGTGAAGTGAAACAAACGTAGTGGAACGTAGTGCGTGTTCTCTTCACTTTAATTGGTGCTTTTGTTCTGTGTGTAATCTTCAATGTCCTGTGGTAAAAAGCGCAAAGAGATGAAATCATGCTTCCGTTCCACTTCATTATATTTCATTCCTTTGGGCTTTTACCTACAGCATTAAAGATTATTACACAGGATTAAAAGACCTAAGTTTTGGTATATCATCAATCATTAGAAATCCTGGTCATTTGTCTGGTGGTTTCGTTCACCATTGGGATTAATTTCGCTTAATTCGTGCTTCACTTCGTTTCACTTTGTTGCATTACAATTAAACGAAACTTAATCCCAATGGCTCTCTTCTTATTAGTAGGTGGTGAGGAGAGTGAAGCATGAACGAACCACGAGCCACGGAAACACCATCTATAAGCTTAGGAATTTCTCTTGTTTATATCCTTCTTGTTTCACCTCTTAGAATTTAGGCACCAAGTCTATTAAGAAATCCCGATGCTGGACGAATAGAATTATATTTGAAGAGGATATTGTAACTAAAATCTAGTATTAAGATTACATTTTATAATTTAGGTCATTCTATTCTTCGTACTCTTTTCTGTTTCATTTATTTTATTTGGAATTCGTGCCCTTTATATTATTAGGTGAAGAGTGTAAGCTTAGAGATGGAGGTGTGAAGGAAATTAAGGTGCGGCTCTTTCTTTGTTCTTTTGGCTTATTTCGTGCTTCCATTCCATTCCATTACAAATAAAGCCAAAAGACCAAGAGAAAGAATGAAGCCGCAACCGAACCATGATGTGAAGTGAGTCCTAGAGCTGGGATTTCTTAGGACAAAAGGATACAAGTAATAGATTATAAGAGAGTTTCCTAATGTTATAAATTATTACCAGATCCTCTTGATTGAGTTCACCTAATCTCGGGAATGTTATTTACAACTAAAGATTGGTAAGTTCCAACATTCCTCACTCTCATTCCTCTCGTTCTGTTCACTCAAAAGTGTTAAATAAAAGGAAAGAAACAAATTAAGCGAAGTGAAGGGAAGCGAAATGCGTGTTCTTTCTCTTTTATTTAGCTCTTTTGGGAACAATGAACGGAATGAGCGGAATGTGGAGAGATGAGGAATGCAGACTTACAACTAATTTCGTGCATATTTTCTGTTCATTTATAATGTAACGGAGTGAACGTAGTGGAAGCATGAAATGAACACGAAAATATGAACCAGAAATTAGTACACAGGAGTCTTTATAGGATTTAGTTGATGATTAACAAGAGAAATTACTAATAAATTCCAACATTATAGAATCTTCTTATCCTCTATCACCTAATCTTGGTAATGAAATCAATCTTTACTAGGATCCTTACTTCTCATTCTCCAGGTCTTTCTCATCGGGATATTGTTGTGTGAATTTAAATAAAACAAACAAACGCAGAGAAGTGCGTGTTTATTTCAATTCAACACAATAAATCCCGATGGCTCCTTTGTTCCCGTTCGTTCCGTTCATTTGTTCTCTTTAGGTTGTAATGTAATGTAGTGAAAGGAGTGGAACGGAATGAAAGCACGAACCAAAGAGAGCAAATGAAGCACGAACGGAACGGCCGAACAAAGGTGAACGGTGGTGTGCATGAAGGTTACGTGTGTAAGTCAACAGATTCACGAGCTCTTTTTCCACTACATTCCCTTCACTTTCCTTTCTTCATAAAATTACGAAGGGAAGAACGAATGGAATGAGTGATGAGTGGAGCTCGTAAAGAAAATAAGAAGAAAATAATGTGAGAAGTGAATTGTGGTTTAATTGAACAAAATAAAACAATGAAGCGGATGAAAGGAGCGGAAGCGTGTTTATTTTCGTTTAATTACAACCACAAGAACGCCCGAACACGAACCATTGACAAGTTACCGCATTAAAGGACACAAAAGAAGAGGAAAAAACAAAGAACAAAGAGATGCGTGTTTTTCCTCTTTCTTTTGTTTCATTTAATGACTGGTGTTTCCGTTCGGGCGCTTGTGGTGTAGCTAAATAAAAGAAAGAAAACACGCGCTCTGCTTGTTTTTCTTCCCTTTATTTCGCTCACACTACGCTTCTCACATCCTGTACCACCATGACCTAGAATGAGGAATGATTAGGAGGTAGGATTTATAGGAGAAGAATTATGCATGGATCTAGTTGTTAATCCTTAATAATAATCTAGGTCATTGGGTTGTGTGTTTCGTGTTTAATTCGTGCTTCTCTCACTTTGGTTCGTTCATTACAATTAAACACAGTACACACATCCCTGTAAAGTGAGATAAGAAGGATACGAATGTTGGAACTGGAATCACTTGGCGGTAGAATGAACGGTGAGACAGAGGAACGGAGGTAGGTTGGAGAAGGAGAAGCATGAAAGTAAGTGGAATGACTTGGAAATAGAATGTGATAGAATATATGATTTCCTTAGCAAAATAGGTCATAAGATATCATTACTAGAATATAGGTCATCTAGATAAAGGAGGATTTGGTAATAAATATTTACAACTAAAAGAACATTACCAAGATATAGAGGAAGGTTAGTAATGTTAGGATATGACCTAAAATGACTAATAATAAGATGTAAGCCTAAAACTACTAATAAAAATATAAGGCAAAATGTAAAGGTTAACCGCTCCTTGATTTCCAAGCTTATTTCGTTCATACGTGGTGCGAATTAAATAAAAGAAACACGCACTTCATGCTTACGTTTGTTTTCTTTCATTAAATTCACAACACGTTATTCTCTTCATATTAATGGTTATTACTGGTGTGTGGAGTTGGTGGGAATTAAATGAAATGAAACAAAGAA
Organism: Symbiodinium sp. CCMP2592; assembly: GCA_905221615.1. NCBI lineage: Eukaryota > Dinophyceae > Suessiales > Symbiodiniaceae > Symbiodinium > Symbiodinium sp. CCMP2592. Next base: position 9,668 of record CAJNDT010004015.1, read on the forward strand.
AGAAAAGAGTGAGAGATGCGTGTTCATTTCCCTTTAATTCCACACCAGACCGCCACAACAGCCAAGGAACCAGGTGTAACAGGATATTTTAGGAGGAACTGGAAGTAGGGTTCGGGATTACCAGGAATCATTAAGGTTACCAGGAACTAACTCACGAACTACCCCAACTAACACCGGTCTCAAGTCACTCCATTTTGCTTTGTTTGTGTTAAATTGAGACAAAGAAGCGAAGTGAATGCGTGCTCAATTCAACATAAACAAATCCCAATGGCTCGAGTCTGGGTCGGCAGTGTGTTGTGTGTTGTGTTAAAGGAAAAGCATGCATCCACTTCATTCCACTCCGTTCCTTTATCTTTTCTCTTTATTTTAGGCACAAGAAGCTCTCTTCATTAACTAACCTACACCACCGGCACTCGAATGTCAAGGGCGTTTCTTGCTTTTGTTTCGTGGGTAACGGGAAAGAAGCGGAGAGGAATGAAGGCACGCCACGTAACAAAAGAGAGAAACAGACGCCCGTTTATTTCGTGTGTGTTGTGTGCGTGTTGTGTGCTTGTTTCGCTTAATTCACGCTTACATTCCACTCTGTTTTATTTCATTGTAATTAAACGAAACAAAGACACAACACGTAACACACCACAGGAATCTTCTCCAACTAATAACACTAATGATTGGGATATAGGAGAGGTTGTTAATAATCTAAATCACCTGAAATTACTAAGAAGAAGATCATTCATGAAATTAGGTCTTTTTGGGAGAAGATTCCATGGGAAGGAGAGTTCACCCTTAGAAGCGATCCGTGAGCTGGGTTAATAGCGTCCGGCGGCAGTTTCTACCTCATGGTCTGGTTCCTTTTGCTTCATTATAATGCGTGCTTCTTCATTCCCATTCGCTTCTCTCATTCCCCAAGCCCCACTCATGATTCCGCGGCCAAGTCAACAAGTTCGTACATTTGTGAGGTTAGTACAGGATCTCCAAGCTTAATGACCCAACCCAGAAAACCGCCACTCATTCTACCACCAAGTCATTCATCGGGATTCTAATGGTTAGTGAGGAGTGGTGAGAAGTAAATGACGTGTGAGAAGATAATGAAGAGAATGAGGAACGAATGAAAGTAAGCATGCTTCTCTCACTTTATTTTCTTCACACCAGGATTTCTTAGTACAGGAAATTATTAAAGGCTTTAGGTCATAAGTTTCTTACCATTTTCTCCTATATTCCCATCCTTTCCATTCCCTTCAGTCTTTTGTGGTCTAATTTAATGCAACAAAAGAAGTGGAACGTAATGGAATGAAACAGAGTGGAATGGAAGCACGGTTCCCTTATTTTATTGCAATTAAATGACCACACCAGCCATCGGGATACAACCGCCAAGTCATTCGTGGTTAATGGTGAATGAAGAACAAAGACCCAACTAAATCCCAATGCTTATTTCCTGGTCATGGTGGTATAGGAGGATTTCTACAGGATTTTACAACTAACTTTCTCTCTTTCATTCCGTTCATATTTCGTTTCCCTTTTGTTTTAAATTCACGCGCTCTTTTCCTTCGCTTGTAATTTAGTAACAAAAGAGGAACGAATACAGCACCGTGAGATGAATGACCGAACCAAATAAGAAGAAAATCATGAAGTGAACTATTTTGCTTTAATTTAATTGAATAAAACACAAAGAAAGAGAGAGATGCGTGGTTTTATTAAATTAAATTAGGGCAAAATGAGAACGAAATCAGGAACAACAATATGATTAAGGTCTCCAAGTTCCAGGATGTGCGGTTTCTTGTGTCTTTGTGTGCTCTTTTGTTTTGCTTTAATTAAACCACGCCGCCATTCGCTTCTCTCATTCCACTTCGTTCCCTTTCATTCCACTCTGTTGCGTTGTGTTTAATTAAAGGGGAAACAAAAGGCACAACATCAGACACCCAGAAATGTACGACCTGGAGCCCTTAACCACCGACACCGAGAATGAGAGGAATGTAGGTCATGGGTGTTCATTCTATTTAATTGGGTCATATTGGTATTTCTTGATGTTGGACGGGAACTCAACGAACACCGGAATTTTACTGTAGATTTAAACACAAAAGACCACACCATTAATGACTAGAGGAATGAGTTGTGTAGTGTAGGTTGAGCTTGGGGAATGAAGAGAGGTTCGTTCGTGTGGTTTCTTTGTGGTTAATTATAATGAAATGGATGAAAGGAATGTAAGCATGAATTAAACACAAAGAAAGCACACATACGAACGAAATAGAAACCAGACCATGAGACCGCCATCAGTAACAAACCAAGAACGAGTGTTGAGTGCTGTGGTCAAAGTGAAGCAAAAAAGAGGCGTGCTTTCATTCCTTTTCATTACCCTCTTTTCCGCTTCAATTCAACCACAGGAACCCAACATTAGAAATCCTTGAAGAGAAAAAGTAATGGGAAAAGAACTAATTTTTAGTATTAAAATACAAAGGAATGAAATGTATGCGTGATTTTAATACAAAAAATTAGGTCTTTTTCAATTTGGTTCCTTTTTGCTCTTTTCTTCCGCCCTTTGTTCTCTCTTCCATTCTATTTCATTGAAACAAAGGCGGAACAAAAGGCAAAAGACTGAACCAAATTAAGCTTGGAGATTGTTATTAGGAATTAGTTGTATCATCCTAGAGCTGAAATCCTGTGTTGTTGTGTGTGCTTTTCCTTTACTTCATTAAACACAAGCGAAACAAGGAACGAGAGAAGCGCGTGGTTTAATTGAAGAAAACAAAAGCACACAACACAACCGAACCAATGCTGGACGGGAATCAGGGGTTAGTTGTTTAGGTTTCTTTACCGTTCCTCCTGTATCCACCTCATACCAATCCGCACAAAAGGACCAAATTAAATAAAGAAAACAAGCGGAATGAAAAGAAGCGCGTGTTTCTTTCATTTAATTTGTGCCCTTTTGACCCTGTTGACCGTGGTGTGACGACTGAAAGGGTGAATGGTGTGCTCAAATTAAGAAGGAAACGAAACACGCCTCATTTTGTTCCTCCACTCCGTTGTTTTCGGTTCCTTCTTTATTTGATCACAGCACATAAGCTTTGGAATTTCTGGGATTTTCATTAGCTGGATTAGGTGATCCATTCCTTAATGATTCAAGGTCATATAAGGTTAGTACTAAATCCTAGTTGTAGGAATCTGGGTCGGCGGTGTGCTTTGTGAAGTTAGTGAAAGAAAACAAATGTAATGAAGTGAGTGCGTGTTTCTTTCCACTAAATTCACACACCACGTAACCGCCGCATACACCCCACTTAATCCTCTTTCCGTTCCTTTGTGTTGTGCCTTTGTGCTAGTTTCGTGCTTCCATTCTATTTCATTACAAACAAGCACAAAGCACACAAACAAAGGAGGAAAGAATCCTGTTGTCTTTGATGACTTGGGAACGGTAATAAGATGACATGGTAATAAATTCTAAGAGGTGAAAAATACTAAGAAGTTAATGACCAGAAAATAGATTAATGATTTCTCCTATAAGAAGATGACCTAAAAGTACTAAGGATTTCTAATATTAGCAGATTCTCCTATAAATATAGAACTAAATGCGGTAATATTCTGGAGGTACTAGATTTTAGTTGGTGCGTTCCTTCTTTTCACTTCATTAAATTCACGCGCTCCTTTCATTCTTCTCTTCACTTGTAATTTAATGAGAGAAAAGGGGAACGAATACAACTAAAAAGACCAAGAGAAAGAGGTAAGAAGGATATTATAACTAGAAAATAGTTGTATTCCAAAGATTAATAAATTCTAGTCAAAATGGAATAACTAAAAATAAGAACGAACCGCGTGCGAAATGATGAAAGAAAGAAAGCACGCATTACATTTGTCTTTTGCCTTTTAATTCAGCCCACATTCCTCTCTTCATAAACACACCTGGAGATTACAGGAGATGGCGGTAAGGAAGATTATAGGAGCCGAACGGTAATAAATCTCTAGGTGTAATTCATTCCTTTCATGCTGTTAGTTCCTCGTTCCCCTCTTTGTGGTTAAATTAAAGCAAAGAAGATAAAGAATGCATGCTTTTTGCTTTAATTTTAAACACAAAGGGGAAAAGGAACGAGACACGAACCATTGGGATTTTCTGCTGCCTTTAATGCGGTCTTTCCTTTTGCTTCTGTGGGTAAATTATAATGGAATGAGCCGTGTGAAGGGAAGCATGAATTTAACCACAGAACCAAAAGAAGAAAGCACAATGAAGGACCCAGGATTTGAAAATTGTTGATCTAGATTTTTAGTTGTATTTTATAGGAGATGTTATTTCTTACTTATTTTGTCCTATTTTGTTCCTTTCTTTTATCTTCTTCTCACCACAGCCGCCACACGAAACTTGGAGATGGAGATTATGAAGAGAGTTTATTGTGTGCTTTTGTGTGGTTAATTATAATGTAGAGTAAGTGAAGCATGAATTAACCACACAAAACAACACAAGAAACGAACGAAGTGTGAAATTAAAGGGAACAAAAGAGCCAAAATAAAGTGAAATAAACACGCGCTCTTTGCTTTCGCTTGTTTTATTTCATTTATTTTGTCCTTTTGCCCACCACCACTGCCGACCCAGACTCGAGATTTATTAGCAGATTTAGGTTATCTGGATACAACTAGAAGCCTTAATGATTCCTATCCTTACTAACCTCAAGTCAATAATGTTCCGGAGCCGTGCGTAGTTTGCGAATTAAAGAGAAAGCAAGAAGACAAATGAAGTGCGTGCTTCTTCTTTTCGCTTTATTCGCAACACACGCACCACACAGGCTCCAGGTTTCGTTCACCATTGGGATTTGTTTGTGTGGATTTGCATGAAGCGAAACACGCATTCACTTCACTACATTTGTTTTCGCTTCATTCTCTCCACACAACATCCCAATGACTCACTTTACCTTACAATATGAAGAGAGTCTTTTGCTTCATTTGTGTGCTTTCTTTTAAATGAACGAAGAGAAGCGAGAAAGAAGCACACAAAGGAAACAAAAGAGGAACGAAATCAACAACTAATAATCTTTTCTGGCTCTTGTTTTCTCTCTTTTCGCTTATTTATAATGAATGGAATGAGGAACGAATGGAAATGAAGCATGAAAGGAGCGAAAAGGAGAAACAAAGAGCCAAAAGACCAAAAGAACGAAATGAAATAAACACGCACTTCTCTCCTTTGCGTTTGTTTTATTTCATTTCCCTTCTTTTGTTCTTTTGAGTGAGAGATGAATGAAGGATGAATAAAGAGGGAACGGTAAGGATTGGATGTATAGGAGAATTCATTAAAGATTCTTACAACTAATATCCTTAATCATAATATTATTAGTGAATTCTCCTATCCTCACCACTCACTCTTCGTTCTTCATCATTCGTGTGTTTTTCCTTTTTGCTTTGTCCTTTTTCTTTACAATGGAAGCGAATGGAATGAGGTGAAGCGTGAAAGCAAAAGACAAAGAAAAAGAAAAGGAAAAGCACGTACGAATGAAGAATGAACGGTGAGTGATGAGTGGGGGTTCGTATGCGGATTAAATAAACAAAACACGCACTTTTCGTTTGTTTTTGCTTTATTTAAACCGCATGTACGAACCAAGAACGAGGAACGAAATCACCATCAGGATCCTGTTGACCTAAATCCGCTAAAGACCTGGAGATTACTGGTGTTAGTTGTCTAGAATATACCAGCTCTAGGTCATTCCAGGTCTTCCTCATCGGGCTTTGTTTGTGTGGAATTAAAGCAAAGAACACAAAGAAGAGGAAGAATGAAGCGTATGCGTGGTTCTTTTTCTTTAATCCACACACACAAAATCCCGATGCTCTCTTCATTCATCTTTCGTGTTCGTTGGTGGTTGATTTCATGCTTCGCTTATTTCATTCACTTCATTATAAACCAACCACCACTCACCCCTCAAGATATGAAGAGAGTAATGTGCTGTGCTTAAAGTGAAAAGAAACAAGCGAAACAAAGAGAAGCGCGTGTTCTGTTCACTTTAATACAGCACATTATGAACGAAATCAGCCGCCGTTCCACTCAGTTTGCTCTCTTTATTTCCGTTTAATTCACGCTTCACTTTGTTTCCCTTCGTTTCATTGTAATTAAACGGAACAAAGGAGCAAAAGAGTGAAGGGAACGGCCTATAGGATTTCTAAAGATTGAAACCAGCCATTGGGATTTACCCTTTATGCTTCATTGTAATGGAATGAGTGGAGAGAAGCGGAGTGAAGAATGAACGGTGAACGAATGAAGCACGAATGAAGCATGAAGGAAAAATCCCAATGCCGCCACATTTCTTTTGCTTTATTGTGTTAAATTGGGGCATTTTCATTCTTCATCCCCAAGCCACACAATAAAACACAAAGAAATGAGAGCGGAATGAGTGGGCGGCGGTGTGGTGAGAAGGATAGCAAGAAGGGAACAAAAGAAGTGGGTAAAGAATGCACGCCGCTTCTTTGTTCTCTTTCTTTCTCACCACTCACCACATCCAGCCGCACTAAAAGACCCAGAAACGAGCGTGTTGTGTTGTGTTGTGTTGTAATAAAGCAAAACACGCGTCCCCTTGTTTTTCCTTTATTACACCACATCACTTCACTACAACAGGATAAAGGAGTAGCAGAATGAGGATGAAGAGAGCACGTTGAGAAAGACAAATGACTTAGGAGAAGACACAACAGATTCTAGTAAAGTTGGGATTATTAGGAAATTCTCTTACTAAATATCAACTAGAATCATTAAGGATTTCTACAATATGTAAACTCTCCTATAAATATAGAACCAGATATTAGTTGTAATCATAAAGGAGGCAATTATTAAGAAACCTAAACTACTAAATCCTCTTTATTGGTTCGTTTGGAATGGAACGGATGCCGCTGGAACTCCCAAAATTAGCAAATGACCACACAATATAATGAAATTTCCTGGCATGTGGAATGACTTGGAGGTAAAAGAGGTGAATTAAATAAGTTAAAAGGAACCAAGTACAACAGGAATTAACTGCCAGGCATGGGTGTAATGTGAGAATATGAGGTAGAATATGAAGAGATTAATGATTTCCTCTTTCGTGAGTGCTTTTCTTTCAATGAAGCGAAGTGAAGAATGAACGAAGAAGAATCGAGAAGAAAGAGCACGAGAGAAAGACACAGAAAAGATTATTGACTCCTCTTGATCTAGTACAGTAAGCTTCTTGTACTAAGAAAGTCTCCTGTAAACCCACGCTTCCTTCTCACACCTCGAGACTTGACCGCCAGCACCAGGATATAGACGGTAAATCATTTGGTGTAAGTCAACAGCTGATGTGGTTTATGTTGTGTCTTTAATGAAGCCGAAATAAACACGAAATACAAGCGAAACAAAGGGAAGCGCGTGATTTCGTTCTCTTTTATTCGGCTCCATTCACACAACACAGCCCGTTCCTTCTCTGGCTCATGTGCTGAAATTAAGTGAGAGAAACACGCGTCTCGTTCATTCTTCTCTCACTTGTTTTCTTCTAACTTAATTACAACACGAGCCAGGAACGGAATTATTAGGATGTGAAGAAAATAATGTGTAGTGTTGGGTTTAAAGAAAAAGAAGAGAACAAAGACCTAATTTCATGCTTCCTTTCGCTTCGCTTCATTCATTATAAATTAGGTCATTTGTTTCTCTACTTTTGCTTCCCTTTTAATATTATATGAAGAGAGTGTGTTGATTTTAAATAGAATGAACGAAACAAGTGAAGTGTGAACGTAATGCGTGTTCTTCATTCTAATTAAAATCAGCACACGAACGCCATTGGTATTTTTGTGTTTAATTTAAACTAAAGAGAACACGCATTCTTTCATCATTTGTTTCTCTAGTTTAAATTAACCACATAATCCCAATGAAGGAAATTAGTATTAGAAGATTATTAGTAGTTTTAGTTGTAATGTAATAGGAGAATTTACTAATAAAGATTCTTACAGGATTTCTCCTATACCATTACAACTAATCTTCTAATAATAATTTCTGGGAGTTTCGTTTGTATGTTGTGTGTGTTGTTTCGTTTAATTCACGCACTTCTCTCTGTTCATTTGTAATTAAACAAAACAACTAACACACAACATTACTCTCTTCACCTAATAATAAAATATCATTCCCATTCCTTTCCTTTGTTTCGGGGTAATGAAATGAAGCGGAGCGGAATGGAAGCACGCCCTAACAAAGGAAAAGGAAAAGGGAATGGTGAAGAGAATTTAGTATGATCTTATTTCCTAATAAAATCAGGTGTAAATGTAGGTGCTGAATTTTAATGTGTGGATTTAATGAGAGAAACACGCGCTTCTTTCATCCACTTGTTTTCTCTAATTAAACTCACACAGTAAACTACAGCACCAGGAATGAGGATATGATGAAGAGAGCACTGTGTTGTGACTTCTTTCGTTCTTTAGTTGTAATGCAACGGAAAGGAGTGGAGTGAAGCACGAACAAAGAACGAAAGTCACAACACAGTGCGAACGAAATGGGTGTTGAATTTAATTAAAACAAACAAGCACGCTTCATTTCATTACATTGTCTTGTTTGCTTTAATTAAACACAACACGAACTGGCCTATAGGTGGAGAAGATTCCTGGAATGTGATTCACTCCTTTGTTTTGGGTCTTTTGGCCTCTTTTGTTTAATTTCAAATGAAGGAAATGAGTGCGAGAATTAAACACAAAAGGCCAAAAGGAAAAACAAAGGGCAAAGGTCCAAATTAAATGTGAAAAAAGGCGTGCATTCTTTACCCTTTTTTCCCCTTTAATTTAGGCCCTTTGGAATCACACGTCGGCTGTAAGGTTAGGAAAGGTCCTAAGGTAGCAAAATTCCTTGACAGGTAAGTTCCGTCCAGCATGAGCGGTGTAATGACTTCCTCACTGTCACTACCCTCGTCTCTCAGAAATTGAGTCATCCTTGATTACGAGGAAGCCCACGGCCTAACAATAAGACCCTGAGCACTTGGCCGTTCATTGTTCGTACGCTTATGTGGATTAATAAAAGAAAGAGAACACGCGCTTCGTTCTTCTTCGCTTGTTTCTCTTCTTTTATTTCCCCACACTACGCTACTCAATTAACCTTAGGACCTGGAGACGCATGAATTAGACCTAGAAGTTAAAGGAGAATTTATTAATAATAAAATCATACTAGATTATAGATATAATCCTATAAGAAGATTTGGTAAGGAATTAAATTACTAATAATATCTCCTATAAATCTAAAATCTGGGTCCGTTCGTGTGTGTTTTGTTTCATTACGCTTCATTCACGCCTCGCTCTCTTTCTTTCACTGCGTTGTAATGACGCGAA
>CAJNDT010004016.1:0-18938 GCA_905221615.1 Symbiodinium sp. CCMP2592
CGATGCTGCGCTGCGTCGGCTCTGTCTGCAGCATTTCTACTTGCAGCATCACGTGGCGCCGCCCCCTTGGTGGCAGGGCTTTGAATGTTGGAGCCTGCAGGAGGTGCTCGGCGTGCACCTCCCAGGGCGTGGGGATCGAGCCGTTTTCTCCTTCGTCTGGGAAGATGGCGATTAGCTCTGGCATCTGTAGTAGGTGCCCGTCGCGTACTTTGTGCTGCATGATGAACTGTATTAGGTTCATGCCGTCCGCCGGGGTCGGGGCGTAGATGACTGGATGCCATGCTTCCAGACACACTCCGTCTGGATCTGTTGGCCCGGTTTTGGGCGGTGCACCGTTGAGGATCTTGATGTGGAGCTCGGTTTCCAATTGGAGTGGATCCCGCACTTTTTCGTTGGGGTGCTGCTGTAGGGCTTGCTTGCACACGGGTAGCAGGTGGTAGCCGAAGGACCGCCGGCCGCCATGGCGTACCTGCAATTGCCAGAGTGTTTCCGTTCTGGAGCCGTCGTCGAAGACGCCGACCGTGCTTCCCCAGCGCCTCACGGTGGCGACTAGCTCTGAGCCGTCGCCGTTGTTGCCGTTGGTGGCTGATCTCGTCGGGGTTGTGGCGGTGATGGCACTCGCGCAAAAGCGTCGTCGCTTTGCGCCGTCTGTGCTCGTCTTTATGGGCTTCGACATGGCGCTGCTGCCCCCGCTACGTCTTGGCCCGCTCTGGGAACCTTTCGAGCCGCTGCTGCGATGCGATGGGCATGTTAGCCTTTTGGTGGATGTTGCTCGTGCAGCTGTCTGCCAGCGGGACCATAAGTTGATGGCATGCGTCGATGCTGCACTGACAGGTGGAAGTGCTACATCACTCTTTTCTTTTTTTTCGGAGCCTGGTTTTTTGCCCGCATGCTTTCCTCGTGTTTTGGGTCTTAGGTTCGTCGGCTACGTGGTGCTTCCTCTGGTTGCATTTCGTCGATCTCGGCGTCTAAGTTGTCGGGGTCCGTCTCGTCCTTGCCGTCGTGGTTGAGGATTGGAAGCGTCTTCGCCCTCTTTTGATTTATCGTGCTCTGGCTCATACGTCTGGAGTGTGCTTGTCAGGTGTTTGAGCATCTGCACGTGTCCCAACCGGCGCGCCACTGTCAGAGGTGTGTGCCCGCGGTCATCCCTGGCGTTCAAGATCGCGCTGGTTGCACGAGTGTCAGTACCGGCTGCACGTCGGGTTGGGTGCAGGCGTAGTGCAGAGGTGTGCGGTTGCCTGCCCCGGCCACGTTTGGTTGTGCTTTTGCGTCCAGGAGCATCCGCATGACTTCCCAGTGGTACCTGCCGGTGGCTTCGAGGAGCGGCGTGCTGCCCGTTGTTGGGCACTTAGGCTTCCGTCTGCTTTGGCCCGTAGCAGGAGCTCTGCCACGTCGGTGCTGTTGTTCGTGGCTGCTTCGTGCAGGGACATGCAGTTGCCGCGTCGTGTGGTCTCCTGCGGACGAGTCTGGATGCTGTGGTCGTCGGAGGATGGCCTCGACGGTGTGCGCTGACCCGTGGCTCACCGCATTCAGCATCTCGGCCTCTTGCTCTTCGGACACCGTGATGTAGGGGACCAGCACGAGAGATATTTGTTTGATCCCGGCGTGTAGGGCGTAGGTCTCTGGGAGTTCGTGGTTTGACGTGCTAAGTAGCAATCGCTGTTGATAGCGCGGGAATCCGAGCTGCTGCTCGAGGTGCGCTTTGATTTGTCGGACTGTGTTGCTGTCTTGCGATATCTGCAGCTCAGTCAGCTTTTCGCCGGTTGCCGCCGTGAGCACCGTGATCAGGTGGCACGTCGAAGCCATCGGGACGGTTGAGGGTGGCGTCAGGCTTGTCTCGTCTTATTTGTTTTGAGCCATGTGCTACAGCACAGAGGGTCGCTGGCAGATTTTCGAGCAGGTGTCGCTGCTGACTTCACGCGGTGCGGGGTTGCTGCGCCTTTGTTTCTGCGGCTCGCCGATTGGCATCTCGCCCTTCCGCTGTCGTGGCGGTCCTGGTGCGCGCGGCGTGGCGGCTGGGGCGTGTTGCGGTGCTTGCCTTCGTCTCGGTTGGAGCTCGTTGGGGGCTAGGCTAGGCTTTGCTTGCGTAGAGTGCCTTTGTCGCGAGCTCTCTCTGTTTTGGGTTTCCTTATGTCCTTTTTGCTACGCTGCTTGCAGCGCCTCGCCAATGAAGGGCGATCTGGTCTGTTCGAGTCTCATGCGCCGAGCTTTTCGATTCTGCCATGCTTCGCCTCGGAACGTGGCGGCGGGTTGTCCCGACATGGTGGCACTGCATGACGGGTGGTTTTGGGCAGTGTCGTGTTTACTGGCGTCATGCTAGCTGGATGCAGCTCGGCTGCTGCGGTGGCCTGGTTGCACTCGGGCGTTGAGGATCTTGGTCGTTTCGCCGGCGTTGTCACTGCGAGGTTCGGCTGGTCTGTTCCTATTTCCAGTGCTGCCGGTGGTAGCCAGTACGGCGGTGGCTCGGGCGGTTCTTCTTGTTGTCGTTCGACGAAGGCGGCCACTTGTCGTTTGAAGTCCCACAAGTCTGGCAGCAGCGTGTGTCCTGCTTGCGGCTGCAGCTGCGAGGCGAGGCACTGCAGCCAGAGCGCGTCTGAATCGTTCAGGTGCATGTGGTTTGTCAACGTCCGCACCTGTCTCGCAGTCTCTTCTGGCATGTGTCTTAGCTGCATTGGTTGCTGTATGTCGAAGTGTGCCGGGAGCTTTCGTGTTCCAGCGACGAAGGCATTGGCTATGCTCTGTGCGACGTCGCTGCCGTAGTGAGTCGCCATGGCCGTTTTTGTCGCGTGCGCAAGACGGACTTGGGGCTTCTTTTTGACTTGAGCATGCGGCAACACCTGCTGCGTGGAAAGCTGCGGCACTTCGTTTTTTTTTTGACGTGGGTGTGGAGTCAGCTCGGCGTGTTATGCGGGTGCACTGTCGACCATCTCACGTAAGCATGAGAGAAGAGCTCTGCTTTTTGTGCCGGCGCGGCATAGGCAAGTGTCTCAGTCGCGCTGCTTCTCCCGGCTGTCGTTGTCGGCCTGAGGGACATGCGTTTGGAAGTTCTAGCCGACATCTGTGGCTGTTCCAGCCTTCTGCAGGCGGTTCAGCAGTCGCTTGCAGCCGCAGCGATGCATGAAAGTGGTACTTCTGGGCAGGAGCTGCAGCGGAACGCGTCCTTGATTGTCCGTGGCGTTGATGTCGGCGCCCTTTTGGGTTAGCATCTGCATGAGGGCTAGGTTGCCTTGCGTAGCTGCGATGTGCAAGGCTGTGCAGGACTTGCTCGGCTCGTGCTGCATGGCACCGAGCTGCAGGAGCAGTCGTGCTTTTTTGGGTCGACTGTGCAACACCGCCACGGCCAGAGCCGTTAGTCCGTCGAAGCTTCTTCGCTGGCCTAGGTTGGCTCTGTATTTGAGTAGCAGTCCTGTCAGGGGTACGGAGCTTCTTTCGATGGAAATGTGCAGAGGCGCATTGCCTGCGGCGTTCTCGAGGTTGATGTCGGCTTTTTCCCGTAGCAGGAGTCGCGTTCTTTTCAGGTCGTCGTTGCGGCACGCGATTGTCAGTGCCGTGTCGTTGTCGATGTTGTTGATCTCCGCTTTGGCGAGGAGAAGCATGTCCACGATCCTCGTTTTCTGCAGCCAGACGGCGAAGTGCAGGGGCTTCATCTCCACAGCGGGGCCGTGCGGCCGTAAAGCCAAAATTGTTTGGTTGGGGTTCGCTGCGGATTGGAGCAGCCTTTGAATCGCAGCCATGTCTTCTGTGCCGATTGCCCAACAGAGTTCTTGTGGGTGTATTCTTTTGTAGCTTGCTATGATTACGGTGATGTCCACGTGATCGTGGTAGAGTGCCCGGGCGGCGATGGTGTCCCAGTCCTCGCTGCTGTCCACGGCGCGATTGTGGACGAGGAACTTGGTTCTGTAGCGTGGGGTGCCAATCTTGTCGTGCAGGTACACGCGCAGTGCTTCTGCAGGCGGCACCTCGCAGGGAGGGGCACAGTCCGACAGTGGACAGCTCCAGAGCTGTCTTCCTGAGACTGCCCGAAAGTGCAACATGCGGCGCGAGGAGCGTTTTTTTTTTTATTCTAGGCTCTCGTGGTGAACTGTTCTGTCCCTGGCTTCGCTTTTCTTTTTTGAGACTGTGTGGCTTTTGCCGTCGGCTGGGCTTGAGTCTGTGTCGAGTCTGCACAAAGTCTGAGCCACGTGAGAAGAGGCCGCCGATGTCTCTGAATCTGCGTCCCGTGAGGTCTTTCTTCTTTGCTCTTCAGACTTTGCTTGTGTCTTTTTTCTTGCCTTCTGGAGCATTTCGCACAGCACTTTGGCGGGTCGACCGCAGATCAGTCGGCTGTGCCGTTGCGAGGTGCCGTCGGCGCGGCGCTGGCCGTGCTTCTCGTGGGCGTGGAGACGGTGCACCTCGCGGTCGCGAGCGCTCTGACTTGTGCTGCGGTTCTGGTCACGCGAGTGGCGCGCACGATGTCCTTTGCTTCTTTCCACGTCATTCTATCCCTTCAGGTCAGATGATGTTATTTTTTTAAACATGCAAGGTGCGGGCCGACTCGGGCGCAGGCGCCCTTGGCAGCTCGAGTACGTCGGCGTGTAGATGTAGCATCCTGGCTTGGTCTGTGGGATTTTGGCTGCTGTCATGCTATCTTTTTTTCCTTCACTGTAGCGCTTGCCTGAGCCTATGTTCGTAGAGCTGGATTTGTTGTGCCATGGATGATGGCCACGCCCCATGGATGGCCTCGGCTCACGTCAGGTTTTCTTGTTGGCATGCATGTTGTGTGCTGCATTTTTTTTGGGGGTTCCGTGCCTCGTTGTAAACGATGGTGGGAGGCCGATGTCGTTGGCTCGCTGTCATGCGGAGTTCCTTGGTCAATGCCTGTTGCAGGTGTGGCGTCGATTAACTGGCGTGGCTCGATCGTTGAGTCGGCTGCGGGGCCCGGCGTTGCGCTGCTCGATGTTGCTCCATGGCTGGCTTGGCCTGTCTCTAGGCATTTCGCTTCTGTGAACGACATGCTCACGCGTGCAGTCGAGCAGCTCGAAGGCGTACAAGCGTCGGTTGAGCGTTGCGGGAGAGTGGGCCATAGGTGGAGCACGCTTCCGCTTTGTGGCTGTTGCCGGAGTTGCGGTTCTGCTATTTGTACATGTTTGTCTGGTTCTTTCGTAGCTTTGCGGGTTGCTCATGCACATGCTGCGGCTCGGTGGCTGGTCTCTTGTAGTGGTTTGATCGCTGAGACGTTTGAAGCACGCAAACGACTCGTCGGTGTGAAGGCATGTCGGCTCTTTCGTCCGAGCGTTGCTTGGGACTCTGTTTTCTTTTGGTCCTGTGCTCGGAGTCGAATCGGTCATGCTCTGTAGCCTTCTGCCGTGCTGAGCGCTGTCTCAGAGGGTTTGCATGAGGATGTCGGCGATTTGACTGGCCGCCCAGAGGCGGCGTCTGTATTGCAGGCGTGCTGTGTGGCTGCGTGCCTGTCGGTTGTCCGTGCCACCAGCTCCTGTGCTACACACCAGGTCGATGTGCAGCCGAGTGGTGTGACGGTCGCCCCGACTTTGCAAGGCCGCGAAGGCGAGCACGAGGCGTGTGAGGTCGTCTAGAGTGGACGTGTCTTGCCGGGGCCAGAGCAGCTCGAGGATACCGTAGTCGAAATTCTCGTTTGCTTCGTGCTGTGATGGGACCGTTTCGTCCCAGAGTCGCAGCATCACTTCTTCGGAGGGCAACCCGCTTTCTTCGTGTCCCGCATCCGCAGGGCTGCACATGTCTTCGTAGGCTGCGGATCTTACGTAGGCGTCGCACCATGCTTTGAACATATGCTCGGAAAGGGTGCCCCGCAGATTCCGGAAGGTGCGTTCAGCCTGCCGGGCGATTGAAACAGCAGGTTGGGGGGGGGGGGAACTGAAGGCACGGGATGAGAGCTGTGTGTTGGGCGGCACCTGGGTTTGCTCGAGATCATTGGCCTTGTTGGGATCGGCAGCATCGGCTTTTGGCGACATGGCTGCGGCTCTCTTGCGGCAGGACTTGCTATTTTTGTTGGCGGCAAGTTCTTCTCTTGTTTCCCTTGAGCCGAGACTGATTCGAAGCTAAGTTGGTTGCCGCAGGAGATTGTCGCAGTCTTGTCTGCAGAGCATGCAGGCTGTGAGAGGCAGTGACGGTCGGTTTTTTTTTTCATGTCTGCGGGCTGGTCGATCCTGCCGCCTCTCTGTCTGCGTCATTCTCTCTCTGCGGGTCTACGAGATGCCACGCTTGTGCGCGTTGTCGGGCAGGGTTCCTGCCGAGGCTCTGGTCCGCTGCTCTGTTTGTGTGGCTGCATCTTTGTGGTTCTGATGTCGAGCCTTGCGTTTGTTCTTGCCGGCGGAGTCGCTCTCCTTGGGGCTGCTTTGGCTTGTCTGGTTGAGAGGTTGCCATGTCGGTCCTCTGATGGGACGGTACGGCTTTTCGGGGATGTAACGCCGCGGGTTTTCCATCACCCAGGCATAAGCGATTTGGTATGGGATGGAATCGGGGTCGACCTGGTGCTTTTTCAGGTTTTCTGGTCGGAGAAGGAAGTTCTCTTGGTCTTCTCGGCAATCACTGAAGGGTCGCCAGCCTCCGTTTTGCCAGATGCCGACGGGGAAGGCGTCCACGAAGTCGACTTCTCCGGCGAGCAGGTAGCATTTGCTGACGCCCAGCGCGAAGCGCCCTCGCTTCGCCAGGTTGGTGCCTCGAATCTCCCACGTTTTGTTTTTCTCGAAGATCTGCGCGATCCACGGGCGTCTTAGCACCAGCGCGTGTGTTGGCTCCTGGCGGTGCGCCGCTGCCATTGGCGGCTTTTTCTGCAGAAGCGGCGGGGCTTCCTTGACAATTCAGGTGCGCAGCGTTGTTTCGGAACGTGGTGCCGGTGCGTGGGAACATGGCGAGCCTCGCGGGCGCCGTCAATCTTCAGCCGCTTGTTGTTCGGCTCCTTGATTCGGTCACTCATGTCTCAGGCAGGTATGTGGGTGCTGCAGTGAGGTTTTCTGTGTCTTCGGAGCTGCATATCGGGTGTACGGAGCTGTGAGGCTGCACGTTCTTCTGTCGCTGAGCGAGGGAGAAAGCAGCGAGGTGATTGGGACTGCATGCAAGTCGCGATGTTCTCGTTCGGGTTCTGGCTGAGAGCTTTCCAGTCCTTGTTCAGAGCATGATGTGTCGAGCGGGAGAGGATGCCAGCGGCATCACACATTTGGTTTTGTTTTTGTAATGTGAATGACATTGTCGCCTAGCGGCGATTGTGCCTTGTACGCCTCCGGTTCCCTTGGTTGTCGATGCTGTGTCGCAGCAGTGGAGATTGCACGTGAAAGTTGAAGCCGTGTTGCGTCGGGGGTGTCCACGATGAGCGGGTCAGGGTTGCTCGACGGGCTGACCTATGGAGCAGCAGAGCAGAACCGTCTTGATGCTAGAGGTAATGCAGTGTTGCCGGTGACCGTGGTGGTGCCAAGTTGCGGCCATGATGGAGCGAGGCGAAGGATAAGGATTGTAGCTGCGTCCTGCGGCTGAAGACTTTTGGGGTTAAGGGTCTAGGGTAAAGGGACGGAGACGAGAGGACAGCACTGTACAGCAAGGTCCACCTGCTTGTCGAAGGTGCAGCTTTGTGTGAAAGGCGTCTGGGAGGGATGTAAGTTTTGAGCTGGTCACGCTAGCGGGCGTCGGCAAGAAATTGCTTTGTTCGTGCGGGATCTCGGACTGGTACGTGTGAGGACTTTACCATTGCACACAGTCTTCTTTTTGGGTCGCTTTGCGCGACGGGTTGTCATTGCCGCGCAGCGCTTGCAGCGGCTTGACCTCGGTGCCGTCGAGCACAGCTGATCTGCATACCGCGGCTGGAATTTAGCCGACGTGGGGCTCAGGCAGTGGCTTCACTCCAATGTGTAGTCTGGCCAGAAGTCCTAGGCGTGGGCATCGTTCTGGTGCTGTTGCTACAATGCTTGTCTTCGGTCGTGTCGGAGTTTCTAAGGTGGGGACGTTGAAGTCCAGTCCGTGTTCTGGCGACCACCGGCACCATCCCATCACAGAAGCCCCGTGGCAGACCTGTTCCTGGCGTGGCGATGGGATGCTGCCTTCTGTTTGGGTCTCGGATATTCGGTTCAGCCTTTTTTGTCGTTGTTCTGAAGAGCTCGTGCGTGTGTGTCTGTGTGTGTGTGTGTGTGTGTGTGTGTGTGTGTGTGTGTGTGTGTGTGTGTGTGTGTGTCTGTGCGTGCGTCTGTTTGAGCGCTTGTGTGCCTTTGTGTGCTTGCGGCTGAGACACGCCCGTGTAGTGGTACCAGTTGCCACTGTGGTACCACCACCATCCGTCGTCTGACCTGCTTTTTTGTTTGTTGAGTCTACTGGACGGGTCGTTTGTGATCTCCTTGCTGCACTGGTAGCCGTTCCTGCCTGAATGGTCTGCCGGTCCGGCCTTCCTCGGTCGCCGATGTGGAGTTGCCCATCTGGTGGCAGTCCTGCGCTTTCGGGGTAGCTTGTGGTGGGGGTGAGAGACGGAGGCGAGAGGACAGTAGTGCACAGCAAGGCCCTCCTGCAAGTCGGAGGTGCTGTTCCTGTCTGAGCGGACAGATGCAAGCTTGAGCTGGTCGCGCTATCGGGCGTCGGCAAGAAATTTGCCTTTCGTGTGTGATCTCGGACTGGTACGTGTCAAGACTGCGCCATTGCACGTAGCTCTGCGTTTTCTGTCTCTTCGCACGACGGGTGTTCTTTTTTTTGGGCGGGTGGACGTCGCCGCGCAGCGCCTGCAGCGGCTTGACCTCGGTGCCGTCGTGTACAACTGATCTGTACCCTGCGGCTGGAATTGAGCCGACTGCGGGACTACTCGTAGGCGCCTTTTTGCGTGCCATCCAAGCCTTGGTTGCAGGAGATAGCAGCATGCGCAGAGGCTTTCAGTCTCTTGTGTCAAGCCGCCATGGGTTTCCACTGTGAAGCGGAAGTTCTGATAGTCCGGAGGGTAGAACTTCGTCAAGTCCTGCGTCGAAACATTTGCAGGCGTAACGGCTGAAAGCAGGGCCCGCTTGTGGCCTGGTGGCTGTTGATGTGCAGGACACCGCTCCGGTTCGTCAGGTGGAAACCGCGTTGCAGGATTATTCCTGACGGACGCAAGCTGGGCTTGTGTTTGACGTGGCAGGCAAGGCGTCTTACCGTTGCTTTTGCGCCTTTGATGGACAAGTCGTCCGTGTTGTCGAAGACGTACTGCTCGCCCCCTTTGTGCCGTATCTTGCTTGGCTGGGCGGCAGTATCGCCTGGCAGCTTCTGCGCGGTTGCGAGAGCGTCAAGGAGAATATTAGTGTTGAGTCGTTGTCTGTGTGCCTCGTAGACGGGGCTGGACGACAAGTACTGCGCGGCAGTATGGAGGGTAGCCCTCCGTCGGCACGGGGCCCAACCTGCGCAGGTTGCTCGTGGTCAATCTGATCGCTGATGCTCGGACAGTGACGCTTGCGTGACATTTGTGAATCCAAGCAACCGCGTCGGCGTAGCATACCAGCACGCCGTCTCAAACGACGGCGTTACGTAGATGCCCGCCCGCCAGAATTCATGCTGTCCTGCTACCTGCGTAAGTCGGGCTGCAACACTTCTTCGGTGTCGGTGTGGTGATTCCAGGTGCAGCAAATTAAGTCGCCCGCGCTCGATGGCTTCAGACCACTACGCAGGATGCCCGTGATGCAGTGAGGAGGGCATCCGTGGTAGTACGTCGGCACACCTGTCGTTAGTGTGACGCTTTTGCTTTTCGGGAAGTGAGTCTGCGGGAACATGGCTGTGTTATACTGCCTGGTTGGAGTCGCTCGTAGCACAGGTAGTGCTGTTCCTGCGTTTCGTGGCGTTCCCAAATGTGGGCCTGACTGCAGGAAACACACACAACTGGTTCTCGTGTCGTTTAACATGGTCTAAATGGGAACCCGACGCGCGGCTCCGGGAGGTCCGTCAGGAAGGCATCAAAGAAATCGGGATAGTCGAGGTTCCACGGCACGGCTCCCACCTGTGTAGCGCCATACCGCAGCACCGAGTGTGCAAGAGAAACGGCATGCACTGGCTATGGCCTCCCATCGACCGGGCTTCTCAGCGCTCCAGCGCCAGCACCGATGGCTTGACATCGTAGTCATGCTGGCGGTGAGTTACTTCAAAGAGAGGGCGCCCACTGCGTGCAGGAAGAAGGTTTATAGCCGGAGCTTGCAACGACCCTGCCTCGGCGCAGGTGCTCCGGAAAAGAAAGAGAGTGCTGGATAGTGTCTGCTTTCTTCTTGAGCCCACGGCTCCGGAGGCGCATGACGTTTGGAGTGTCTGTATATGCATGTTGGTGCTTCCGACATGATGGCCTCACAGTCGGCTCCTCTCTGCGATGCACTGGCCTTTTTTTTTTCGTGGTGTCGTAGAGGCTCCGCGCAACGCCTGCAGCGGGCCGGCCTCGGCGACGGTGGGGACACACGGCGTGATTTTGATCTGAACATCCTGTGGATATAACCTGATCTGGTTGCACTGTGGATGCGTTCAGCTGAGATCGGAACTCTTTACTACACGTACTTGTAGTCGGGCCAAAAATCCTGGGCTCGCACACTTCGCTCGGTGGCTGTGTTTCGGCTTTTGCGGTTCTGCACTGGCATGTCTCGGGTTCGAGCGTTGAAGTCCAAGCCCCCCTCGGGTGTCCATCGACACCACCCGAGGGTTGCCGCCCCCCAGTCGCAGGTTTCCTCCTGCGGTCGAGGCTGTCTGGGAAACTCTAGCAGCTGCGTGTGTGTCTGTGTGTATGTGTGTGTGTGTGCGTTTGCGTGTGTGTGTGTGTGTGTGTGTGTGTGCGGTTTTGTGTGCGGCTAAGCAGCAGCAGTGTAAAGGTACCAGCGACCGCTGGTATGCCACCACCACTGATTGTCGCACCTTTGGTAGCAGGGGAGAGGCATGGACGTGGATGTGATGTTGTGCGTCGTCTAGGTTTCGGTCCTGGCTTTGAACGGCGTGCCGTCGAACTCTGCTTCCACGTCGAGGCGGTTGCCCATCTGCAGACAAAGTGGGTGCTGATGATATTCAAGGTTTACAGCCGGAGTTTGCAACGACCCTGCCTTGGCGCAGGTGCTTCGGAAGAGAAGGAGGGTGCTGGACAGTGTCTGCTTTCTTTTTGAGCCCACGGCTCCGGAGGCGTATGACGTTTGGAGTGTCTGTGCTTGTCAAGTCGAGCAGTGGAGCGGCGTCTGAGTGAGTGCTGCAGCAGCCTGCATTGTTTTTTTGTCGGTGTGCTGGACCGATGCGTTTGCTGTTCGGTGAGACTTCTTGTCGGCTTGGCCCGCATGGGCTCTGCCTTATGTTGCATGCTAGATGAGTGTTAGTGCGAAGGTTCTGCCTTGGCTTCGTAAGAAGAGTCGATGTAAGTATGGCACAGACACACACACACACATACACGACACGAGTGCACTGTAAGGGTGGACATGCTGTTTGCAGCGAAGTTGCGGCCACAGCATAACCTTGGAGGGCATTTCTTGTGTGGCAGTCGTTGCCCAGTCACTGGCGTCGACGCTGGCTGTACCTTGGCTTCGGCAGGGAGAACTGATGCGAGCTTAGCACAAGTTCAGCATGCGCCAGCATTCGACCTGGACATGTTTGCTTGCATCTGAGTCGCGACCAGAGCTATACCTTGGCGAGCACATGTTGAGAGAGCGAACATGTTGTTCATGGGGAGTGTGAAGATCCTTGAAGGCCCCCCCCGGATGGATGATTCATGGTGAATCCGGGATAGCCTTGTTTTAGGATGCCTTGTCAGAGAGTGTCCCTCGGTACACGCTCCTACTTCCGTAGCCCGTGCCGGATTGGAGTGGCAGAGAGGCTTCACCTGTGCTGGGTTCGCCGACTTCGGAGGAGTCGACAGCCCGGTAGTAACGTGCACTCGCGTACACGCGTTCCCTTTAACAGGTTGGACGGAAGATCCCGGCCCGTGGCACTGAGGAACGAATCCAGTAGGAACGAATCCTCGCGCAAAGCGCGTCCGTGGCACGCACCCCGAAAGTGTGGCCGCAGCCTTTCGAAAGTGCTCGGGAAGACATCCTCGGCCCTTTTTAGGTATGTGGAGGCCGGTTCGGAAGAATGGTTCGCCGCAGCCATGCTACGGTTGGGCCACACTCCCTTCCACAAGGATGCTCACCATCGCCATTTTCGGGGGCAAGTGCGAACCCAAAAAGCGCACTGTGTGTATCCGAGCCGCCCGGATTGTCACGCCCTGCCTTCCAAAAAATTGTCGCGGAATGACAATTTGGATTGTCATTTCGTGACAATCCTGGGCCTGTTCCTTCCCCAGATTGTCGTGGCGTGACAATCTGGGGGGCGGGGGAGGGGCGAGGGGGGGCGGGATTGTCACGGCATGACAATTTAAATTGTCATTTCGCGACAATTTGGGCCCCCTTCGGGCTCCACCTGCGTCACACTCTTCGTGTGGTCGCGGCGGCCAGATTGTCAAGCCATGACAATCTGGTGACCCCGCCCCCCCCCCCCTCCCTCCCTTCCCCAGATTGTAGTGTTGTGACAATTTCAAGATCCTTCGAACCTAGCTGCATCACACTCTGGGGGGGGGGGGGGGGGTGGGCAGGATTGTTCTTTCATGACAATCTGGGAGGGGGGGGGGGGGGGGGGGGGGGGGGGGGGGGTGGGATTGTCCTGGCATGACAATCTGGGGATCTGGTCGACTCAGATTGTCATTTATGACAATCTGGGGAGGTGGGGGAGAGATTGTCATGGCATGACAATGTGGCCTTCTCCCACATTGTAGCGCGTGACAATCTTGGGCTTTCTCCCGGCAGATTGTCATGGCATGACAATTTGGGCATGCGCATGTAGCTGCCTTCAAATTGTCACGCTATGACAATCTGCGGGGGGGGGGGGGGGGGGGGGGGGGGGGGGGGGGGGGGGGGGGGGGGGGGGGGGGGGGGGGGGGGGGGGGGGGGGGGGGGGGGGGGGGGGGGGGGGGGGGGGGGGGGGGGGGGGGGGGGGGGGGGGGGGGGGGGGGGGGGGGGGGGGGGGGGGGGGGGGGGGGGGGGGGGGGGGGGGGGGGGGGGATGGGTGAGCAGGATTGTCATGGCATGACAATCTGGGCACGTGGTCGCCTTCAAATTGTCACGCTATGACAATCTGGAGGGGGGGGGGGGGGGGTGGGGAACAAATTGTCATGCCCTGACAATGTGGCCTTCTTCCAGATTGTTCTGGCGTGATGATCTTGGGCTTTCTCCCGCAGAATTGTCACGTCGTGACAATCTGGGGGAAAGGGAAAGAGGGGGGGGGGGGTGGGGTTGCGGGAAGATTGTGGCGTTGTGACAATCTGGATGGGGGTATGGGGTCAGATTGTTGCGTTGTGACAATTTAAATTGTCGCGCCGTGACAATCGTGGGTGCCTCGGCGCTTGCGTGCGTCACACTCTTCGTGTTGTTGGGGCGCTGAGATTGTCATGCCGTGACAATCTGGAGGCCCTTCGGCCCCTGGCTGCGTCTCACTCTTCGTGCGGTTCGGGCGTCTCATATTGTCATGCCCTATTTTTCTGCAGGGCCGTCGGCTGTTGCCTGCGTCACATTCTTCCTGCTGTCCGGCCGTCGTTCTGAGGATGTTTGCGTTTCCGCTTTGGCCTTCTTGGATTCGATGGCGATCGGCTTGTTGTTGGTGTTCCTTGCTAAGCGGAGGGCGGGGGAGGGGGGGGGGGGGAGGGCCGGCATTTTTTCTGCGAGGCGCCTAGCTTGGGTCGTTGATTCGTGTTTTCTTCTCAGACTGGCTTTTGTTAGCGGTACGTGGGGATGTGTTGTTGTGTATGCTGCTCTCATTTTTGTACTGGCATGCGGGGCTGGGTATGTCACAAGCGTGGGGCTTGACTGAGCTACGGCGTTAGCGACTCGCCTGGGCAAAAGGCTGCGGTAGGCTGCACACTTCGTCTGATTTGTTTTGCATGGTCCGTAAGTTGCGAGCTGAAGGATACGATGGAGGCCTTCGCGCCTTTTTTTTGTCATAGTTCGAGCATGTCTCCTCGGCTCCGTTGTGCTCAGGGCGTTCCGGTTGCACGTGCTCGGGCTGGCTCGGCTGTCTGCGGCGAGTGGTCCG
Source organism: Symbiodinium sp. CCMP2592 (assembly GCA_905221615.1). NCBI lineage: Eukaryota > Dinophyceae > Suessiales > Symbiodiniaceae > Symbiodinium > Symbiodinium sp. CCMP2592. The sequence continues at coordinate 14,035 of CAJNDT010004016.1, forward strand.
TTCTCTCGCTGCATCGGCGACGAGCCGTGCTGTTTCGTCGTCCAGGATATCTACTTGTTGTATGCAGGGTTCGTGTCCGTTGTCGGGGTGCGTTCCGACGATGTACATCTCTGTCACGATCTGGCGGTAATGGTTTTGCAGAATCCATCTGTAGACGTTGAGCTGTAGGTGATAGTGGGAGAGGGTGCTGTCCGCCAAGTGGTCGAGAGGTGGCTTCATGAAGCGGCCGAAGTGCTCTACGCGGCTTGCTATTTTGCTGCTTCGTTTCCAGTCCACGAGCTCCAGGCTACCGTTCGCTCTCTGTAAGACACAATCGATGCTGCCGGCCACGTCGATGTCGTCGGCGTAGATCTTCCACTCTGTCCTGTAGATCGTGGCATGATGCAGTCTTTCGAGGAACTTGCATAGCAGGCTTATCTCTGGTGTCATGGCCGGAACAGTGCCTCCGTTCAGGAGGCACTCGAACTGGGCGTGCATCCATGTCCCTTCGTGCGACGCCTCGTCTCGGGCGGTCTCCCATTTTCTTTTCACGTCGCTGCTCGACATTGCGAGGCCTCGGAGCGTCGCTGCTTCCGTGGGGTTCGCTTGCTGCAGCGCCATGCGTAGATGCTGGTTCAGCTCTTCATCGTTGGCTTTCTTTTGTTGGAGCATGGCCAGGATGCGGGGGCCTGCGCGCAGCTGGTTGATCTTCTGTTCCATGTCCGGTGAGATGTCGGTTTTGAGATACCCGGCCCGCGGCCAGTGCCTTCCTTCTGACATGTTTTTCAGCGTCTGGTCCGGATCGAACTTGTCCGCATACTTGTGGATCATCTGCGTTACCGATATCATCACTCGTTTGTTTTGCCAGAAGTAGGTGTGCGTGGAGTTGTCGAAGCGTAGGTGTACGTCTCGTTCGTGGGGGTGGATGTGCTGTAGCCTGTCACTGACCAAGTTCTCTGGCAGGTTGGTGGGTAGGGGTCCATGTGGGCGCACTGGAAAGTTCGTCGGTGCTTGGGGGCTTCTGACCAAGTTGAGCGGCAGCAGGTAGTCCAGGCCTTCGGTAAAGAGGCTTACTTCGTGCTATTCGTCGTTTAGTTCTGCGAACGTCTCTTCTTTGTCTGCCTGCGATGAGTCGCCGCGCGGAACCACCGCAACACCTTCGTCCATGGCGTGGCGCGATGACTGCTATTTGCCGTGATCGTGGCTGAGCCGACAGAGCATGCTACTTTGGATGTGGTTGTTTCAGGGCTTGATTGCCGCGATACGTCGAAGGCTTCCTGTGGTGGTTGGTTTGTCTTTGTTTTTTTTTTGATCGGTGGCTGCTCTGGCGCTGTGAGCCTTGGGATTTTGGACATCGGGTTGCTGCGCGGAGACCATGCTGTCCTTCCTTGTTTTGCTTGTTGATGCGCGACGCCTTTTTTTTTACCGTCGCACTTTCTGTCTGTCGTGGTCTTACTGTTCGTCGCAGATGGAGGCTTCGTCGTCAAACTCTGTGGATGTGAGTGCCGGGTTTTTGCGCAGAGGAGCCGTTGTGTTCGTAGCTCAGCAGGACGGGGATGTAGCACGGGATGCTGTAGGTCGGGGCGTGTTGAGGCTGCGGGCCGCGTGGATGTGAGAAGCTTTCCGCGAGAACCTCCTGCGGCTGTGGTCGTTCCGCCTTTTCGTTGGGTCTTGGCTCTGGAGAGTGTATAGCAGGGCGCCATGTGTAGACGAGCTCGAACCACGTTCGGCATGGGAAACGGTGGTAGCGGCAGCGCTCCTTCAGGCTGTCCTGCCACCATGCGAGCTGTTCTTGTTCCAGCTCGCGGTACATGACTGCTCTGACGAATTGGCGTACTTCTTCCTGAAGAGTGTAGTCGCAACCAAGTTCCTGCGGCTCACATGTCGTGCGACTGTGGTTACTGTGCAGGGGCCTCTAGAGGCGGGGCCGTCGACATTGGGACGCTGAGGTTCCGACTCCATGTTGGCTCGACGTGGGTGTCCGGGCGGGGTTTCGGCGCTGTTCTCGACCTCGAGCCAGCTGACAGATGGCACTGCGGAGCTTGACAGACTGAAGCCACAGTCGGCAAGTAGGCTAAGGAAACAGAGAAGGCCCAGAACGAACAGAGTGATCCAATCGAAGCCTTGAGGCTGGCAAAGAGGATGGAAGGCAGACTGGCCGAAAAGAGGGCCTCAAGAAGGAGCTGGCAAGCTGGTCCACTCACCGGGCTGCTCCCCCGGGCTGCGTCTTGCTTTGGGTTTGAATTGAGCTGGGGGGGGGGGAAACAAGACGCGGCCCGGGGGAGTTTACCCGGTGAGATCTTCTGGTCGCCACCTCCTTCTGGTTCTGGCCGGTATGCAGGCCTTGGCCAGGCTTTCCGGTACTTCCCGTCTGGTAGTTTCGCCATTCTGCCTGGGCATGTTGCTCGGATGGCTGTCTTGCGTCCGCCGTCTCTGTGTCCTTACTTTAACGGCTGCACAGCTTCAGACTTTGCAGTCAGTTGGAGTCGGAGTCAGTCGATGTAGTGGGCTCCGCCGCCTTAGGGGCCTAAGACGTACCACTAGGCTACCGCGGCGGAGGCAGACGATGCACACCAAATCGCAGAAGCTCTAGGTGCGGGGTCAAAAGCAGATAAGACGCAGCCCGGGGGAGCGTGCCCGGTGAGTGCTTCTCCATGCCAGCTCCGGCTTCAGGTGCCAGTTTCTCTCCCCTTCTGTCTTGCCGACTCCGGTCAGGGGGCTGCACCCCAGCTTCCCCCCATCTATGTGGGGTGGGGTTTGAAGCTTCATGTTTAGCTGTACGCTTGTGAACGGGAACGGCTCCACAGCCTCAAAGTTTGCAGTCAGTCGGAGTCGAGCCAGTCGATGTAGTGGGCTCCGCCGCCTTAGGGGCCTAAGAAGTCCCACTACGCTACCGCGGCGGAGGCAGACGACGCGCATCACATATTAGCTAGTGCTTTGGCAAGGGGGGGGGGGGGGGATTTAGTCGCGCTTGTCCTTTTCGGAAAAGGACAATCAGCTTTAAATTCGAGATTTTCTATTTCTTGGCTCCGGAAATTTGGAAAATTGCCGGTGATTTTCAAGCGACGAATTCTGTTCATAAAATGTGGCTTTTAATAGAAGCCGGCTGCGAATCTCGAGGTGCCCCCCTTTCTTTTCGTGTGGCTGCTCTTAGCATTCAGGTTTTCTAGATCTAGTCGCGCTTGTCCTTTTCGGAAAAGGACAAGCAGCTCTAAATCCAGGATTTTGTGCATTTAGTCGCGCTTGTCCTTTTCGGAAAAGGACAAGCAGCTCTAAATCCAGGATTTTTTGCTTTAGTCGCGCTTGTCCTTTTCGGGAAAGGACAAGCAGCTCTAAATCCAGGATTTTGTACATTCAGTCGCGCTTGTCCTTTTCGGGAAAGGACAAGCAGCTCTAAAACCAGGATTTTGTAGATTTAGTCGCGCTTGTCCTTTTCGGAAAAGGACAAGCAGCTCTAAATCCAGGATTTTGTGCATTTAGTCGTGCTGTCCTTTTCGGAAAAGTACAAGCAGCTCTTAATCCAAGTTTTTTTGTGCATTTAGTGGCGCTTGTCCTTTTCGGAAAAGGACAAGCAGCTCTAAATTCGAGATTTTCTACATTCTTGCCTCTGGAAATTTGGAAAATTGCTGGTGATTTTCAAGTGATAAATTCTGTTCATAAAATGTGTCTTTTAATGAAAGCCGGCTGCGAATCTCGAGGTCCCCCCCTTTCTTTTCGTGTGGCTGCTCTCAGCCTTCCGGTTTTATACATTTAGTCGCGCTTGTCCTTTTCGGAAAAGGACAAGCAGCTCTAAATCCAGGATTTTGTAGATTTAGTCGCGCTTGTCCTTTTCGGAAAAGGACAAGCAGCTCTTAATCCAGGATTTTGCTGATTTAATCGCGCTTGTCCTTTTCGGAAAAGGACAAGCAGCTCTAAATCCAGGATTTTGTGCATTTAGTCGTGCTTGTTCTTTTCGGAAAAGGACAAGGAGCTCTTAATCCAAGTTTTTTGTGCATTTAGTCGCGCTTGTCCTTTTCGGAAAAGGACAAGCAGCTCTAAATTCGAGATTTTCTACATTCTTGCCTCCGGAAATTCGGAAAATTGCTGGTGATTTTCAAGTGATAAATTCTGTTCATAAAATGTGCCTTTTAATGAAAGCCGGCTGCGAATCTCGAGGTCCCCCCCTTTCTTTTCGTGTGGCTGCTCTTAGCCTTCCGGTTTTCTACATTTAGTCGCGCTTGTCTTTTTCGGAAAAGGACAAGCAGCTCTAAATCCAGGATTTTGTAGATTTAGTCGCGCTTGTCCTTTTCGGAAAAGGACAAGCAGCTCTTAATCCGGGATTTTGCTGATTTAGTCGCGCTTGTCCTTTCGGAAAAGGACAAGCAGCTCTAAATCCAGGATTTTGTGCATTTAGTCGTGCTTGTCCTTTTCGGAAAAGGACAAGAAGCTCTTAATCCAAGTTTTCTGTGCATTTAGTCGCGCTTGTCCTTTTCGGAAAAGGACAAGCAGCTCTAAAGGAGCAAAATGACAGGGGTGGGATTCGAACCCGCGCACGTACACACAATGCGTTTTTCTGTAAATGGGTCGTTAGACTTTCAGCCTTAGCATAGTGTCGACTGTACTTGCACAGGACCGCTAACTCGACAGTCAAACTTGACGTCGAAGCGTGACTCTGCGGCGAATGCACTGCGCAGACGCCAGAACAATTTGGAGCAGGCCAGGCAGCACCGCGAGAGCTGCAACTACAAGCTGGCCGATGCCCAAAGACGGAAAACCGGCGCCGAAGCGCCTATCAAGGAGGCCGAGAGAAGCGCGGAAACCTCGGCGGGACATCGTGAACAAGCTCTTCGAACATGTTTGCTTGAGGGTCTTTCAGGGAGTTCAGGGAATAAGCCCCTAAGCCCATAACCCCGTCCAATTTTCAATTTTTACTAAAACTATTCACT